>VZRE01007692.1:480443-505167 GCA_013396775.1 Cephalopterus ornatus | reverse complement strand
CCTGCGCCGGCCCCGCCCCGGCGCGCGTCCGTCCGCCGGGATGCATCCCTGGGGCATCCACCCGTCCGTTCGTCCGTCTGTCTATCCGTCGCCCCATCCATCGGTCCCCGCGCTGTCCGCCCTCACCAGGCGGTGTTCCCGCAAGCCCTTCTGCGCCCGCTCCTGCCTCTGCGAGCGCTTCCCCCGCTGTCCTGTCCTGCAGCTCGTCAGCCCCTTCCTCCGCCCCACCCCGCACCCGTCCTGGCCTGAAGCGCCCGCACGGCTCGTCTGTGCCATCGCCACCTCAAAACTGCGTTTGTGCCCTGCAGCCCCTGTCGGCTCGCTCTGCAGCTGCCCCCCGTGGCTGCCCTGTCGGGGTCCCCGCGGTGCCCTGTGCCTGTTGGTGTGCCCTTGCCGCGTACCCAGCGCTGCTCGTTCCCAGCCCTCGCTGCCCGGCTTCTCCTCGCCCCTTCCCTCAGCGCTGTCCTTACCCTCCATCGCTCCCCACGCCGAGGATTCTTCCTCTCCCTGAGCGATCACTTCTGCTGTGGCTCCCTCTACTCTCGTAGTAGCGGTCGCTGCCGTGTGGCTCCATCCCAGCCCCGTGCTGGGGGACCGTCGCCGCCGGTGTGCTCCGACCCGAGCCACCTGCTTAACGTCAGCACAGCACCCATCCTGAGCCATGCACAGCCCTCCCGTGCTGCTGTAGGGCTTCCCTTTAATTTAAAAAAAATATACGGCTGCATATTAGCGGGGCTGTATGACAAATAAGGGGGGGTTGTGCTCCCGTTTCCAGCAGTTCTTCCCCATATCCAGCTCTGCATCTGGCTCGGCCACACCCTCCCGTCCCCATCCCTGCACATTCCTGATCTCACCCGTTCGGAGATGCCAGACTACGATCTGTGATTGCACAGCCCTCGCCTCCCTGACACATCCACACAGGCTTTCTCGGCTGTGGGAGGGGAGAATAAAGCAATTTTTTTTTTTTTTCCCGGGGAAATAAATAGGAGTAAGCAAAAGAAAAATTATCTGCGTATCATCTGTTGCCCCACTCAAATACATGTTTATCCAATAATAATAATTATGAATATGCAGAGTGCCTAGGGAGCTGCACAGCTGGAACTGTTAAATCAGCATAAAATGGAGAACACAAAAACCAAATAAAATATTAAAAAGCTAGAACAAAGCAGCAGCAGTGTTTATGGTGAGAGCAGCACCCAGCACTTCAGCTCTGCTTTCCACCCTAAAGGATGCTCTGGGTGCCTTTTTTTTTTTTTCCCAGCTGATCTCACTGGTCTGTGATGGGGGAGAAGGGGGTTTGCTTTGGGCTTTGGTTCTGCTGTAGGAGGAGGTGTCAGTGAACAGGGGGAGCAGCTCTGATTGTGCTCGTAAAGAAACCTCAACTACAGCTAAAATGTAAGAGGAGGCAGCAGTAGATGGTTGTAGTGAGGAATCCCTGAAGAGCGTGTTGTCTGAGCCATAGTTGTGGGCTGGGTTCAGAACAAAAGTGTGCCTTTATGCCTTTTAGGATAATTCCACGTTTTATATGTATCCCTGTGGCCTGAGATGGTGATGATTTATTTAGTCTACGGTTAAATTAAAATATTCTCTGATAATTTAGGGGCTGATTTACAGACACAGCAGATGGCTCATCTCCTTTCATGTACATCCCGAGAACTGGTTTCTTAAATAATAGAGTATTATGTATAAACATTATCCTCTGAACCTGAAAATTCCTGACTTGAGTGTTGGGGTTTTTTTGGTGGGTTGGGTTTTTTTGGTTGGTTGGTTGTTGTTTTTTTTTTAAGGACATTTAATATATTAGTAATTTAAGGAATACCCAGTTTTTAAGTGTTAAAGATTGTGGCTGCTCTCCAGGCTGGAATTGCCTTCACTTTTCTTGGCTCATCTCCAGAAACATAAATTTTAACGATAGACTTTCCTGCCACGGGGTTTAAGTGATTGGTTCCTTGTTGATGGAGGATGGTTTTTGTGTGTGTGTGTCGGGAGGTTGCTTGTTTGTTTGAGAGTTGGGAGGGGGGTAATGCCATGGATTTCCTCGACTGGCTGGCAGGGAAGCAGAACCAATTGCTGGGGGAGGAGGAGGGGATCCTGCATCTGCTGCCATCGCTCTGCGAGGCACAGGGAAATAGCTTCGGTGAGAGACAAAAGCACGTTTCATTTCCTCATTTCAAAGGCCATACTGCGTTTTCCCTCATTATTTAACACCCCTGGCCATGCTGTTTATGTAGAGAACGCAAATCCCATTTCTCGTGGTAGGTTTTCCCGTGTGGTTTTTGGTTTTGCGGGGCTGCACATTCCACTATGACTTGATCTATCAATGACAATTCTGGGGTGCTCTGAACTCCCAACTCCCAGATAGCAAACCAGATATGATGAAGTTCCCAAAATGCCTCTGGGAGCAGACTGGGAGAATTTGTCTTCTTTGGAAGTGCCGTGTCTTTTACACAGCGAACATCAGACGAATTCAAGTAGGGGCCGTGACAGTGTTTTTCAGGTGCGGTGGAAAGACGGTGTCTTTGTTGCTTTCCCAATTTTACAGCTTCACAGAGATCTGAGATGTAAGAGAAAATAAGCCAAGCGACTCAACTGTCGCGACGAAAGTTGGGAAGCAAAATTGTGTTGTTTGTCTTGCTTTGTGTAACGGGGAGAATGGGAATAACTTGGCTGAGGGTGTGTCTGTGAAGGGAACTACAGCTCCCAGGCATCTCCTCTCTCCTGGATGGGTCCTTTGCGCATGTTTTCCTAGGAATTAATGTGCCTGTTTTCATCACAACAGTCCCGGAGGGGGGACAGGAAAAAAAAAAAAAAAAGAGCCACCAGGCAAATAGACTTTGAGCCGTAAAAATCACAGAGGCGAATCTGAAGGTCAGCTGTGTGCTGGCTGCGGCTCCTTTTGTTTAGGAAAACCCATTAGGGCGGTGCAAAGCCCTGGGTGCTGCCTGCAAAGGGATGTAAATGAGGTGGGTTTGGCGGCAGGGCCATTGTGCCCTTTCAGCTCCCGGTGTTGAAATGCAGCTGCTCATTAGGGACGATGCCTTTTGAAGTGACCGGGAGAGCCAAATGGCAAAGCCCCTGCGAGGCACAGCACAGCCCTGGACAGGGATTGCTCCGTGGTTTTTAGTTTGCAGCGGAGGTAGAATAGATAAAAATCGAGGGTAAGCCTCAGATTAAAATAAATTTGTGGCTTAAAGTCCAGTAGCTTCCACTACATCTAAGATGATGCGAAGGCAGATAATTGCTGTCCTTACAGTGAGCGATACCTGCACTTCTGGATCTTCCAAGGGCAAAGGATAGAAGAGTGGTGGAGTCACCATCCATAAAAGCGTTCAGAAGACATGTGGATGTGGCACTTGAGGACGTGGTTTAGTGGTGAACACCGTGCTGGGTTCACAGTTAGACTTGATGGTCTTAAAGATCTTTTCCACCCTTAACGATTCTCTGATTCCACAAAAGGGAATTTCAGGAGGAATTTCTTGCTGGAAAGGGTGGTCAGGCAGTGGAGGGGGCTGCCCAGGGGGGTGGTGGAGTTCCCATCCCTGGAGGTGCCCAAGGAAGGATGGGACGTGGCACTCAGTGCTCTGGGCTGGGGGACAGGGTGGCCATCGGGCACAGGGGGGAGTCGATGGGCTGGGAGGGCTTCTCCAACCTCAGTGATCCTGTGATCCCAGGAGAAATCTTGTGCCAAAACACATGGAGGTGTCCAGGGTAGATGATGATCTGTGTGAAAATGCTCAGGGCCACCTGACAGCTTCATTAGAGCATTTCTTTGGACCGTGTTATGGACTTTGTCTTCTGAATTTGCTTTGGTTTTAACATTTAGCAATTTATTTGTCCAGGCAATCTGGGACAAATGTAGAAGGTCAATAACCTTAGTCCTGATAACTTCAGATCTTTAGGAGAAGCTGATTTTCGGGGAAAAGGTAACAATGGAAGGTTTCTCCTGGGAAGCGGGTGCAGATTGCCTTTAAGGTTCTGACTGTCCACAGGTAAACTCATCGTTAGGGCTTAAAGCCAGGTCCCAGAGGGCCCTAAGTCCAGGGAGGGACAGACACTGACCCCACAGCTATTCCTGCTGCCCTGTGTCATGGCAGGGGTAAAGCCCTTTATCTGTGAACCTGATGCAAGAAAATTAAGTTTAGGCTGGAGACAGTAACGTGAGACGTGCTGTGGTTGATCCATCATCTATTTGCATCCTGGATCTTGTGACAAGACAGGCAGAGATCTCTGGACGTGTTGGGGGAACAGGGAGTTGCCTGATTTATCACTGTCTTGGTGGAATAACGTGGAAAATATTTTGGAAATCCATTGGAATGGTTCATTTCTTAGAATGGAGAGCCCATTTAATTTCTTTCGAGTTCAGACAAATAGCCCTCACCTTGCCAGGTCGTTGTTGGCCAGCCCAGAATGCACAGAGAGAAGCTCTGCCCTGGCTTCATTGGTCTGGAATTGCCAATTTCCTACTGTCTTGAGTAAAAGCATTTGTGCTTCCTTGGCAAAATATTTGTGTTTAAGGCCGTTCCCACCACTGGGTCTCTGTAAATCAGGGGGTGGGCACTTTCCACAGTTGGTTACTAAAATTAGGCAAGGCAGGGGAATTCTCTGAAAATGCCCCTGCTTGCCACCGCCGAGGCCATGTTTGGAGCACTGGGCCCAGGGCAAGAAGATCCATGGATTTACTGGAGTGAGTCCAGTGAAAGGACTGGAGCACCTTTCCTAAGGGAAGAATCACAGGAAGGCTGAGGCTGCACAAAGAGAAGACCCAAAGGGATGTTTTTGTGGATAAGCACCGGGTGGGAAGGAGTGAAGAAGGCAGCCAAACTCTCCTGTGGTGCCCGGGACGGGACAAGAGACAACGGCCACAAAGTGGAATACAGGAAACCCTCTCTGAACATGGGAAACAGAACAAACCCCCCTGGGTTTTTTTGATTTAGTTGACCCCAGAACAGGCTGACTGGAGAGATTGGCATTTAAAACCCACCTGGACACACTCCTGGATAACCTGTTGCAGCTGATCCCCTCTTGGACTGGATGATCTTGAGATCCAACTCAATTATTCTGTGATTTCAGTGCAGCAACTCTCATGAAAAAAGTTATAATAGACACTTATTTAAAGATTTAATTTACTTTTTCTGTTTGCATCAGTGATATGTATCAACCTTGAACCTTTAAGATAAATGAGGATGTTAATTACTGACTACTGGTTTATGGTTAATAATTTACCATGTTGGCTGACTTGAAATAGAATTCCAGAGACACAAATGGGAGCGTTTAAATTTGTGTGAAAAGGTTGGGAAGTGTGTGAAATAAAGGGTTAGATGGAGAAATGAGTCAGTTAAACATATTCAGGCTACGTTTTGGGCAGAGTAGGGTTTATCTTGTTTGGAATAGGAGAGACCTGGCTGGGTTGTACATGGAATGTGGAGTTGACCAGGTGGTAAATCATGAAAAATAGTGATGAAGATTTTAGGCAGTGGAAATCCAAACCTGTCTCCAGATTCGAATGGGCTTTTCCATATGTTTCATCTCTTGTTGCTCAAAAGCAACTCTATAAAAAATACTTTAAATGTTACATGAACATATTCGTGCAGAAGTCAGTTAATTGTCCCCGAAATTAAATTGTAAGATTGTAAAATTTCCTGTTTGATGAAAAGGAAAGCCCTAAACATTTCTTGAAAATAAAAACAAGTGCAGTTATTTTGCAGTGAGCTCCAACTGCAGCCTTTTTAACATGAAGATTGATGTGCATTAAGCATTCAAAAATTTAAATCCTGTTTCTTCCAGCGCCTTCATATCTGGGATATTCAAGGCTTGCATTTCAGCATGATACAAAAGACGAACAGCCAGTTTGGTGGTGTTTACACAATATTGGCAAATTGGGCTCTTAATGTGCGGTATTATTGCGTAATCTGGTGTTTAGAATAAACAGTGGCAATCATTGAGGGAACCTCGGAATCTGGAGATGCTTGTTGGTGGTTCTTCAGAGCCCACGGAAAGCAGCCTGTCTTTGCATATTAATCACCCTTTCAAAGGAAGTTTGCCTTATTTGCATTGTGTGTGCTCTGAGCGGTCCCACAGTGTGGCTGGGAGAGGAGAGAGGTGAGGGGAGGGGGGGAACTGGAATTGTTGTTCTCAAAGGGGGTTTTTATTCCATTCAAGTGGGGAGGCTGAATGCGGGAGAATCGGCGCAGTGTTTGGGGGAAGAACGGCCCCTTTCGGGCCTTGGGTTTCGTGTGGAAAGCCGGGGCTTTGAGGGTCTGAGCGGTGACCTGGGACGTGGCACTGTCACAGACCCGCGGTTCCGTGTGCCAGCGGATCCGGGGGTTATCGGGAATTTGGGGTCTGAGATGAAATATCGGCCAAATCTTCCGGGTTCTGCCTTTGAGCCCTCTGGAGAACACGAGGGAGATGGAAACATCGGGGGAATGTTCAGGTTGTTGGGAACGTTTTATCTCTGGGGATAACAAGGTTTCTTAGGCTGCATTGCTCCTCTGGTAATGGGGTTTTTACATTAATTACTTGGGAGCCCTGTGAGGTGATGTGGTAATGAGCTGCAACCTTTGTTCGTATGAAAAAAATCCAGGAAAGGTGAGCTTTTGGTTACTTTTCCATGAGGCATCGTTGTATAAACCAGGGATGTGTCTGACCGCCTCAAAAACCCTAAAAACTCTTTAGGTTCTGAAACATGACCTTTAGTGACCAGTAGAGACGTTTCCATCAGCGATGGCTCCCAGACCGTTTTGCTTGGTGTTGTGAGAGATGCTCAGATAAAAGATATATGTGTGTAAATATATATATATACGTGGAACACTCTAGTGGTGATTTTCTTTTGGCACAGTGAGGGGGAAAGTGCAAATTGAGCCGGTGTTTGCAGCGGTTTTTAGCAGCACCATCAACAGGTGAAACCTCATCTGTGTCTGTAGTGATTTGTTTCTGCTGAAGGCAATGGAGAAATAAAGACCTCTGTTGGGAGCTGCGGCTCAGACAAGTCAAATGACTGCTGTGCTTCCCAAATCCAGAGATGTTACCAGGGGGTGGTGTTCAGTCAATAGGACTGAGCTTGGGCTGGTTGCTGCAGTCCTTGATCTCCCTTTGATTTTCCTTCTGTTATCAACCACTTGGGCATATTTTCTTACACGGGAATCATTTTGTCCTGCTGTAAACTGTCAGAGAGTTTCCTTTTAGTGTGGAATTCAAGAGTGAAGTGCTGTAAACCGGCAGAGTTCTAGGAACAGTTACCCCAGATCTAAAGAGAGCAGAACAGTCTCCAGTGTTGCTGTTCTGGCTGGGCTGAGGTTGATTTTAGCTTGAAAAGGTCTTTGCAGAAATGAATCGCTGGGATGGAGCTTTTGGTGTTTTTGTTGTTGCTCTCTGTACTCAAAATGGTGTTTTCAGTGGGTTTTTTTTTTTTGTTGTGGACATGAGGAATTTTTGTGCGAATAATGCAAGAAGACAGGAAGAGAATTCTCACGACAAATGTTCATTTTATTGTATTTTAGTGGGAATTGTTGGGTTTACAGTGGATGTGTGCAGCTGGGTGTGTTCTGGGGTGGGAACTGATGGATTTCCGTGATGTATCGAAGCTCTGCCTGTGTGTCACTGCGGTCACCACACCTCCAGTCAGAAGGGAGAACCCCAAACCATCAATGCACCACACTCTGCATCCCTTGGAGCACTTATTTCCTCCGTAATTTCACATAAAACACGTTGCACTTGCAGTGTTTAGAGGGTGAGGTGTAGGAGCAAATAAAAATCCAGCCAATGTTGATGTTTATTTCCCTATAGCTGCCTCAGTATTGTTATATAATTAATATTAATTGCTGGCTCGTTGTAGAAGGTATGGCGCGGTTATGATCACACAAAGCACTCAGTGCACACCTGGGTGTGCTTTGAAAGCCTTGCAATAACCATTTTTAAACTTCCTCTCTAGTTGTGGGTACAAATAACATGCAGCAACGTGCATAAAGCATCTTTGTGCAGCTCAGGATGTGCGTGCAAAATGCATGCTCACAGTATGGGCTAATTATAATTCTTTGGGAGCTTAATTTTGTATTTTTCAGTGTGTTAATAGTGAGAGAAAGTCATCAGAAAAACACAATCAGCAGCTGCTTGTCCATGTCACTTATTAAATTATTCTAAGCCTGCAGAAATCAAAAGAACAGAGACAGGAACTGTGTTTCACTGTCGTGTTTGCAGCAGATAATCCCTCAGAAGTATAACATGCTTTTAGGGGTTGTGAACAGACTCGCAGAATTACTCCATAGTCCCCTAAATCCTTTTGGAGTTTAATCTCCTCATGATCTGTGGGATGCAACTTGAAGGCATTTAGCATTTATTATTTACTCCCCAGTGCTTGGTATTTGTCAGGAATAAAGCAGGCACGTTGGAACAGCGTTAGGAAAATAAAACGTGTGTCTGTATTTATTATGGACGCAGCCTGCAAGGTACCGAGAAAGCTGCTCGAAGTGAAAACCTTAATGAATGCCACGAGGGGGAATAAATCCTTGCTCTTCCAGCTGAGTTTTGCTTAAGAAAAGTCGTTGCCTGTAAGAGGAGGAATGGCACGTGGAGATTTAATTTCATGTTGAGCCGCTTCTAGCTTTGCCATTGGGGTTTTTGGGGTTTAGCTCTGTAATTTTTCTCCCTTTCTCTGTAAAATATTTCAGTAAATACTTCATTTGTGTGAGTAAACTCAGGGGATTTTTTTTTTGCTCCATGGACAACAGTGATGTAGAGCTGCAGCGTACAGTTGTGTTTGTGGCTGGGAGAAGAGCGAGGTTTCCCGCTGGGAAACCTTTCTGTGTCACGGAATAAACGTGATTTTCGTCTGGCCGCTCGGAAACGGGTATTTCTGTTGGGAGGGGGCTTCTATTCCTGGCAAAGGAATGGGTTTTGTGGCCAGGTTGCTGTTGCACAGGAGGCAGGTCCTGCACTTGGGGTGTGCAAAGCGTTTCTCACCCCAGGGACAGCCATGGATGACATCCCGGAGGGACCTCGTCTCACCTGGAGGTGCTGAGGGCTCACCTGTCCCTCCAAGGCTTTAGTTGAAAGAGGGAGGAATTTGCCCTCTGAGGAAGCGCATTCCCCACCCAGGACCTGCCTCACTGCTGCTCTCGGGGCCGTGTGCTGGGGGTGGGCAGGAGGGGACGCAGCAGAGCATCTGTGGGATGGTGACCAGGGATCCATCTCCTCCTTGCCGCGACTCCCAGCTCTGCTAACCGGTGGCCCCGGTGGTGTTTCAGCCCATCTGTCAACATCTCGTAGTATTTCACACTTCGTTCTTGGTGTAAGATCACAAACCTTCTTCTCTCACGAGCAGCAAATGTGAACATCATCGGGCAAGACATTAAAGAAGCTCCTTCCTCAGATATTCCCTTTACTCAGTCTCTGTGCCAGAAGAAAACTTGCTGTGTGGCAAAGTGTTTTCCACTGGGCTCCTTTTAAAACAATATACACTTTCTGAAGCAGTTATATTTCCATTATTTCACTAAGTGGGCGTTGAATATTCAGGTTAAACAGGCATCCTCTGCACTCGGAGCAGAAGAACACCTAAAGTGTGTTTGCCTTGTATTTTTTTTGTACCTGGTCACAGAGCAAACATTTGTCCTTTTATCAACAACAGTCGTTAAGTTTTGCTTATATAACAACAGTAGAAGTGTTTAGACACCAGCTTCTTGGGTTTGCATCGCTTTATAGGGAAAATAATAACTTTTGGTAAATGAGAGAACTCTAAAGGGTTTTTTCTTTTTAGTAGGTAATGGTAATCCCCAAAGAAGAGACTGAATATGTCAATTATCTATAGCTGGAAGTCCTAATGAGGATTTCAAAACTTATTTTGGTTACAAGAAACTATCTGTAGATGAAGAATACTTGTTTCATGAAAAAGGGTCTAGACTTAAATGAAATCACAGACCAAACGTGGACCAACCTGACTGTTTTTGTTGCGGTTATCCATGAATTTAAGGTTGTCTTCCTGTGGCTTTGTAGCTGCAGTCACTCTGGCAGGTCTAGGGAATGATGAGGGCCCTATTCCAAAGCTTCTGTGTATTCCCAGGAGTTGTTTTTCATCAACTTAAATTGGTACATAAAAAGCAGACTTGAGATAAAAATAGCAAATCCCACACTCCCTTATTTTGTGCGTTCAGGCCCTGCATTATTTATGGCTTTCTGCAGTGTCCTTTGTGTACAAATGCAGTTGTGATTTATTATTTATTGGGACAAGCAGAAGTAGCTCCAAGTATTAAAAAAACCCCAAAGATAAAGGTATTTTCTTATCAGGTGGATGGTTTTCTTATCTCCTTTTCCCTGGAGATTGCAGCTGAGTAGTGGGACCAAGAGGAGTTCAGCTGAAGTGGTGAGTGAAAGCAATGCTGCTGATTCCCTTGGAATTTAGCACTTTAAATGGATTAGAACTAAAAATAGCCCTGCCTGGCATTGCGTCACACCCAGAAGCCTTTGAAAGTATCTGCATTTACATGTTCGATGTCAATTTAAAACCGTTTCCACGTTGGAGCTCCACTGTCCCTGGAGGCTCTTTGGGAATCGGGATGCTGCACTGCAACATCAGAGCATTGGGCACCTTGTCAGATTGCTGCAGGGGGAGCCCAGAACCAGCCCTTTGGGAAAGAAAAGGTGATTTTTGTTATATACAGGCTGTGTGATTCGCTCCCGGGGTGTTTGGGAGCTTTAACAAGAATTAACCTTTTGGGACTTCGGGCCAGGGTGGGATCTTTGAGCATCCTGACCAACTGTTGATCAATTCTCCTGCCAACTAATTCACCCAGAGCTCCTGCTTCTGTCACTTGGGGAAATGTGGGAACACTGCTGTGGCTGGGGATGTGCTCCTGCCTATCATCACATAAACATAAAAGTGGTATTTGAACACTGGAAATGGAAATAATCGTGTTTTGTGCTTTTCTGAAAGCCTGGGATTTCATTCTTACAGATGAGGGGGCTTTGATTTAAATTGTGGCCTGTGCTTCTGTTCTGTTGGGACAAACTTCACGTTCACATGGCAATTAAATTGTCTTGGCGCCCTTGTAGAGGGGCTGAAACAGAGAAATGCCTCATCACACAGTACTAATTGGGGTGTTTTTAAAGGAGGTGTGATGCCAGCACTATGTCAGACGTCCTCATGCATTCTTAGTTTCTAAACTCCAAACTAAGAATACAGTAATAAATCAATACAGTAATAAATCAATGCAGTATTTTTTTTTGCTTTGTACTGAATATTTCTGTTAATTTTTGGCCCATATTTATTGTAACATAAGCTGCATCTTCAGTAGCTCTAAAGATGAGGCTCTGCTGATGTTCAAGGTGTGTTTTAGGGTTTAGGTGATGCTTCTGCAGGTTTCCGGAAGGTGAAGAAGAGTGAAGTGCGGTGTTACACTGATGGATTTGATTGATCAGCTCTGTGCACTGCAGGGAATGGATTTTGGGTTGTGTCTGCTTTCATCTCATCGAGGTGTTCCTAGAGGTCATAAATCAAAGCCAGGTAAGATTTGGGAGCTGTGGTCCAGGTTAACATTTTGGACTCCACTAGATGGCACTGATTTATTGTGCTGTTGATAAAAGAAATCCAACACCAAATGCAGTTTTGTGAATTACAGAGGGAGGTTTTTATTTTTGGGGTAGGAGCCATAAATAAGGTGATGAGGATGCTGAATACTTATCTACTTGTCGTGTATATATATATATATATATACACATATTCCTTTTAGACCCTTTGCTTTTGAAGTGATGTAGTGAACTGATATTTTGGATGGGATGGATGAGCAGTTACTGGGAGCTGGTGCTTGAGGGAGGCATCAGTAACTTCATCTCTTTTGCCCTTTTTCTGCGTTTTCCGTGCCATCACATGGCACCATGAATGCACGAGACCTCCGTTTCGAGGCAAGTCCAGTGGCTGTGCTGCTCAGCCTCTAGGATGCTAATGAGGATAAATTTTGAAGAAGGCTTTTTTTGTTCCACCAAACCTCGTTTTTTCTTCCTCTGATCTTCCTTTCCTTCGGGCTGAGGGGGAGCTGTGAGCAGGGCTGCAGTCTTACCTCGCTTGACTCCGCATCCAGAACTCGTGGGTGTTTTAATCTGGTGCCACACGAGAGGGATGGAGCTTCTCTGAGTCACGGGGGGTGTGCAGGGCCCTCTCCCCCCAAAGAGTGCAGCCTGTGTCTGTGCTTCCTTTGGCTCCCTTTCGAGTGATCTGGAAGGAAACGATCTTCCAAAGAAATCAGGCTCCCTCTTGCCATTGGCAGTGTCTGCTTTCTGGGTCCGCCTGGATAAATGGGTTCTTAATAACTTTTCCCTGTGGAGTGTGGCTCCACGTGCCTGGGAACAGCCTGTGTGTCCCCAGGGCTGGTGGGGCCGGGCGTCCTTGGGAGAAATCCCAAATCTAACCGTGAATCAGCCTAAAAAAAAAAGGGCATTTCCTGGAGCCGGCTCTGGGTGTGTTTGGTTTGTTGTGGGGGATAATCGGAGCGGAGGGAGGTGGGCAGGGGGTGGGTGGTGAGCACAGGGTCTGTTTTCCAGAACAGAAGGTGGAACTGGAATTTATGATCTGCCCTTCTTTGCAAGCAGATGGAAAACACTCTGCTCATGAATTTGCAAGGGAAAGGATTTTGGAAGCAGGCTTTGCATGTGTCCTTCCCCCTCTTATTTGCCATCCTTAAACCCTTCCTTGTTATTGGAAGTGAACTTGGGGGCTATTCTGAGCCCTGTTGTTGAGGGGGATAACTGGGGTTAAAAGTCCCCAAACCATCCAACCTGACCATGTGAAATAGGTGGAAGAATTGTGAATAAAGTAAGAACGGCCGAGGATTCTCACTGTACAATTTGCATTTTTTAATGTAGCAAGAAACTCTACCCTGGGGATAATGGTCTCCTGAAGAAGGGGGAGTTGTTAAGGCTGAAGATGCCACGAATTTAATAAATGAGCAGTCAAATAACTGGCTGGAGTTGGGTTTTATTTGTTTGTAGCTTTTTTCAAGGGGGCAATTAATTAAGTTGATTATTTGTTTTTTTGGTTCGGTTTTTTTTCCCCTTTAAGTGAGTGTTGAAACAGGTAATTCCCACCCTGCGAATGACAAGGAGCCGGCTCCAGGTTTGTCTTGACTGTGTTCTGCTGGAGATGGAGTGCAGATTAGAGCACTTGGGAATTAAGGATTTGTTTCTTTTGGCAATTAAGTGCCCTCTGGGTGTCTGCCCTGGGGTCTTCAGGCTGTCATCGGCCATTGCAGAAGTTCCTAAAGGCCACAAAATACACAAATTGTATAGAAGCAGCAGTAACCCTTTATGATTGATTGTGATTGTATTAATTGGGGCGATTTTTTTTTTTTAAATTTAAGTTTATTTTGTTTTAATTTGTCAATTGTACTGTTGCTGGTTACTCTCGTAGGGGCTTTTTCTACTGCAACATAAAAAGCCTTCCGAAGGCAGTTCAAGGTGTGGAAGGAGCCAGATGGTTACTTAACCTAAATCCTCTGAATTCCCTGAGGACGCCAGGCCCTTGCTGCTCTCCCTGGGGAGTCTGGGCTCCTTTAGCTGGGGGCTGGAGCTGCTGTGAGGTGATGGGAGCACTTCAGGAAATGTCCAGCTGGTTCATGTCAGCGCCTGGAGGGCTGAAATATCCCAAGCTATGGAGCTATGGGGGAGGTGGTACCCAAAATCAGGGATCTCCTGATTCCTGGGCCTGTGGAATGGCATCAGAAATGGGGCTTGGGAGATTTCTGTTGGCAGCTCTGGAGGCAACTCAAGTGAACGTTTGTTTGGGTTTTCCTTCTAATTAGAAAGAAAAAGAGTATACTATGAATGTTGACAATGGATGAAGTAGAGAAACCCTATTTTCACGCATTTCCATTTTAGTGGAAGGCCTTGATATCAAGCACTTGTACTCTATCATTTTCATTTATAGTACACTGTAGATGTATTACAGTATATTTTTGTCATTTCAGTGGTATTTTGTGAGGCTCTGACCTGCCATTTCTGTCTTCCATCGTAAGAGATCACATCATCTTTCTTCCTCTGTCCCTTGGAAGCAGCAGGAAAAGGCAGATGACAGGGCAGTTATTTCCCATTAAAGGCTGAGCAGGTCCCTTATTTCCCGCTTCACGCCAGATTTCTGCTCTAGAATCAGAAACCCGGGGTATAAACCGAGCTGCCGTTTCCAGTTAATCACACCCAGGCAGGAGCTCCCTTGTTCTCTTGCCCATCGGGGGCAGCTGCACCGTGGGCTTTGATGTCCCGTGCGAGGACATCACTGTTCCCCTTCCAACTGCTCGTCCTTGCTCCCTGCTTTGTGCCAGGGTTTGCCCAGGGGGAGATGGAAAACCCCGGCAGGAAATCGCTTCCAAAAGCCATCGAGGGAACTTCAGCCTTCTGGCTGAGGGGCGCTTGGAAAGCAGCAGCGTTTTAACGCTGGCAAATAAATGAGAAGGAAGGGGAAACTGTCATTTTTGAAGTGGGGGAAACCCCATTTTCATGCAGTGGAAAGTGTATTTAAAGTGGGGAGGAACTTAGAGCTGAGTGGTTTTGTTGCTTGTGCTGAGATGAAATTCCCCTATTTCTGTCTGGTCTTTCAGAGAATATGCCCATGTTTTCCTGGGGGATTTTATGAAGTCCACAGGCCAGAAACTGGGTAATTCCCTCCTGGTTTGTGCGTGTGAGGGTGGTGTTTCTATGCCGGAAATCTGAATTTTTGCAAGGTGAGGTACTTGAGAAAAACAGCAAGAAGAGCAGAGAAAATGGATCAGCTGGTTAATGACGTGTTTATACCTTGTATTTCGAGGTGGGGAGGGGATAATGAAAGCACCATCACAGTGATCTGGGTTAATTCTTGGAGATGGCATAAAATAACAGTAGAAGATTTTTCCTTCTCTTCTCTCACTAAATGGTCCATTACTCGCCTAATACATCCAGTCACTGTGGCTAATTGAAGCTTAAAAACACGTTCTTGTTTGTATTTTTAACAGTAATAATTTTTTCCCCCCAAAGCCTGGTGAGTCATGTTCTCAGAGGGGTTTGTTGCTCTTCACTAGATGACAGAATTCCTGCTCTCAGCCATGGAGGAGATCCCACATTGCTGTGCCATCTGTTACCAAACTTGGCGAGTTTGTTTTTCCCAGTTTGCAGCAATTTGAGGGAGAGCAGGGGAAACAGAGCAGGTGATTAAAAGTGCAATTCCAGTGGGATTTCAGTGGTGCAAAAACACGGGTGTGATGAACGGAAGAAGGACGAGGATCTGGCTTGGGGGTTCATCAGCCTCTCACACGAGATGATGTGACTCAAATGTTCTGACAAAACCTGCAGATCCCTCGCTGTATTTGCCCTGTCATTAACCAATTCTATTTTATTTTACATTTTTGAAATTGTGTCTTGCTGTAATTGCAGCTCATTATCTCTGTTCTGTTGAGGTGGAGGGTTGGGATGTCCCAGGAGGTCGTGGCCAAAAACAAAATCACCTTGCATCTTAGTTCTGATTCCCCACCAGCCTCCTGAGTGCATTTTTTAATGAGCTCACCCAGTAGAAAGATCCATTGTTCTCTACACAAACAGTTACTGGCTCGTGCTGGTTTGGAGGTCTCTGCTTGGGCAGAATTCTTTGCTTCTGTGGGACCTGTCAGTTGAGTTTGGCATTTTCTTCAATAGATGCAAGAAGAAAAAATAAAATTGTCAAAATACATATTTAATTATATGTGTGTAAGTGATGTGAAGCTTCCACTTTATTATTTGGTAGAGACAGTCTTTGAAACAGAATTTTGAGGAAGCTCAGTCGGAACAAGAGTGAGCAAACAAGGCTTAGAGCAACACTTGAGAAGAAAATGCTTCTTAAAACTCAAATCCCCTGTCATTGATGAGGCTGGTTTTAGGAATAAGTTGATTGGACATGAAGTACATAAATACTGCTGAAATTATCTTTGGGTCATGTGGATATTTATATCTGTGCAGCTGCACTGCTGCCACAGCACATGAGTAAAGGTAGTGCCACATCTACAGCTCTTGTTTTTGTAGAGCAAATTTTGCCCTCAATTATAACAGAAGTTGGTTTGTTGTTTTGGTTTTTTTTTTTCCCAAATATTCAATTAGCAAGCTTGGATTTTTATCCTGTTCTGTCACAAGACAAATTCTACCCACGGTCTGGATTCCCTGGCCCTGCTGATTTGTGCACCCAACCATTTTCCCCTGACTGTGCATGTGCACTGAGCAGCCACATCTGTCCCCAGATGTCAGGAGGGGTGTTACACGGATTTACACTGCCGTGGTTCAAGTCCGTGCTGAGCTCTGAGTGTGATTTACACTGGAAAGAGAGTATTTTCTGATTAAGACTTGGCAGAACTTGAGGACTTGCTGTTCACGTCAGAACTTCAGGAATTTTGTGCTGGGGTGCGAAGCTCTGGCCCACATCAGCGTTCCCTGCTGCCTCTGGCACGTGGATGAGAGGCCTTTGTGCACACAGGTAAATTGAGACTCCACAAAGTTCCTGCTCCTGAACTCCCCTGCTCCCGAAACACTCCCTTTATGGTCTTCTAGTGTCTGGTTTCTGCTGTTCTCACAGATCCTGGTTTTTAAACAGGATACGTCACATTTAGCTGAGGGAGCCCCACGGGGATGATTCTGCCTCCTGGAGAGGGGCGGCTGAAGGAGAGTTCAGAAACTCCTGAGGTGTCTTTTTAGGAATTCTCTCTGTAGATTTCGGCAAACAATCCACTCTTTTTTAGAAGTTCCACTGGATTTATAATGTGGTGACTACTGGGGCTCCTCACGTTCTGGTTCCACACACACCCTTATGCCTTTTGTCTTAAAATAGCCTTGATTGTTTTTATTTATTAATATTATTTGTTCTCCTAAAAGGAGCAATACATTTATTATGAGCTGTGAATGATCTCCTTCACGTAGTTTTTGAAACCTTTGGGGAAGAGCAGCCTGGAAGTTCTTCATATTCGACTTCTCACCTAATGGATGTGTCAGTGTGTGTCCAGATCCCTGGGAAATAACTGTGCCTGTGATTGTCATATCAATTAAGCTTTGGCTGTTCTGCTCCGTGTAAGATATTATTAGCTGTGCTGAGCGTCCAATCCACCCAAATCCAACAGCTAATCCACTTGTTTGAAGATCATTTTAATTCTGCCCAGTGCTGGAAGTGCGCTTGTTGGTATTTCTGTGTGTGCTGGGTGTGCTCTGGTTGCTTTGGTTCGGCGTCACCAAAGTGCAGGAGGCGATGTGCAAAAGCATTAGTCGCAGGGAAATCGTGGACACCGTGCAGTTGGATTTTAAAATAAACGCTTCCCAGTCTCACTGGGTGGTCTCAGTAAAGGAAGTCATAAAGTCTGGATGTTAAGAGCTCTTCTTCCCCCTGGTTTCTGGAGGAGATGTGTCAGTACCTGGCTGGTAACGCCCACAGGAGCAGCCCTTTATTTAGAGCTCAGGAAATCCGAGGTATGGATGCAGTGTGATTCCCCATCAGTGCTGTTCAGTAATTTACTCCTGAAAGAATAAGTTCCTCCAGATAACTTCCTGAAGGTGCGAAAACACTCTGCTGGCACGGTGTGTGCTGGTGTAGTGGGATCCAGAGCAGTGACTCTGTCCCACCGGAGCTGCCGAGCATTCCTAGATCTGCCATCCAGCGGGTCTGCTCTGGGATGATAAAACAGGATATTCCAGTAGGGATAGTTTCTACCTGCGCTGGCTCTCGGTGGTTTTCTGCTCTTAAAAATGAGATTACAGCTGGAAGCATCTTGTTTTCACTTTATCACTGTGAAAGCATAATTCTGTTCTGCACCTGGGTGCATTCTGGGCAGCCACCTGCGAAGGCTGATACTGGAATAATACAGTGTTCTTACAAGCATTGAATCCCTGTCCTCGGATACCTTGTTAGACACAGCTGTTAACACCTTTTAGAGCCCTATTAACCCTTTACACAACATTTTCTTTAGATTGTGTGTTACTCTGTTGCTCAGAGAAGCTGTGACCATCTCTATTGATATTTAGTTCTTCACCTTCATCTACTCCTTCAAAACTCTGGAGCTCTGATTACCCCTCGGACTGGAGGCCAAAACAGGCCAAACTGTTTGTTTCGTTTGAATATTTGAATTTCAGTGGGAAGCCACAGCACCCCAGTAAATAACCTTCCCACGGGGGAACCTCAACTCCACGACCAGCTTCTTGCCTCCCCAGAAGCTTTACAAAAGGTGTTATTTCCCCCAAATGATATGAAGTGAACATTAAACCCCTGCTCAGCACAGATGCCTTTTTGCAGAACTGACGTTTCTTGTGCAAGGAGAACCCTCCTGAGCAGGCAGAGGATGGAAAACCGGAAATATCCGGGTGCCAGGAGCAGGGGTGGATAGGGAGCTATTCATCTGTCTGCCCACACAGCTTCCAGGGAGCTTGGAGCCAAGACCTCACTTGGCAGCAGCTGCTTGATTTTTATGTACTTTTGTTAAAACAAATTTCATATAAATGATCATCTCCTGCACACAACTCCTGCCTGAATTTCCTTGTTTTCAGGCGTCTCCAAACAGGGCCTTTCCATCAGATGTGAGCGGGGTTAAACCCGTGTGAATCCCTGGCTCTGGGGTGGGGGAGTGGATTTTGGTGGTGCTGGGATTGTTTTTCTAACCATGTGATGGTGCTGGAATTTTCCACGGGTGGGAAAGCCCAGTCCTCACGTGTGTTTGTTGAAAATCAGCCCAAGTGGGGTGGAAGGGGTTGGGAACACGCACTGGGATGAGGCCCAGGAGGTGATGGCTTGGGATATATGGATGTAATGGGGATGTAGTGAATCCATGGATACCCCTCCCAGCCGCCTTGGGGCTCTGGGAAGGACCACTGCAGCATCTGGGATTCCCAGGTGGCTCCCAGGAGGACTGCAGACATCTCTTGTGACAAAGGTTCCCGTAATTGGGGAAACAGCTGATTTTGTCCAATTTTCTCTGCTAAAGATGCATTTCTGAGCAATTAGATGGTCGTGGTGTTACTGGGAACAGTTTTCTCTGTTTCTCAGCATTCCTAGGCGGGGAGCTGGAAGGAATTCCTTGCTTCCCAGGTATGGGGAGGCTGCAGAGCTTCCCTGGATATCTGAGGTCTGCCGGGGAGAAATGCTCAAACTGCCGTGTTAAAACGATGATTGTAGAAACAAAACAACCACTGACCTCGGGGAGAAGAAAGGCTTGTGTTCAGGGACAGGAGGTGCGTGTTCTCCGTGTCATAATTCAAGTGTTTGGTTTTCTGATTGACTTTTAATTGCTGTAAACAGTGCCCCGTGTGTCTGCGCGGAACACTCACAGGGTTTGTGTGGAGTTTAAAACGTCCTCCTTAACCATGGCACTGCAATTTCCAGCTGGTTTCTTTGCTCTTACTTCATTTAGCGTCATGCAAAAGGTGTTTTCTTTCTCTCATAATAAATATAAATATATATGTGTATATTAGTATATATAATGTACTGTGTGTATATATATATATCTGTATATTAGTTCAGTATGTCATAGAAACAGGGGTTCTCACATTTTTGGTGTTGTCGCTGTGTCGTTGCCTCCCCATCTCAGGTTTCAGGAAGCACAGGTTGGATTATTTCTGTATGAAACAGAATTCTCAAGTCTTTCATGCTAAGTCTGGATGTTTTTTCTCGTGTTAATAATTGTTGCTGAACAAAAAGTTGTGAATTCTTTGCACATCTGCTTGGAAGGAAACTCGGTGTTTGAGGGGGTGGAGTTCACAGGCTTGTAATTAGTGGCACTATTGTGACTGTGACTCTAATGAAGGTGGCACAAATTAAAACCCTATTTCCCTGTTGTTCGTCTTCAGTTGAAGCTTCCACAGCTCAGTGAAGGATTTGGCTGAAGCTTCAGGATGCCACAGGATGGACAAGAGAGCTGTTCATAATTAAAGTTTTCCTACAAAAACAATATAGAAAATAGGTATCACTTCTTGGCCTGAAACATATTTGAGCAGTTTGAGTTTTCATTGTTTTTCCTGCATTAGAAATTATATTGTCTCTCCCTTTTTTTGGTTGCTCCCAAGAGCTGCATAAGACAATTAAAGAACAGAATGTCTATTAAGTGCTTTGGTAAATTAAATAATGGATATTAAATAATGCAAATTAAATATTGTACGTGAGATGCTGTGGCAAGAAAAGGCTGGAGCTGTAAGAGGCCAGGAGCCAGTTTGGCAGATGTTGGAGGGTCCAGTGATGGGCCCTTTGTAGGACCAGAGATCAGGTTGTGTCAGCAGTGCCCGTGGAGTATTCCCTCTCACAGCATTTTCCCTCCCCACTCCCTGTTTATTGCAGCCCGTTTTTCCCTTGGTATCTCACTCTTTATCATCTGTTCCCTATTCAAAATAATTAAGGAACGAAACATATGATTTACTGCAATTATCTTGCACATTAGAAGGGGGGAAAATATCCTATTTGTCTGGTTTCTGTGGTGTTTCAGTTTGCAGAACTGATAAGCAGCAGCAATTTCCTGACACTTTCATTTTTCAAGTTGTTTCAAGAGAATCTGATGTGACACAGTGAACAAAAGACTAATCTAATTTATCTATCTTTTTTTTTTTTTTTATTGCTCTCATTCCTGTAATACTTCTGGTTGGCTTGATGCATATGTGAGTGATTTTTGTGGTGGCATTTCAATTTATGATTGCATATCAAGGCAGATAAGTGTGTCTCCCCCCTTCCTTGTGAAGACAGATTTCAGAATAATATAGAAATATTGAAGTAAACCCCTCATTTCCTCTGGGGAAATACTCTTGGTATTTGTAGCCAAGGATTTTTTAGAGCATGTGATCATTTTCAATAAACAGCATCTGAAGTTGCTTCAAAACATTCCTATTACTGTGTGCTGCTGTTACACTGATTGATCTGTCTGGGGCTGCCAGAGCTGATTAAAGAAAGCCAGGTGGAGTCTGAACTTAATGTTTATTTAGTGCTGCATAATTCCCGTTATACCCAGGAAAAACGGACAGTTCGGAGACTGAAGGTTGGATTTATTCAGTGAAGTGACGGGAGGAACGAGAGGTTTCGATGCCTGATTTGGCAGCTGGTGTGTGAGGTTCTGGTCAGGACTTGGGACGTGCAGGAGGCAGGCTGGTGCTCAGTGCTCCACTGCTTGCCTCCCGAACTTGATAAGGACACAGAGAGTATCACACAGGCTCACTGTACCTGGACAGTGTTTTATAAACCTAAATGAGCGGTGGCTGAGCTGCCAGCTGGGGTTAAACCCTGCCAGAGGTCCCTGATAATCTGGTTTACGCTATTTCCATGTCCTTATCCATGGTCCTGTTCCGCCCACGGCTTCGGGTTCCATTCTGTTGTTCCTTTATCAGCCTGAGCCAAAGCTCAGCTGCCTCCAAAAGCTTTTTTTTTTTCCCCCCCTTTTTCAAGGGGCAAGGATTGAAATGTGTGTGGAAGGAAGCTGTGGCCGTGTCTGCAGACAACAAACACTGTCCATGTGCTGCTGCTCTCCACGGATACACTTGGACACAGCCGTAGGAAGTAGCTGAGCCCTGAAAACAAAGACCCAGGGGTTTCTCCTAATCCTGTTTTACCTTGTGGCAAAATCTATTCTTGCATCTGTTGGTTTTTAATGGTGCTGTCCCAGAGCCTGTGGAGCCTCTGTGTTTGTGTAAATGCCTGGTGACTGCGATGCAGGTAGATGTTATTTGTATTGATGAGCTGTCAGAAACGCAGCGGGGCTCAGATTTTGGGTGTTCATTTCCATAATCAGGGGGATGGCAGAGGATGGACGTGTTCTGGGAAGCTGAGGGGCAGGATGCTCTGTGGCACTGGGGGTGTCTCCTGTTTCTGTGAAATAACTGCAGGGATTTGTAGGACAGTGATCTCCAGTATCCTGGCGGGACTCGTGCCCTATTGAACTTGTCACTAACTTAATATTAAAACAACAACTCAAGCTGAAGAGTCAGAGAGGAAGCACAAAGATGTTCAGTGTTTTGCTCAAGGTAACGTCAGTGGCTGAGTCCAGAATTGAGTAATTCAGGCTACAAAAACATTCTGGTTTGAGCCGTTCTACCCTAGAAACAGATACTGTCTTCAGATACTGTTTGTTAGATACGGTCATTTCGTGACTTGTCTCTCAAACTGCCTCTTGCTTTGTGGAATTTGCCACTTATGAAACGATTCCATTTGGCAGATTAGTTTCTGTAGCTGCATATTGCTTTTCATTAAAATTTCATGGGGCTTTTATTTAACATGCATTGGAGCCTTGTTTATGTGGGACCTGTTGAAAGGGAAGTGGATTAGGCTGTTTAAGCCATGTATAATCCATTCCCTATGGATGTGGGGAGGACTCTCGTGTGTCTGCCCTTCATTTCTTCTCCCAACTGGCTGCCCAAGCCATCCATTCATCATCTGCAGGGAGCAGCAGTTCTGCATCTTCCGTCCAAATAAATTAGCAGTGGTTTAACTCCGTGATAACAAACTCGGTCCAGATCTCTCTTCAGCTCGAGTTCCAGTTTTGCTCCTCGCTGAAAGCACAGTTTTGGGTCTGGAGCGATGCCAGTTCTTGTTTACAAGAGCTGGCTGCTTTGAACACGTAGATTCCTCCCTTGGTTGTGCGGATTGAGGGTAGGTGTTTACTGGTTCTGAGATTCAAATGCGTTCAGTGGTTTGTGCACTGTGTTTAGTTAAGTCTCCAAGTTAGCGCTTCGGTTTTAGCCCTTGCCCTTTCTAAGGGTTTATTGGGCCTGTGACCTCATGGCACTGAATTTGGTGAGAATTTGAGCAATTCTGGGTTTCGTCCATTTGCAGGGCTTCATTAGAAGGGCAGGAGACTGTCACTTCATGGTTCAGGTGAGAAGGGATTCCATATACACTGATTTATGTTACAACACAAGGCAGTTTTCATCGGTCTGTACTAAGTAAAAACCCATAAAATTCTTTGCAGCCTCAGGCAGGGCCTGGAGGCAGTTGCATAATATCCCCTAATCTGAGAGCTGTTGATAATAAATACATTTAATGTGTACTGCAGATGAAAATGAAGCTTTTCATTATGGTTTCCTCTCCACCTTCAGAGGAAGGAATTTCTTCCTCGTGTCCAGTCTCAGGCTGCTCTCTGTCGGTGTGAAGCTGTTCCCCCTTGCCTTGCCACTCCTTGCTCCTGTAAAAAGTCCATTTCCCGTGCCTGCTCACAAACCAGTGACGCCCAGGATGAAGTGTTCGACTGCCAGCTGCCATCTGAGCGTGTTCCTTCCCTCTGGGAAGGAGCACAGAGGATGTGCCCGTGGAATAGGAGCCCAGCCACCCTGCTCCCACGTGATTTAATGACCAGTCACATCATGTGCTGACGAGCGTTCCATTTATAACACACAACAATGCAGGATGCTCTGGGAGGGTGTAATTAATGTGGGACTCAGTTTTAGCAAACTGCTGCCTCCATTTGGGAGCTCTTTAATTACAGACTCAGCCCGTCGTGTCAGAGAACAGGGTAATCCATTTCTGACCAGAAATGTTCCCGTTCCCGCACAAATGCTCATTTTCAGGGAAAAAGGGAGAAAAAACGTAAACTGTCAGAGGTGAATCCACCTTGGAATGGTGCAGTGGAGGCAGCCCAGGTTGCTGGGTTTGGAATCATTCCAGAATGATTGGAAGCACTGAAGCACATCTCAGTCCTGAAAGCAGCAGAATCCTTGTGCAGATTGTTTTTCCCCTCAATCTCTCCCATTAATTGGCAGTAAACGCACAGCCTTTAATGGTCTCTCCACTCATCTCCGATGTGGCATTTCGCTGTAGGGTTTAAAATAATTTCTTTCATCTCCCTTCTGATGCTCCTGGCTTTGGACTGTTGGGATCTGAAAGCTTTTTTCGAGGCTGTTTTGGTGGTTTTGGCTCCATGGGGAACACGGCACCAACCCTGGGGAAATTCCGGCTGTTTTTTGGCTCAGCTTTTGGTCACATATAACTCTCCAGGACGTTGTCAATGGGAAGCTCATGACCAAGTGTGAAGAGATAAATCTCCAACGAGGATTTTTGGGAGCATTCCCCAGTTTTTACCACAGACGTTTCCAAGGAAGTTTCCATGGGAGTCTTACCAAAGCAGGATCTGGAGTGCTGTCAAACCCACTGTGAAATACCTGTTTGAGCCGGGAGGGCAGGAGACAATAATCAGCCTTGGGAGATGCTCCAGAAGTGCAGGATGCAACCATTGTCTTTGACCACTCACCAGATTTCTCTGGCAGGAGAGCACATTTTTAGTCACATTAATCCATAGCGCTGGTGCTGGTGTGATCTGCAGTAAAAATAAGGACAGAATAACTTCTGCTCTGGGCTCTTATTCTGCTGCTCCCGAGATCCTGTGACTTCAGAGGTGTAACAGGGCCCTTTGGAGGAGCTCTTCGCTACTGAAATAGTGGAAATAAAATGGTTACTCGTGTGTGCTAATAGGTTAATTGTCAGTTCTATCTCTTCTTGATTTTCAGCTTCTTTATTCTCTGAAAGGTGATAAAAATAAGGCCAGGAAAAAAAAAAAAGAAAAAATCCAGAGGCATTTTCCTTTCTGAGCCTCCTTTCTCTGGGCTTCTGAAACGTATTTATGCACAGGGCTCCCTCCTAACAAAGGGCTCTTTGAGGGTCCTGTGGTCGTCTAACATTCCCTCCTTTCAGATGAAATTAAGGGCTGTGATTTACTGCAGTGACCTGAGTGCCTGAGTGCTCTCATTTACAGCCAGCCTGGCTTTTTTTTTTTTCCCCCTCTTCTTCCTCGCTTGTCGCTCTTGCTTT
>VZRE01007692.1:427980-480407 GCA_013396775.1 Cephalopterus ornatus | reverse complement strand
TTTTTTTTTTTTTTTTTTTGAGGGGGAGAATGTTTTTTGTGCCTCTTCTGGGTGCTTTAGTTACGCAAACTTACTGCTGGGTATGTTGTTTTTTTCCCCCCTCCCAAGATGCTGAAGTCTTTTAACTTTTCCTCGAGTGAAGAAAGGGGCACAGATTTATCTTTTTTAATTAGCTGTTACATAGATTTATTTTAGGTGTTCTTAGGGCCAGCTGCTGGTGGAGGGTCCTTGTCTCTTTGCTGTAATTTTGGGCATATCCTCATGGGATTTATGGTGGATTTGAATAGGACATGGTCAGGTTTTTCCTTTCCAGCTGGAGATTTTTTTTTTTTTATGAAATAACAGCTTTTGTTTAGGGTGCTGTTTCATGGGGAATGTTGTTTAAATTAAGGGGCCCCTGCTATTTTTTCCTTGTTGAGCTGGGAAAAAAAAGCCCACAACCCCCCATTATTTTTTCCTGAGGACACTGGTTAACCACAGCAGAAACCCTGCAATGCAGATGGTGCCCGAAAGCGCCGAGAATAGCACCAGATTTGGCTTATTTTGTAAGGCTGGTAACTAAAACACATATTGGATCCTGTGGGATTTCTGGCAGAAAAACCTTATTATAGGTGGATTTGGCAGGAATTTTGTGGCACATCACACAATATGGGGCTCCTTCCACTCCCATCCCTCCCTCTGCTGCCACCTCCTCCTCTCCCAGTGTTTCTGCCAACATTGTTGCTCCTGTGGAAAGGCCCAGGAATTTTTTCACTTGGAAATACGGTACCACGCGTTACTGTAAAGGGGATTTGGGGCTGCACAGCCTTCCCTGCCCCTCTGGGGTTTCCCCCTTGGGAATATTTCAAGTTGGAAGCTCCAGCTGGACTGAACTGGGATCTCTCAGGAGGTGTGTGATGGTCACCCCATGAACTGTCCTCAGTTGTCCATATTTTGGGGTGGACTCTGCTGAAAATGTGCCTCAGGAGGGTTTTCTAAGCGCTGGTGGTGACAGGAAAAGGGTTTAATTCACGCACTACTCCCTGCTGTGGTCTCTGGATCTCATTCCCTCTCCTGGAGTGTCCTTTTTCCCTGTTTTTCCCTTTCCTTCTGGGGGATCTGCCTTTTCCCTACGGGGTTATGTGTGGTGGGGGAGGGCTGGGCTGGCCCCCACGCTCCAGTGGGGATGTAACAGAGGATTGCAGTCAGACCTGATTTAACTGTGAGGAATTCCATAGGTGCCTCTCCTGGGAGCTGTTTTATTGCAGGAAGTGTATAAATTCGTCTTAGTAAAGGGACTTGCAAAAAAGGTAAAAAAAAGTGCTCCCTGGAAAAAAAAAAAAAGGCCAAAACTGGAGTGGGGAAGAAGCACTGGATTCCTTTTCTTTCCTTTAATCATGACTAGGATTATATTGGGTCCAGCCCCCAGCCCTGAGTGTGGCATTCATTTTCTGGTATTTTATCCTGCCTTTTAGCTAGATTAGCTTTAAAATAAAGGATGAAAACGCAGAGCTTACTGCAGAACGTGGGGCAGGGCAGAGGGGCTGACTGAAAATGTCTCCCTGGCTTGTTCCTGTTTATTATTCTTGGCATACAGTATCAGCTGAAAAGCACTGCAACTGCCCTTGGCAGTGGAATTCTTTTGCTTAGTGGTCTGTGGTGCTGGCCTTTGTTTTAAGAAGTTTTTGCACTCCAGTCCTTCAGCGAGATGCTCCCCTCAATGTGGCACTGCAGTTCCATTGCTCTGTCATCTTCTGCCTCCTTTTCTTCCTCTTATTTTTATCTGTCCTTGTCTGTCTTGTCCTTCACTTTACCAGAAACAAAACACCCTTTGTGGCTGTAAACTCAGCGTGCCAAATAGTTTGAATAACTGTAGCACTCCAAGAGTGAATGTAAAACATAAAAGCGCCAGTAAATTCCTTTCAATGCCATCCTATAACAACCAGAATTCCCATTTTAATAACTGGGGCAGTGCAATGGTTTGACCCCGTTGTTTGATGCAACCATTAACTTGCTTGGCTTGGTTCAAAGTCTACTTACATTCCGTGTTTAACTCTGCAGCCGGTAATTTAGTGTTAATGATGCTGTATTCATTAACATCCCAATGATGCTGCTTTTCTTTTCCATGCTTTTCTTCCCGGGGCAGATTATTCAGTTACCTGAATCTCTGGCTTATTACAGGCTGGCATTGAGCTGTTTTATTGCCTTTGTTGTGCCCCGGGAAGGGAAGGACACTGAAAGCAAAGGGGTTGGTCATTTCTGTGGCTGCAGTTTGTGTTGTCACATAGGTGAATAAATCTTAGAATATTAGAGAATACTGGGTAGTGCAGAAGATTCCATGAAGATTTTGTGTCGTTATTTCCAGATGTATTTCCTGTTGTGAGGTCCTAAATTGTGGGTTTTTTTCCTTGGTGAGAATTCCCTCCCCTCCCTTTTCTCCTTCATTCACTGGTTTGCTTCTTTTAAGGCTGTTGGGTTATTGCTGTGGGATCCTTTTCAGCCCTGGAGAGTTAATAAATTGTCCTGCACTACCTTTTCCCCTTCGAGAGGAAAGAGCATAGATCACTCATGGGAGAAAAGAAAAGAACAAAGATAAATGATTTGGCAGATATTTTAAAAAAACCCCTGGATTCCAGTACCCGGTTTTAATGCGGGGGCTCACGGCACTCGTGGATCACAGAGGGGAGATCTGTGGTGAAGACCAGGCAGCTCAGCTTCCACAGCAGAGGTCTGCTGACTGTCAGACACAGCTGCCTCGCCTGCTCCATATTCCTGAGTCCTGCTGGGCCGTGCAGGTCATTTCCAGAGGCTTTGTTTCGTACCTGGAATTAATGTTGGGGTGGGGGGGAACAGCGTGAGTGGGCTCTGAGGGTATGGCTTAGGAATTTCTGTGTGGAAAACGTGCTACACGCCAAGCTAGGGGAGTGTGGCTTGTCCTAAGGAGCCCAGGGTGTGCTGTTGTCAGGAACTGGGGTGCTGCAGGAGGGCTGAGCTGTGTGCCCCCGGACACCCCAGCTGGCTGGGCTGGCAGAGCTGCCAAAGGCAGACGGCATCAGGCACTGTCTGGCTGCTCCTCCCCGCGCTCCCTGGAGATGTCTGGATGGCAGCCCGAGCTGGCAGCTCTTTGGGGAGCCCAGATGAGTGTCTGGAGCACCGCAGGCACTGTTGGGAAGGGGCTCCTGCCCCTGGCTATGCCCCAGAGCGGGTCTGGGGTGTCAGAGCGGCAGCTACGGCTGGAACCAGTGCACAGGGCTCCTGCCTTGGGGTGTCTTCCTGGGGGTGGTCTGCGGGAAGGTCTGCAGTGGGAAATAACCCTGAGAGGGTGGGAGAGAGCCCCTGCTCGTTCCTGGGCAGTTCTGAGCTGGCAGCCTCCAAATGTGGGGTAAGAACCGTGGAATCATGGAATGGTTTGGGTTGGAAGGGCAGGGACACCTTCCACTATCCCAGGTTGCTCCATCCTGGCCTTTGGACACTTCCAGGGATGGGGCAGCCACAGCTTCTCTGGGCAACCTGTGCCAGGGCCTCCCCACCCTCACAGGGAAGAATTCCTTCCCAAGATCCCATCTAACCCTGCCCTCTGGCAGTGGGAACACATTCTCTCTTGTCCTTGTCCCAAGTCCCTCCCCATCAGGCATCCACGGGAGGTTTGGTTCCAGCACCTTGTTAGTGCCCAGGACAGCAAAGAATCAGCCAAAGAAACTTTTAAACCTTTCCTTTTCCATTCCTGTTTTGCCCAAATAAGCAGTGTCTGGGAAGTTTGCATGTGCCAGTGACTTTGCTGGTTGTTGCCTCGTGTCCTGATGTCCCCCAGTGAATGTCTGTTCTTCAGGGTGATGCGAAGCAGGGCACAGTTTGAGAGGTGCAATCTGGTTTTTGAAGGCCCTGGGAATCTGCACTGGTATCACATCTGCTGCTTCCTCAGCTCAGGCCTTGTGTTCTGCCTTAGGGCACATTTTGAGTGCTTTCCCTGTGGGCACAGGAAAGAAAAAGCTTCAAACCCAAAAATATCTCTTGGTAATGATGAGTTAGTGACCCAGTCGTGTTTTTTTGGAAGCTTTCTTCTCAGGAAATTAGAAGGCGTTTTGTTGGTTTGTGGGGGTGGTACAAAGAAATGCTTGAACTGTCTGAATGGGGCCTGGAGAGTGGATAAAGGGCCTCACTTACATTTCTGATCGCAAAATTTAGCAGGTGGATACAGAAGTGAAGGTAGTGCTGCACTCCATCTGGGTTGGGTTGGGTTGGTTTTCCCCCTCCCCTTTTTTCTGATCCTGCAAATGTAAAACCTGTTTGCCGCGTTTTACAGAAAGCTGCTCTGGCATTGTTGGAGTCATCATGCCCAAAATAAGGCCGTGATGCAGAGAGATGAAGTGCCCATTGCTGGTGAAAACCGTTGGTGAAAATCACTGTGGCTTTACCTCCTGCTTTGGAAACTCCTGGTTTGGATATAAACTTCGTATTGGATTGACCCAAGCAGAACAGAAGCAATTTAGGGATTAGTGGCCATATTTTTCTTTCCCATCAAATGGCCCTTGGATAAGAAACGTTTACTGTTTTACCTCTCTGGTCTGCATTGTGTTCCCTGCCTCTTGCAGACTGTACAAGCTGCTTTCTCCTTCTGGGGAGGGGAGGGTCATCTGGCACACGCTGCTGGAATCTCATTGTGGAATACAGAAATACATTGTGGCTCAAAATAAACCCACCAGTGGCTCCTGACACTGGAGGAGAAGCTTTCCAGCCCCGCTATGGTCTTCATTCCAGCAAGGCAAGCAGTTGTTAGTGGCAGGAAAAAATTTATTCCAGAGATTTCTACTGCTATTTCTGCAATTTCAGGGCTGTGCAGCTGTGGAGGGGAACTCGATCGTACACTGGTCAGGGGGCCCATCTGCTTCTAATAAAACATGTAGGGGAAGGTCTGGAGAAGTGGCAGGCAGGAGCAGTTGTGGAGGGAGGGCTGGGAGCAGACTCCCACTTGTATGCTTCTTCCTTCCCCTCCCTCCCTTTCTGCACCTCCAGGGAATAACAAAATCCCCAGAGCTGGGAGGGACCCACGAGGATGATCTCAGCCCAGCTCCTGGCCCCCCACAGGATGCCCCAAAACCCCACCACGTGCCTGAGAGCACTGTCCAGGCAGCGAGAAGTGTCTGAGGCGGGGTGAGAGAGATGAGAGAGACGGTGCTTGTCCCTCTCCCTTTCTTTTTCCTCCTGAATGCTGCCTGGAAAAGGAGCTGTAGGAAGGCACAGGGCACAGCTGCACTCCTGGGAACCGTGGCAGAGAGGGATCTCTGAGCCCTTCAGCCTCCTCCAGCACAGGCTCAGTCCTGGTTCTGCAGGGGAAATGTGGAGCTTGGTTACCTGCTGCTCAGCTTCTTGATGTATCATGACAAGTTACGTGTTCCCCTCGCAGATGAGGTGTTTGCTCTCCTTCTAATAGTCCAACTCCACCCAAGCAGATCAGGTGGGAGGTTGAATGGAACATTAATCACCTCTCCAGAAGTTCAAAACTGAAGTGGTATAATTTAAGGCATTAGGTAACGAGATTATTTTAGGAAGAACTTGAAACTCTTCTTTGTCTTTCGTAGGAGAGTGCCAGGCTGGAGGCAGCACTGTCCCAGCCATAACTCAAAATCCATATTATAACTGTGATTAATTGTGGGGGAGCCAAGTCACTGACAGGGCCAGAGGTGGTTGAGCCGGAAAGGTGGTGGCCCTTGGTCTCTTTTTCAGGCATTCTGATGGCAGCGGGCGTCTCAGACCTGCTGCTTTCAGTGGCAGAAAATGAACGTTACTCTTCCATTACACTGAATTAGCTTTGATGTCAGTCCTTTCTTCCTCACGGAGAACGGGAACGTGGGGTCCTTTTTGCCCTTCCATGGCCATTAACCTTCTGCTGTCCCCCTTCTGAAGGAGAGTGGAAAATATGCCTGTCCTGGAGTGCAGTGACAGTGCCTGGGGGGGTGTGTGCAGTGGGTGGCATGTGTTTGTACTTGGGCTCCCAGGAGATGGAGCCTTTCAAGTCTGTTGCCATCCTGAGCTTTGTTTCTTGCCCAGGAATTCCTGCCGGGCAGGGATTGGGAGCTGAGGGTGTGAGGTTGTTGCGTGGACCTACGAAAATAAAAGGTGCTTTTGGAGAGCTTCATTCCTGCGGGGTAAAAGAGGGCAGGGGTGGACTCCGGGAATGGCTGGAGCCAGGTGGGTTCTGTGTGTGGACACGGTGTGGGAGCAGTGCTGCTGCTGCCGCCGGAGGGATTCATGGCACAAAACTCGGCTGTCTCAGAGGGAATGTGCTGGAGAAACACCCGGCTCAGGCACCATCCAAGGGAGGAGCAGGAGCAGCCCTTGTGAGGCTGATACTGAGTGTTCCCTGCTCCCAGTGAAGTGTTTGCTGGTGCTGGTGAGCAGGATGTGCAGCTTTGGGGGGGTTTGTTGGGGTTCTCCCCCCTAGCTCAGGAGTGCCCAGGTAATTAATTGCTGGTTGCAGCCTCAGAACCCAATTACTTTTGCACACGAAATCCAGATTAGCCACAATTAATGATGTTGTGGCTGGAACTAAGCCATTCCTGGCAGGTCCTGCCTTCCCTCCTTAGATCCCTTAAAGGAGAAGACAAGCAGAGTGGGCCTTTCTGATCTTAAAATATATGAGTTTAGGAGGAAAAAAAACCCATCTATGTGTAATCCTTTCATGTGTAATTCAGGAAATTGGTCCTGGTTTTCATGGGCACTTACGAAGGATTATTTCATGTACTTGCTGGGTATGGGATGAGGGGAGAATGTCTGAATACATGTTTTCCTTTTTTTTTTTTTTTCCCCCATAAGGAATACAACTTCTCCATTTTTATGGCCACTGAAGAACGTCAAGGACATCACTTGTCCTGTCAAGACTTTTTTTCCTACACCCTAGATCTGCTCTTTGTCCTTTCTCCTTCAAAAGAAAATGTTCAAATAATTTCCTTGGTTTCTGCTGAAGGTATTTCTTTGGTTCCTGCAGAAATAATTCCCAGAATGAACTGTGCTGCTCTGCTAAAGGGTGAAGGTGCAAGCTGTAGTTAACTTGTCTTTACAACCCAACTGTTCTCAGTTATTCTTCCAGCATTTATTTGCTTGGTTAGTAAACTGAGAAGCCCCAATATGTGTGAGTTGAGATTTTGGACCTTCCTGTGGTGCAGTTATTTATTCCTCTCCTCTCCCATGACTTGCTTTGCTGGATGAATCATTGCTCTGTCTCCATAGGGCAGGGTTTTTATAGCCACGTTTTCTCAGGGAAAAGGTGATGAACTGTGGGAGGTTTTTTTGGGGGGTGGATGAGAAAAGAACTTTTCAAATAAATAAGGGACTGCAGATATTGAGGAACACACCTTATTTTATTTATTGGAAATTTATTATTTAACGGAAATTGCTGGAAATGGGGCTCTCCAGTTTTATAGATGCTCTTAATCACATCCAGAACCTTCTACCAAGGCTGGTCTTCCTGCTGCCTGTCCACATGTATTGTTGGGAGCCTGACTGCCTTCTGCAGGGTTACGTTGTCCCAACAGAAGTTTTGTACTCTCCAGGTTCCCTTTTTAAGCCTGAAATGGAGTGCAAGGATCAGCTGGCTGGAGTCTGCCCTGTGTTAGTGTTTTCTGCTGTTGCTGGTGGTTATTTGTGTAGCTGTGGATCTGGGTAAGGTCGGGGGATATGGTGCTGGGACTGGGGCTGTAACAACAAATCCTGGCCCTCCGTGGTGGAGATGAAAGGCAGGATATTGTATGGGAGACTCAGACACTTGCACATCTCACTGGTCCCTGGGGACTTCTTCAAGTAAAGAGCAATTAATAATAGTGACAATGATTCCAGGAGGGTTTTTAGTGGCACAGGAGCTTTTGCTATTTTTAATCATGGCAATGCAGTGACACTTGGGTTTATTCTTTCAGCAAAGCCTCCACGTTGATCACTTCGTGTGTGTCTGGGGTTTTTTTTCCAGTTTGAGGACATTTGCATTCCTGTTGTACTCTCAGAGGACGTTTGTCTTACTCCTTCTGCTGTTATGGATTCTGTGACAGTGGTGGGGTTCTTACACTGTTGTTTCACGCCCTGGGGAGCAGGAGGGAGTGTGGAAGGGGAGGAATTGAGAGGAATCCTCGGGTGGCCCAAAGGTCTTTGCCCTCACAGATCACTGAGCTCTCTCCTTCCCCTCCTGCTCCCTTCCAGGGTGTAGTTCCTGCACTACAGTTGCAATGCAAACGTTGTAAAGAGCAGCAAAATGAGGTGCAAACCTGATTCCATGAGCCCTGACAGCTGCTCTGTGCAAGGAGGGGGGTGAAGTAGAAAATAGTTATGTTAAGAGAAACGTTTTCATTGACTGCTGTGGCTTTAAGGCTTAAATAGATCCTCAGGTGTCACAGGAGAACTGGAGTGTTCTTGCATTGCCTGAAGTTGTTAACGTTGGTCAAATGGGGGATAAAATGAACATCTTCCTTTCTGATCAAGAAAAGGAGATGCATCTGTGTTCAGTAATCATCTCTGTATTTGTGAGCTTGTGGATCTCTTAGCAAGAGCTGTCACAGAATCTCCTGAGTTGGAAGGGACCCATCAGGACCCTCCAAGTCCAACTCCTGGCCCTGCACAGGACACCTCAGCAATCCCACTCTGTGCCTGGGGGCGTTGTTCATGACAGAATTAAGGAAATTCATACAGACAGGGGAGCTCTAGAAGACAGATAAATCCTCAGGCTTCACAGAATGTTCCCAGCCATTAGTAAATAGGGGTCAGGTGGAGTCTGTCCCTGGATGTACATTATCCTGGGGATTACCCCTGCCTGCTTCTGCTTCAAAAGCTGCTCCTGACTGTTGCTGGAAACCAGGTGTTGGACCTGGCTCAGCCACGTTGTGGCAAAGCACAGGGGCCACAGTGCCAGAGCAGGGTCCTGCGTGGGAAATGCTCTTTAAATTGTAAACAAAACAGCCCCTCCCCTAAAGAGCTTAACTCCAGTTCCAGGCTGGGTAATCCCTCCTGACAGTTCCTATTTAGGGAACACATCTCAATAAAAAGGTCTGATATTTGAGAGTGCAGAGCAGGCATCAAGCATCCCTGGGCAGGAGGTGTTCAGTGCTCAGTATTGGGCCACATTGGACATCTAAATAAGGATCTGGGGGCTGAGATTTCTCACGGAGCCCGAAGGAGAAAAGCTTATTTAGAGTAACCCTGCCTTTGACTCTTCATTTGGGCCCAGATATTCTGAAAATCGTGGTTACCGCTCTAGTGTCTTAGCTCATTACATTTAATTGTAGTACCACTAATGTCAAGCTCTTGCCATCAGACTGGGCAGCAATTACAGCACAACTGGATTTTCACCAGTTACCAAAAATTAACTCTGCATGTGAGACACAGCTTTTTTTTCAAAGCAGATGTTGTATCTCATAAAAGCTTGAGAGTGACTTCTCATTGTCTTCATTCAGGTGGATTCATCAGCCAGTAAATAAAAATATAAGCTGATGTCATTCAGAACAGCACGGATCTCTCACTTGACTGCAGTAATCAAGTCAGACTGAGTTCTGATCGTTTTATTACACTGAGGAGATAAAGTTTAGGGAGACACAGCCATTCCTTGGTCAAAGTAAATGAAGGAGGAGGGTAAATAAGCGACATTACTATGGAAACAACTGCAGCATCCTGGGAAAGACTTGGAGTGTGCAGGAAATACCAGAGCCTGCTTCAGAGAGAAGGGGCTGGTGTTGTGTGGAGTGAACAGGACTTGTGACAGGCACTGAACTTCACAGGCCAAAGAGTTCTGCTGTTTCTCTGCTGAGAGGAGAAGTCCTGGAGGAGACTGAGGCAGAGCAAAACGTGGGAGTGAGCTGAGTGCAAGGCTGGGAGGAGAGAGAAGTGCTGGATTGGTGTGTGTGGCTTGGCCAGGCTGATTTTGCTTCCCTGGGATTACAGATTTGTTGCTTACATTTTGATCATTAAGTTTGGTGGGGTTGCACTGGTTTTAGCACAGATTAGGAAGCCTCGATGGGTTTAATGCAGGGCCGCTCTTGGTCATCTGGGTGATTAGCTGTGCCTTGGGCTGTGCTCTCACAGTTTACAGCCTTCTCCTGCTGCTTCCCTTCCCTTCCAAACTGCTGCACTGGACAGTTCCTTTTTCAGGGGTGGTTTAATGTGTGCAGGATGAATTAGAGATGCTGAACACCTGGCACTGCTCGGAGTTCAGTCACCGTAACACCCAGAGAGCCCAGTGCACTGAGGGGATGTAAATCAGAGCACGAATAAAGGTAACCAGCTCTTATAATTGTGCCTGCTGTGCTCAGATCTGTGTAGAGCAGTTGCCCAGCGGGGTCAGAAGGTGAATCTGTGCGTGTGACTTCTTTATTTCGCTTTTTTATTTGGGTTTTTTTTAGAGACCTGTCACAAGAAGCACCCAGCAGCAGCAGCAGGGCTCCAGTTCCCTGTTACTCTAGTTTTTCCCTATATCCTGTGTTTTACTGCACAGGGAGAGGTGTGAAAATCCAGTTGTGCTTAGAGTGCACTGGAGGTTTCCTCTTGGTGCCTACATGGAGTAAATTACTGCAAGTCTTGGAGTAAGTTATTCCAAGGGGGGACCAAGAGGGGTTTGCTCCTGAACTCTGGCAGTTCTCTTAATTTTTAAAGCACCCGTGTTCAGGTAAAACGTCCTTTGTCTGACTTGCATAACTTACAAGTTGCAGAGATTGAGTTTCTCTGGGTTTCCAGGAGACTTCCCAAAGGAGAGCAGATGAAGCATTTTCCTGCCTTGGGGCAATTTGGTGCCTGTTTATCCTGCCAGTCACAGCTGATTCTGTGAGGCCTTGGGATACACCGGCTCTGGTTGGGTTCAGATTCCTTTCGTTTCTTCCCCAGGATCCCCCCTTTCTGGGCTCCCTGGCTGTAAATGATGTCTAAATTTGAGTTTGTGTGAACTCTTCCTCCTCTCTACATTGCAGTGCCCGAGTGAGGAGGGCACTGATTCACTGCCCGTGACGTGACACGAGTCCGACACCCAGAGAGTTAAAGCAGTGGTGCAGCAGCAGAGAGGAGGCAGCAAACAAGCTCATTTCACTCTTGCCTGAAGGGATTTTTTGTTCCTCTGCTTGTTGAGCAAATAGGGCACTGTATTAGCGTGTTATTCTTCCCAGTCCTTGGGCTTCTGTTTGCATTCTGTTAGTGCTTTAGTTTTCATTCAGTGGAAATCTGCATTAATGATGCTGATAGTCCTAATGACGTGCTGAAATTCTGGAGGTTCCATCAGTGTGCTGGTTGCAAAAGGTCTTCCAGTTAATATCCTGCTTCAAATGTTATCACAGCCTACCCACAAATTACTGTGGTATTTCCAGAGGCACTCGTGTGTTCAAGGAAGTTCACCAAATTCCCAGAAACATCCAATAGTCTGCCCTGTGGCAGTGCTTTGTCCATGGGGCATAAGTGGCTGAGGTGGTTTTGTTCACCATCATTGAAGGCTTGTACAAAAAATTATTAGAATTATAAATACTGACATGTTTTCTTGTTCTTTTTGCTCCCTTATGCCCTCTGCTCTTCCCATGTGATTTTATACAGTGAAAGAACCTTCCCATGTGTTTAGTGTTATTTAATATTTTAATTAAATTTCTTTTTCACCTAATATGGCAAGGAAAAATGGAACTGTTTGATCTTGGAATACTAAGTTGTAAGGCAACGTTGATAATCCCTGTTTATTATCAGTCTCAGTCTATGATTTTTAGCTCTTTCCAAACTGTACAGTGATATTCAGCTATCACAGGATTCCCAGGTCCCACGAGGTATGAAAGATTAATAGGCACATTAAATGAACTATTGATTCCTGGCACTTTGCACTCGGCAGATGATGGCTCCAGATATGAATTTGAACTATTAAAATATATAGTGCTCTCTCTGAAGCGTTTGTGAGGCACAGCTCAGGAGAGGCAGTTAGGCTCTGAACGCAGGAGGGGTGTTTAAGGGCTTGGATTTCCAAGTGTGAAATCCTTTTCCTAGACAAAACCGGTATAAACTCGTGTGGGAATTCTTCAAGGTGCCTTGGATTTGGGTGTTTGTAAGACACATCACGCTGAAATGTAAGGAAAAAAAAAGGTGTAGTCTCTGGTGGAAGAGATGCCACAGAGCCAGAGCAGGCCAGGGTGGAGGGACCTCGAGAGGTCACCTGCTTGAACCTTTGGAATTGGAGCCTGGCTGTCTGCTCTGCCACATCAGGGTTATGGATGAGGGCTCTGTTGTCCCTGTCACCTTCATCCAAGTCCTTTGGGAAGAGGAATGACCTTGAGCAGAAGTTGCCAAACCTGGGAGCAGGAGAAACCAAGTCCTGCTCTCACTACAGTCTGTAACTTCCGTGCGTTTACATCTAATGATGCTTCACAAACAAGCAATTAAGAATTTGAGAGCTCTGCTTCTGCCTGATGTGACCTCTTTGGAAAGAGAGAAGAGAGAAAAACTACATTCCGTGTTTTCTTTCTTCTTCCTTTTGGCTGAAGTACAAGAGACAGGTTTATTTTCCTCCTGAGACGTTCCCATGTGAATCAGGAAAGGGAGAAGCTGTTCAAAAATACGGAATGAATGAGCCAGGCCCGGAACGTGCCTTCCTGGAGCAAATCAGGGAACTGCAGTTTTGTGGATGTTACACTGAAGTTAATGATTTCTATGAAGTAAAATACTAAATTTCGAGCTTTTCAACCAGTTCAGCTTTAACCATTGCTAAAAATATATCCCCAAAACTACATCACCGGGGTTGGGGAAGAATCATTTTCAACACTTTAGATCAAAGCCCGTGCTAAGGATGAGGTGTTAAGGCTGAATGATAGACTGCAGGGGGAATGGGGCTTGCAGGGAGTAGGGATTGCTTCCTTTGGGGAATGACTCCAGGAGCCTCGGGGTTCTGTTCCCCCCCCAAATGCAGTGTGTGTGCTGCTCACAGGCTGCCAAGAGAAACTGGCTGCAGCAAGATTAGTCTTGAATCATGAGCTTTAGCAAATCCTGTTTTTCTCATCTTCTCCGGGTTCTTAATGCAGTGTCACTCACCCAAATTTCTTTTTTGGCAGAACATGGCAGCTTCCATAGTTTTTAATTAAAATTGTCCGTACCCTGATTTAATGGCTCCATAAAGCATCTTGGCTTACTCTGCCTCAGGTAAATGAAAATATTTGCTGTGGCAAATAGGACTATTAGTTTTATGATCCGTAGCAATAAAAAGCTTCTATCGGGAATGTCGTCAGAAGAGGCATAAAACTGTGTTCCGTGTAAAACCACTGAGAAGTTCTGCTTTGGTTCCTAAGTTCCTGTAGGAAAAGGTGTTATTAGTACTGAAATAATTGCAGGCGTTTTCAGGAATGGCTTTTGGTAGAGGAGGGAGCCTTTAGGAGCAGGGTGAGTGAGGAGCATCCCCTCACATGCAGCTCACCCCGGGCAGTGCTGCGGCGGGTTTGTTGGCAGCTGCTTCCTAGCTCTGGTCGCATCTCTCTCTTTGTGTGGTGCTGTGCTGAGCTGCTGTTTGCCACCTCCCCGAATCCTTATGATCTGATATTCCCCAAAGGGACCAGCCATCCCCTCCTCCAGTTCCTGGCAGATTTAGGGAGCGGTTCCCATGGCGACGCGGGAGGAATTGGATCTGCAGCCCAGCTGGGATCAATCCCAGCTGCCTCCTCCTCCTCCTCCTCCTCCTGAGCAGTCAGCGTATTTTTAATAAAGTGACCGTGTACAGGAGGCATGTCTTTGTCTTGTTAAGCCTTTGTTGTGTATTAAATCCTGAGGGCTTTCACCATAATCTGCTGCGCTCACAAGCTTTACAAATCCTGCCCTTACTCAGAGAGCTCTGGGCATTAGACCCAGCAGATATTTTTTTTCCCCCGATGATTTTTATTTCTGCAAGTCAGTTTCATCGGAGAACTGTTGCTAGAAATGAATGAAAATAAAGGTACAGTCTTTAACAAAGGAACACAGGGAATACACACGGCTGATTTCATCCCTGTGGTGCTTTATTTGCCAGAAGGTGCTAGATTTTCCCTGAGCTTCACCTGCATATTGTTGTGATGCACCATTGCGGGGGTTAGCTGTGATGAGTGACACGAGGACAGGGATTGCTGCCTGCCAGGCAAATATATCCCAGCTCCCTGTGTTCCAAGGCAGGAGTGGTGCCTGTCAGAGAGCCCTGAGATCGGGGAGTTTGGACGTTCCCGGGGCTCCAAAGGGAAGCAGGGAGCTGAAGTGCCCTTGGCAGAGGCTGGGAAGGGTCAGAAGCACCCCCCAGCTGCCTAGTGAGATGTAGCCTTGGTGCTGCAGTGAGATTTAGGGCCTTCTTCAGTCCCAGGGCTCAGATCGGGACCTCTTGAGAGTCAGGGGTGAAGTGATGGGACGCCGTAAAGCAGCGATGGTTTTATGGGAAGGGAAGGATGTGGGGGGATGAACTCTCATTTTTCCATGGACACAACCCCACGGTGGATTTGCGTGGCTGCAGATTTGCCTTGAGTGTATTTAGCGTCCCAGGACATTCCCTTCGCATGGACACGGGCAGATATTCCAGGCTGGGGGTGTGGCTGCAGCTCACTCGCACCCTGCTTCCCTGGAGTCCCTGGGAATTTGGGCAGACACGGAGCCAATACCCAGCAATTAACACCCTTCCCTCTGCTGCAAGTGGCACATTATTTACTCCCCAGGTAAACCCTGCTGCGTTAGGCTCAGCCTTAGCCCAGCAGGGCACAGCCTCCCTGCCTATTACCAAAATCATGGCTTAATTTGAGCTCGTTTCTTTTGTTGAAATGCAAAACTAATTATATTTAACCACAGATGAACAGGAAGTTGCATTAGCAATTTTTTTTTTTTTTTTTAAATCAATGGGGAATTATTCAGCATTATTTGGGGGCTGGGGAACTTTGTAACCAGATAAAAGATATGGGGGAGGGCAGAGCTATAAAAAGTGTTATTGTGTGATTATGAAGAGGCCTTTTAATGCAGTTATTATGTGATGCTAAAAAGGCCTTTATTGCTTGAAGTTGGAAGCGGAATACAAATGGGCTCCCAGTGTCTATTAAATGAAGAGTGGAAAAAATAGTCTCCGTTTGCCTGAACTGCAAAGCAAAAATACCGATTAAATAGTGATTAAAGCCTGTGGCAGAGCTGGGTTTGTTGGTTTGGTCATATGCTGAGCAGTAAAGTTTAGCGAGCAGGGAGCAATTGTTTGTGTAATTCCAGGCACAGTTCATTGTTCTGATGGACCTGTTTGTCCAGGTTATGGCTCTGGGAAGGGCTGGCTGAGACAATTATGGTTGGATTCTCCCTGGTGCCACGTGAGCACAGATGAGCTTGGTGTGAGTCACTCAGAGGAACATTTCTTCTCAGACTGTAGCTGGTTTCCACAGGTCACCTCCGGTGTCCCCGACTGGAGCTGCTGGGCACACAGCTGGGCTCCTTTGTGCCCACTTCCCTCTCCAGGGATCTGGCCATTTGTAGGACAAAGCCTTAACACTGTTTGCAAACACTGTGAGAACAAACCCCTGGGCTGGAGCAGCCCCACAGCCTGTCCTGTCTCCTGCACAGACCCACCATCAGAAGACACAAAAGGCTGAAAAAAGCCAGGTAGAATTTTGCTCCTCAACACCTCTGGCAGAGTGGAAATGTTGAGAGTTTCTAGAGTGTGTTTTGTGCCTTGAATAAGTACCCTTGGTGTGTTTGTGCATAGATGAGCACTGGGAATTTCCTCTCCCAATGGAAACTGGAGTAGAATAGCACTTGAAAGAGCAGTTAGTTTTTGATCTACCTTGGGGCACTTGAGCATCCCGTTCCTGGATTAAATTAAAGAAGCTGAAGTGTGTTGTGAAGTAGGTTTGTTAACACTGGCTCTCTGATTCCTGCTGCTCACCAGGTCACAGTTTCTGTCTCTTGGCAGTTTCTGGGTTTGAAAAGTGCCTTTCTGGAGTCAGTAATAACATGGGGAGGTTTCCCCTGTGCCTCCCTGCCATCACAGTTGAAGGGGCTGTGCTGATGTACAGGGGCATTGGTAGTGAAGGAATTGCTGCCCCTTTGCACAACCTTTGCAGAAATGCCATTTCTTAGGCCAATAATTATGAGATTTAATGATAACTTTGCACTTGGTGGAGCAGAGGGAGCACTGACTGAGTGAGGCATAACCAGGGATGTCCTCCTTCCTTTGCTCTTTCCTAAGACTCCAAAGAGTTTTGCCTTCCTGTGTCCCAGGGGTGGTTTCTAGGTTTCATTCGCTTGAAAATCTTAAATGCACAGAAGGAGCTGAGCCCTTGGAAAAAAATAAATGAAAGTGTTGAGAGCTGAGTGTTGCCTGGGCTCAGATCTCTTGCCTGGCCCTTTTGACTGTAATTACAGTAAGATATTCCCAGGTTGTGTGGTTTCCTCCCATTCTTTGCATCTGCTGTGGCACAGACACGCATAAAAAAAGATGTGAGGTAGAGCCCAGATGCTGAATTTGGGGGTGATGAAAAGTTCAGTGCTTTACACAGAGCCTTTTTTTCTCCTTTCTAGCTGTAACAGAAAGCACCTGAGAATGGAATGAAAGGCATTAATAACCCCAGCCTGTGCCACTGCCTTCGCAGCAGGCAGCAACCCTCACAAGTGCAGAAGAGGGCCAGGGGTGTATTTATATAGTATAGTGTGGCAAAAAAAAAAAGAAGGGAGGGGGTATGAATATATATTAGATCTTAATTAGCTCAAAGCCATTTTACCAGCACCCCATGGTTTGATAGCAGTGCTTGCCTGAGGAGAAGGCAAGCTGATGGCTGGTCTGAAAGCCCTGCCTTGGGCTGGTGGGACAGTTCTGTGGAGAATTCAATCACAACTTCATTGTGTTCCAGCTGCAGGGCTCAGAAGGGTGTCTTGGACAGGCTGTAAGGAGCCCCTTGGTGTTCCTCAGGACGTCCATAGGTGAATGCCCCCCCTGTGGAAGGCCCTGGGCCGGGCAGGATGTGCAGCCGCACGTGGGAGTGTGGCCAGGACTGGAGCACACGGTGCTCCCAACTCTGCCTTCAGGGGAGTCTTGGCTGGGTTGTCTCTGTTTGCTGCTGTACCCCAGCCTTTTGGGCTGGAACACCAGCATTTCTCAGCACGGCCTGCTGAAATCCAGGGAGAGCAAAGCCAGAAACATGGCCCGAACCTTGCCCTGGGACTGTCCTTTGCGGGGCTCCACCGGCTCCCATCAGTTGCTTCCAGTTTCCTTGGGAGGAGAAGTGCTGTGTCAGAATGGCTGTTGGCTGCAGGAATGTGCTCAGACCATCCTAATGCTTCTGTGTCCTGTTTTAACCAGGGCAGGCACTGCTCCTTCAGCTGTGTGTGGCTGCAGCCTTACTGCCTCACCCCCCCACCCAGCCCATATGTTTCCCGAGTACTTTAAGGAATGTTGCCATTGGCACACGCAGTCAGGTTTTAATTTCTCAAGCAGTGCATGTTCCTTGAAAACCCAGGTGTGTTTGGCAGCTAAAATAACACCTCTGTGGTCTGGAGGTAAAATGAGCTGCTCTGGGAGAGGGATTTTCATGCACTGCAGCGTGAAAACACTGGGAGGGGGTTTTTGAAAGAAAACCTATTCATTTTGGTGTCCTCAAATTCAACTTGACCTGGGCTTGTTAGGCCACAGATCTGCTGTGGAATTAAGCTATAGCTGGAGGAAAGCCAGAATCCAATTACATTTTCTGCCTAATGGGTCATAATTTATGCAATGAAGAAGGCAGGGATGTTGCTGGGGGAAAAGACCACTGGGCGTGCGTGGGTCTGCAGTGGGCACGGCTGGGTGTAAATGGACATGGGAATGGGGACCTGTGCTGTCCTTTCTCACTCATTTGGTGCCAGTGTCATTCAGGTCAGAAAATGAGCGTTATACTGCACTCTGCTTTTCCGTTGGGTGAATAAAGGAGCTGTGGGGGTTGGAAAGCCGGCAGAGCTTTTTTCTTGAAGACCGCTCCTGTTGTTTAACCATCCCCTGTGTGCTCTTCTCTTCCCCAGCCTCTCTACAAGTGGACATCGTTCCAAGTCAGGGGGAGATCAGCGTTGGAGAATCCAAGTTCTTCTTATGTCAGGGTGAGCGCTGGCTTAAGGCATCGCGTGTGTCCGTGTGGGTTTAATTTGCTGGTGGCAGTGCTTTCAGAGTGGAAATGTGCTCTGAGTGGTGATATTTGCTGTGTCACAAAGCCCAGCAGCGCAGGGCTGGGCTCAGTCTCACGCTGTGTCTCCCCTCTTGCCCCCAGTGGCCGGGGAGGCCAAGTTCAAGGACATCTCATGGTTCTCGCCCAACGGGGAGAAGCTGACGCCGAACCAGCAGCGCATCTCGGTGGTGAGGAACGATGACTTCTCCTCCACCCTCACCATCTACAACGCCAACATCGACGACGCCGGCATCTACAAGTGTGTGGTCAGCAGCGCGGACGAGGGCGACTCCGAGGCCACCGTCAACGTCAAGATCTTCCGTAAGGCCGCGGCCACGGGGCCCTTCTCTGCTCTGCCTTGGGGCAGCAGTAGGGAGGCAAGCGTTGGGCCCTCCTGGGAAAGGCTGGGCCTAAAGGGGGGGAAGGCGGGTGAGAAGAAAGGGGGTTTTGAGAAGGTGCAGCCTCCTCCTTCCTTGGGTTTTCCGGGTAGAGTGGGAACCAAACCCTTGTGGCCCCATCACCAGCACATCTGCTGCTCAAATCCTTCAGAAGGGCAGGGCTGGAAATTCCTCAGAGAGCGAGGGGTGGAAGGAGAAGATTCTGGCGCTTCCTGAGTGCCTGGGAGGAGTAACCAGAGGGAGCAGCTGTTGTGGGTGACAGACGCTGTGGCACAGCTCTGGTGTTGAGTGAAGGGGCCCACGCGTTCAGCAGGTTTATAATAAGCCATCAGCATGTTGGCCAGCAGAGCCATGAGGGCAGCTTCTCCCCTTCCTGCTGGGAAGCTGAGCAGTTCCAAGGTCACATTTTGCAGTGTGGGTTATTTAGGGAATGGATTTGGCCCACTGCTATTCTTTGGGGAGAGGGCTGGAAAATGGGGCAGTGTGTTAAATCAGACACACCTTTATCCTCCCCTTGGGAACAAGATGATTTCCAGGGGGTTTGGGGCCCTCTGAGATTTCTTTGCTTCCCTCAGAGTCAGGAGCACAGCTTGAAGTGTGCTGGGAAAGCTGCAGTGACTTTCTCCTTCCCTTGCTTTCAGAAAAGCTGATGTTCAAGAACGCTCCCACCCCCCAGGAATTCAAGGAAGGGGACGATGCTGTGATCGTGTGTGACGTGGTCAGCTCACTGCCCCCCACCATCATCTGGAAGCACAAAGGCAGGGATGTCATCCTAAAAAAAGATGGTAAGGTGCTCGTCCGTTCAGGGCTCAAGTGTCCCACCTCCCACCAGGGCTCAGATCAGGCTCACACACAAAAATGGGTGGTGGGCACCAGGGAGAGGGGGAGTAATTTGTGCCTGGCACTAAGTCATAGGATGTGAGTTCAGTCAGTCAAGGAGCTGTGGTTTGGCAGTGGCAGGGCAACAGTGTTCCCACAGAAATGGCCATCAGGCTTTGACACTGGAATAACCAAAGAATGCTGAAAAGAAAACAGTCAGATAAAAGAATTGCCATCAGACAGAAGAGCTGGATGTTGTGACACTCTCCAGCCTTCCTGAGGAAAAGGGGCTGAAAGGTCCTTGCAAGAACCTTTGCCTTCATTTCACAGAGCTGCAGCCAGCCATGCCCCAAGGGGCCTCCAGAGCCCTGATTCCCGCTGTGCCTCAGCTGAGTTTGTCACACCTACTTGCTGCAGGCACACAGGTAGGGCAGTAAGGCCTTCAGCACACTGCCTGCTCTAATGACATGTAAATGTGTTCCTGTGGATTATCTCTCTGAGTGCTTACACTGCCCAGCACCAGCCCTTGGCTGCTTTCCACGGCTGGGTTCCTTTCTTGGCAACGTCAGACCCAGTTGCAGCAGCATCTCTCTTTAGTGGTGGGAAGAGAAGTTTCACTCCACCAATCCTTGTCTCAACCCAGAAGGGGCCAAGAGAGGAGCAGAACCTGCGGTGAGCTGCCCTGAGGATCCCTGGGTGAACCTCCCTTTTGTCTTTCCAGTGCGGTTCATCGTCCTGTCCAACAACTACCTGCAGATCCGGGGCATCAAGAAGACGGACGAGGGGACGTACAGGTGTGAGGGGAGGATCTTGGCTCGGGGGGAGATCAACTTCAAGGACATCCAGGTCATTGTGAATGGTGAGAGCTCAGAGTAAGGCTGGTGCAGAGCAGGGGGTGAGAACCTCACTTGTTATGGAGTTCTCATCTGATGGAAACCTAACTGAAATGTCCCGTGACTTAGGGTCAGGAATTGAGCTTGTTGGGACTCACAAGTGCTTTTGTCCACCACAGTGATTGTTTTTCTGTGCATCTCCCCACCCCCTGCCCTTTGTTCCCTGTGCTGGTTGCTTTGGAGAGCTCGTGCATCGAACCTGTTGGTTGAAACCTGCAGGGGATGGTGGAAGGGTTTGAGTACCTGGTGACATCTGTGGTTATCGCAGAGATGCACGGGGAGCCTCCCAGGGCTCCCTCTTGCTCAATTTTCTGTGCCTTCTAACTCAGATGTGGATTTCTTCTCTTCCAGTACCTCCTTCTGTGCGTGCCAGGCAGAGCACTATGAATGCCACTGCCAACCTCAGCCAGTCTGTCACCTTGGCATGTGATGCTGATGGTTTTCCTGAGCCAACCGTGACGTGGACAAAGTAAGATGCTGTGTGCAGTGTCCTGGGGGAGTTGTGAGCAGGGGTGATTCCCCAAGGCCTGGAAAACCAGGCTGGAGGGGAAAAACCATCTTAACTGGAATAAAATGAATGGATTTTATTCACAAGAGAAAGAGTGGACTCGTGATGGAACTGCAGTTAGGTTCTGCTGTGGGTTAACCCTGGTAGGCAGCCGAGTCCCACACAGCCCACTGGGGGATGGGGAGGAGAATCAGAAGGGTTAAAAAAACTTGTTGGTTGAGATAAAGGCAGTCTGATAGATAAAGGAAAAGCTGTGCATGCAAGCAGAGCAAACCAAGGAATTCATTCAGCGCTTGCCAGTGGCAGGCAGGTGTTCAGCCAGGTCAGCTTGTTTGGCCCTGTCCCCTCCCAGCCCTGCTTTTCAGTGCCAGGCAGTGCTACACACTCAGGGAACACTGTTCCTGGGACTGTGGAGCCTGTGACTGCTGCTCCCCACCACACCCACGTGCTTTGTGCCCCCAGGGATGGAGAGCCGGTGGAGGAGGCTGATGACGAGGAGAAGTACAGTTTCAACTACGACGGGTCCGAGCTGGTCATCAGGAAGGTGGATAAGAGCGACGAGGCCGAGTACATCTGCATCGCTGAGAACAAGGCAGGGGAGGCAGATGCCACCATCCACCTCAAAGTCTTCGGTAAGCATGCTCTTACCATCCCCCCTTCCCGCTCCAGCGCGTGTTGGCAGCTCACCAGTGCAAGCTGGAAGTAACCTACTTATCCCAGTTAATGCCTGGCGGGGCTTATCCAGAGCTGCTGCTTTCCCAAGGAATGCTGTGCTCCTCTGCCATCCTGTGTGTGTGTCTGAAACACATCCCAGCTCCATCCTGCTTCCCCTTTCAGAAGAGAAATCCAGCCCTGGGCAGGGGTGTTGTGATGAGGCTCCCATGCTACCTGAAATATCTTCCATGCCCAGAGGGCTGAATCCTGATCCACCCAAAGCTGCTTTAGCACTTGAGTGGGAGTTGCTCTAACCTGGACAGGGAGGTGAACTCCACCCCACCACTGTGTGAATGACCTGAAGCTCGTGGGGATGAATCAGCAGCTTTCCTGCCTTCTGTGAATCTGGGAGTGTTAAGGAATATAATTCTCCCTGTCCCATATGCAGCCACTTGACAAAGCTGCTTATCAAAAGGCTGATTTGGGGCAGAGAAAGTAGACAGGGAGGTGGAAGATTCAGCTGGTAATCCCAGGGACTGATCATTTGTACACTGTTAAATGGGGTCTACTTCACATGCACCCTCCCCTAGTCCTCTCTTACAAGCCTCAGCTCTAAGCATGAGTAGAAGAGGTTCTAGTTCTGCCAGGAGGTGCCTCTTGTCAAACACCACTCTGCTCCTTCCATGTATGGCAGTGAACTTGTCACAATTCCAAAGCCTTTTCCCCCAGTGCTGCCTGTCCCAAACACTGCTGTCGGCAGACGAGCTTCATCCTGAGCCCCAAACCCAATAAGGGTTGCTTTTTCTTCCAAGCCAAACCCAAAATCACCTATGTGGAGAACAAAACAGCCATGGAGCTGGAGGATCAGATCACCCTGACCTGCGAGGCCTCGGGGGACCCCATCCCTTCCATCACCTGGAGGACCTCCAGCCGGAACATCAGCAACGAGGAGAAGGTACAGCCCTTCCCAGAGCCATGGGATCTCCTCGGTGGGATCAGCACAGCCTGTGCCTGCCTGCCCCGCTCACCTGGGCTGCATGAGCTGCACGGGGATGCACGTGGAAGTGCTGGGGATTCCCCCTCTGGGCAGGACACGTGCGCAGGACACTGTCTCCCCAAGGGCCAGTTCCACACCTGGAGCAGTGCCGCAGGTGTCCTTTTGGAAAGAGCCACCTCAGTTTGTAACAGCTGAGGCTATGCTTTGTAATTCCTGCTGCACCACTCGGGGTTGAATTAACCTGAAGAGCAGTGGAGTCTAAACCCTCTTCAGGGGAGTTTCCAAAGGGACCTACAGCTGAAGGAAGCTTGTGAAAGGGTTTTTCCCTCCTGTATCCAAGCTGGGAATGAGCACCCTGATGGCAGTGTTGTCCATGCTGCCCTCGTGGTGTGGCTGGGAGGGTGGCAGGGCTGAGGTGTGGGGTGTCACCTCTCAAAGATGCAGTGGACCAAAATGAGCCTGTTAATTCCTTCTCGCCCTTCTGTGTTGTACTCTGGTACTGCACACTCCTGAAGCACAAAAGCCTGGCTGCCTTTGTGCTCACCTGTTTTGTTGATCACATCAATGCCATTTTGTTCTTGAAAGGCAAAAATAATTAGCAGTTTTTCTTTCAGAAGAGAGTGCTGGTGTTGTTACTGGCTACAATTCCTTTAATTAGACAAGATGAGGATGTGCTGCTTTACTGTAGATGTTTCATAATAGTTGCATAAGTGATCAGCAGGCATAATTTGGAGCTAAAGAAAGCCTAGATAAAAGCTGGAGTGAGGAGTTGTTGCTTATTAATAATCTTCTAATAACAGGATGCTTCAGGGCTCAGCTGCCTTGGCCACGCCAGGGGTTCTGGCTCAGTGTGAAGGCAGCGGGGCACAGACTGTGAAAGTCTGGGAGCAACAGAGGTGGCCACTGTCAGCTGTCCCCACAGCTGCCAGCCTGCACTGGAGCTCCTAAATGGGCTTTTTTAATTGCCCCCATGATGTCAGCCCTCCCCCACGCTGTTCGTGTGTAACTTATTAATGGGAGCGCCAAAGTTTTCCAGCTTCAGTTCTTTCTTAGCGTCTTTGGGACTGGGGGGCTGGTGTGAATCCCTGCAACGTTCACAGAGGTTTCCAGTGCCTTCAGAAGCTGCTGGCTTGTCACTGCAGTGGGACTGGGGCACCTGTTTGGACAGGAGGAGGTTGTTTATTCATGGTCTTGTCTCTGTCTGGGAGGGTCCTGGGAGGAGCCCAGGGCTCCAGAGCTGCTGGCTCCGGACTTTGGGTCACAGCCATGGAAAGAGCTTTGTCAGGGAGGAGAAGATAAAAACTAAACCAAGTTTAGTAGGTAGAAGAGCCTGTTTGCAGAGCCCCCTCTGTCCAGCCCAGTTAAACCCTCAAGATCTCAGTGGCAAAACTGCTAACTAATTTTTGCTGATTTTTGAGACTCATATATCCTGCTTGATGCTGTCAGTGAGCAATAGTACAGAAAATGGTGATTCTCTGATACTTTCTTATGCAGACAGGGGGAAAAATCCGAGGTTTGATGTACTGCCGTGAGTCTCTTGTACTGGTTCAAACCTTCAGGGCAGACATTTTTTGATCATGTACCATGCACTTTCTAGGCTGGGTTATTTTATTCTGTGTGTGTGTGTGTTTTGTTTTGGTTTGTCTTACACTTCTCCCCTTCTCTCTCTCGTGCTGGAGGTTCACTTGAATGGTACAAATATCCAGAGAATCCTCAGGTCAGAACAGCTCTGATTAATGTTCTACTCAACGTACAACCAAATTCATATATTCAGGTTACTCTGCCCTTGCTGTCTCTGGGACAGCACAGGGAAATGGATGGTCTTTGTTGCAGCACAAGCTATACTATTTTTAGAATTATGAAGCCCTATTTCTGAATATTCTTTAGGTGCTTGGATGCTTCTGTCTTGCTTCATGTTGTTCACTCTTGTAATCATACTTCAGTCTAGATTTTTAGAGGTGCCTTAACTCCCATTAACGTTCTGTACTTCAGAAACCTTCCCAAACCCCCACATAAGCCAGAAAACCGCCCTCTCTGGCTTAGAGTTATTTCCCCTTTTAATCTTTGTCCAAAAACAGGGACAGTGATATGTGGATGAGGGGCAGGAGGTGCTGTAGCCCAACAGGTTAACAATGTCACAACTATTCCAACATTCCCAGACTTCCCTGAGAGCCCTGTTATTCCCTTTGGGCATGCAGAGCACAGGGTTCCCCTCTCATGGCTGTGCCTGACCCCCTGGGACAACCTTTTGCTCTTAAGCGGGCAGCTTGCAGCCTCTTGCTCTGCAGAGAGCACAAAGAAAATAGTGATAATAATAATAATAATAATGATGATGATGATGAACACGAGGAACATGCTGCTTAGGAGAAACGTTTGCCTTGTCAGTGTGGGGTTCCTGTGTGTCCCTGCTGCAGAGCAGAGGCCTGGGAACAGCAGTGTGATGGTTGGAGGGGTTTGGAACAGCAGCGTGGTGGTTGGAGGGGTTTGGAACAGCAGTGTGATGGCTGGAGGGCTTTGCCTTCCCCTCTCCTCCAGTGCCTGTTGCTGTGCCATGGCAGGCAGCAGGAATTGTGGGTGATCCAAGGGGAAAGCTGATCAGCTCCCTCCTCACCTCCAGTGCTTTTCAGCCCCTTGAAGAGCCACGTTTCTCTCGCTCCTCCGGCACAAAACTTAACTGTGACTCGGGAAGTAAGTCTTGATGTGCTCTAAGTGGTGCAACAAGTTTTACAGTTTTAGTGCGAACTGTCAGATTTTTGGCTGACACGGCCCCTGACTGTGCACACACGTCCATGGAGCAGTGGTGGAGCCAGTCCTGGGTTTCTTAACCAACGGTGCAGCTCAGTGTGTGGGCAGGGGAGGGGAGCAGGGGAGGCTTTTGTACAGACCAGGGCTGGCAGGAGCTGTGTCTGCAGTTCAGGATCTCATTCCCTTGCACAGCTCACACCAGGTCAAATTGCCAGTGAAGTAAGTTAAAAAAAAAAAGTAAAAACTAAAAGGAAAACTGAGTGACCTAGAGGAGAGTCAGATGCTCTGATGATGCCAGTGAGCGTTGCTCCAACACCTTCAGCAAAGAGCTTCTAGATGGGATGCAGCACACTTAACATTCCAAATTTAACCTAATGGAAGCTTAATTTCCTGATTGTATTTTGGGTTTTTAGCTCCTGGGTGGGCAATATACCTTGAATACAACTCCCTGTCTTAAATTTGTGTTGTGCTTTGCATCTCTCGAGATGTACATGGGACTGTCTTTGGATTTAATGGTCCGGGGAGCCAATTACATTGGCACTTCCCAGGAACTCCTTTGTAATGAGGATTCTCATTTAACAGCTTGTTTCCAGAGGGAAGGGGAGACACAGGAGGCTCTTGATTCCCCACCTCCCCACCCTTTTTCCCTGCATGGTGCTGAGTAGAGCTTCTGTATCTCTGTCTTGGCGAGGGGCAGTTAGTCTGGAACTCTCCAGGCTGGAGAATGTGCTTCTGCCTCTTTCCCCACATCCCTGAGTGCCATTACAAAGGATCAGCAAACTCTGGGGGTGTGGGAACAGGCTTTTTTCCTTCTTCATGTCCCTTTAGGTTGGCAGGTACTGAACAGCAGAGGATCAAAAAGAATCCCCCTGTGCTGACACTGTAGGGACCCGGGGAACAGGACTGGAAGGGGACTCACATGGGTGCAGGCAAGGCAGGTCCCTGGCAGAGCGACTGGGACAGCAAGAAGGGATTATTCTGGGTTATTAAACTGCCTGTTCAGCTTTCAAGCACCTTCTGCACAACAGGATATATACAAATAGAAATGATCAGGTTTGGGGAGTGTCCTACTCCCTGCAGGTGTTGGGGAGCTTCACCTCAGGCTTCGAGTCACAAGCAAATACTTTGCTTTCATCCAAGACATTGTAGGACGAGGCTGTCTGTCCCATCTGTTAGCATTTAAGTCTCACAATGTTCACTAGAAGCCCTGTGCAGACAGTGCTGTGTTTTTTATTCTCATTTCCTGAGCCTCCATCTCCATCCCTGTCACTCGTGTGTGCGCTGTGACATCCACACTTGTGCCTCACACCCGGTGGTGCCATCGTGGCTGTGACATTAGCAGGTGATTTTGGGCTCCTGAACTGAAGTGGATCAAGTTTACAATTGATGCAGAGTCCAGGAGATATTTGAAATATAAATTAAGGGGGATGGGGAAAACGGAACCTAGCAACTTTGGTCTTTCTGAACCATGGTGAATGTGGTCCACACTGTTGGTGGCTTTCTCTGAATGGGAAATATCTGCTTGAAATATCTGCTTTAATGCAAGGTTTGCGCATGTTTCACTGCTGTTGGGTTGTCCCAAGCCCAGGAAGGGCTGGGTATGATCAGCTGGAGGCACCAGGTCCTGCTGTGCCCTGTGCAGGGTGTCCCGCTGTCCCAGTGCTCTGCAGCTCGAGGTCTCCTCCTCCTGGCACAGAATGCATGGAAATACAGCCCCAAATGCATGCCCTCGTTCCTGAGTGTCAGTGTTAATCAGTGTGTGTGTGTGGGGCAAACAAACCAGGGTGAGAAAACCAGCTGTGGGACTCATCTCTGCAGTTCAGTCAAGCAGAGGCACTTGCCCGGCACCTGGGCACAGGTGTCCAGAGAGGGTGAGAGGTGGCAAGGGAAACAGGCACGGGATGTGTGACACAGGAGCAGTTTCAGGTGCCAGTACCCTCTGCTAAAAGGAATCTCTTACGACCCGTTCCTAGGATATGGAATTGTGAACGCCATCCTAAATTGCGGTTCTCTTGGGAAATGGGAAGTGTGATCAGCCCCCACACAGCAGATGTACACCCTGGAGCCTGCATGTGCACACACCACAACGTGCTGCGAATGCTGGTGCCTGAAAGCAACCTTTGATAAACTTTTATTGCTTTTTTTCTGTTGTTGTTTTTGTTGTGTTCTATATCTGTTCTCTCCAGGCTTCGTGGACCCGGCCCGAGAAACAAGAGGTATAAGATTACCAGACCTTTAGCAAACTTCTTAGGTTTTTGGTTTTGGTTTCTCTTTAAGCATTACAGATTAACAAAACTCTAGTCCAGTAACCACGCCAACTAAACGAGCATTAATATGAACAAGTTAAATACCAGTACATCAGAGAAAGAGCTTCTAGAGTTAGAAGTTGCTTGGCATGTAGTACTGCATTTTTGGATGAGCAAACTAGCTGTGTTGGGAGTGAGTAACTCAGTCTAAAAGAAAAAAAATAGGCAATTAAAAGTAAAAGCAGATGTCAAATCTGACAGATCCTGCTTTCACCACGCTGCCAGTGTGAATCGTGCCTCTCTTAGAGACTGAACATCAGCAACGACGTGTTCTGGGGAAGGATTTTGTTCCCCCCAAGATAATTCTCTGCTCCAGCCAACTCACCTGTTTGCTCATGGTACTCCTGAAGCTTGGCCTTCTCTTAAAGGACAACTGCATCATGTTCCATTTCCAAATCAATGCAGATAAACCTTTCAGGAGGTGTGTTTCTCCAGAAAATGCTCCAAATCGCTCAATTATCATTTGTCTTTGATTTGCAAGGGTCAGTGAGGGGTGGGATAATGCAGTCACTGGGGTTGGTGCAAGTGGGGTTTGTTGCTTCTAATTTCACCTTCAGTGCTGTGCTGTAAAAATAGTGATAATAATAATGAGAATAACCTACCTTTTATGTGCACCTGATTTGTAACACTTGCTTCAAAATGGACCAGAAAGTTTGTTTCCAAGCAAAAATAACAGGGTTCAGGTAGAGAACAAAATTAACTATCAGAACTTGGCGGGGGCTGATATTTGTATTTTTAGGATCAACTTTGTGGAGGCTCTGGGTACCCTGATTTTTTTTTTTTTTTAACTATTTTTAAGCCATCTTAAACCACAGAGACTGGGTGTGGCCTAAACAAAGCAAACCTGTAATTTAAACACCATCCCACCTGTGTTTAGTGTGGGGCTGAGAAGATCCTGCCCGCTCTTCCTCCAGAATAATCTGTTGGAACAGATGTATTGTGGCAAGTGAAGGCACCAGATATTCAGACCCGTTTGCATTGAAGAATTTGGAATCTGAGTAGTTGCATCTCTTCAGGACTCACGTTAATTCCTGTGCCAGTTGTCTCTGTCTCCCCCTGCCCCCAGTGTTTTCTCTGGGCTCTCTCTCTCTCCAGCTTTTGTTTAATTAAGAGCACTAACACTATTAAGCTTTGCTGCCCCTACATTCCTTACTGCCTCTGTGTCTTAAAATATCCGGGTGGGGTTTGGTGAGAGTGTTGGTGAAGGTTTATCCCTGCAGCTCTTGCAGGACACGTCTTTAAAATTGCTTTTAAATGGCGTGGGGCCTTCTGGCAGTGTGTTCCAGCAGCAGGAGTTCTGGGCTGGGGAAGTGCAGTGGACACTTGGCATCCAGGGTGAGGGAAGGAGGAAGGAGAGGGGGTCAGCCCCAGCAGCACAGCCCCAGTTACACCCCAGCTGGGAGCCAGTGCAGCCTTGCAGATAGATATTGAAGGGTGCAGCTGCGTTGGGTTAGGGCAGTGCAGGCACAGAGCCAGGAGAGACCTCTCATCTTCCTTCACTGGGATTTGCACCCCTGGGCAGGATTCTCAGGTGTTCCGTGGTGCTGTCCAGAGTGTGGGCAGTGGGGGAGGAGAAGGTAGGACTGTGTGGAATTAAGTCAGGGATACTTGTTTGTGAAAAGGACTGCAAACTCCAGAAGGTGGAGGGAAGGGGGATAAAAGCATTTTATTTGCCTCTCCTCTTGCCCTTTGGCACTGGGGAGATCTGGGCAGGCTGTGCCCACAGTGGCTGTGTGCCCCAGGGATGGTCACAATTTGGGGAGAAACACCTGGTGTATCTCGGGATGAGCTGCAGTATTTGGCACTGTGGAGACCCATCACACCCTGCTCTGGGGCAGCAGTTCCTGCCTGTGTCCCTGAGGGTGTCCCCCCACTAGGAGAAAGCGTTTTGTAAACCAGAATCCTTGAAATCAGGGAGGCAAGGTAAAGGATTACAAGTGTCCATATCTGGCTCACAGGTTTCTTCCTGCCCTGTCTCCAACAGCCAGGAGTTGTTGGCATCTGTCGGGCTGAAATAGGAATAAAGGGAACTAGTCATGTGCTTTCTTGGATAGATGTTTTTCTCTTCTTTAGGGCATTTTTCCCCATCTTTCTTTTTCTTTTCTTGTGCCTTTCGAATTAAGAGACAAGAGCTTCATCTTCAGAACCAGTTGCATTCCTTGTGAGGTTGTCCCTTGCCCGTGGCTGCCTGGCACTCAGTTTGTGTTAGGCCTTGAGGAAGTGGGGAAAAGGCAGGTGACACTTGGATGTAAAATGCCCTTTTGCAATGTTCTGGTTTCAGAAGTGAGCTGGGTTTTGGAGTCAAGTCAGAAGGATGGAGTTTGTGGCACTGGTCAGGGATTGCAGGAGACCTGTGTCCAGGGTAGAAGAAAGGAAAAAAAACCCCACATATAATTGGGTTTGTGTCATCATGGGATCCCGGTTTTGTGCACGTGAAATTGGACTGGCTCAAATGAACTGATGTTAGAACTATCAGAGGTAACAAATCACATTTGCTTGTAGAAACTTCGTCAGAGACCATGAGCTCAGCACAAAAAAGAGGCTTCAGGCCCAGGGGCTCCAAACGCCTCAGATACCAGAGATGTGCTTTGTGCTCCAGCTCAGTGCGCTTGGCTGTTTAAAATCCTCAGGGCTTTTTAAATCATAATCTCAGTGCTTGTCCTGTATCTTCCAAGAAAGCAGGTGCTCTTGGAGCATGAATTGCATCAGGAGTGGAGGCTGCAGCAGCAGGCACAGCCAGGACGGGACCACCTTTATTCCCTTGTGCCACTTTGGAAATCGGATGAGAGAGTTGGTGCTTTAAAGCTTCCAAGCTGAAGCACAAGCACCGGGGTGGAGAGAGGGTTTGAGTGGCCTCGAGTGCTTCATGTATTAGCAGAGCACTTGGGCTTTGGTCCCAAGCTGGAGAGGAAGCAAGCCCAGCCTGGCGTGGGATGGGTGGAGCAGGTGGTGGCCTGGATTTTACCTTCCCGGTCCCTCTGTCAGTGACATCCCCACACTTTCTTGCATGTGGCAGGTTGTTCTAGAATTTTCTCGAAGCACCACAAGGCCTTGAAGCAGGGCTGTCTCTAGCAGGGTCTTGTAGTTTTCTTGCCCTCATCTCTCTTCCTGTGACCCTCTGCACTCTTCTCTGTTCATGTGCCATGTTCAGGTGGAAGTTCTGAGCTTTCTTTTTGCACAATTCTGCTCCGAATTCTGGATCTGTTCTTATTAATGCCATTGCAAGGACGCTGAAATAAATCCAGTGTTGGTGAGAGAGCAGGAAGGGCTGAATTCTCTGAGGGAGAAGCACAGTAACCACTGGGGAGGTTTCCTTTATTTTCTTCCATGCTGACAAAAACTTTTAACCAGAGCTGGATCTCTGCAGTGCTCATTCTAGGGAGAAGCCTGACTTTGTCTGGTTGCCCTCAGATCTTCGTAGTAGCATCTGATACTTTGGTCCTTCATCTCATTTTTCCCCCCCTCTCCTGAGTGCTTTGAGTCACTGCAGCTGGCCCCGTGTGACCAGGGACCTTCCTGTTGCTTTGGGAAGTGCCTCCCTGTGCCCCCTGGCCTCGGGTGCCCCCCTCCCGAGCACTGAGCCCTGCAGGGTTGGTGTGAGGTAGACCTGCCCTTGTCCCCATCCCTTTAGTGTGCAGCTCAGGCTCGGGGCTCAGCCTCTGACGGAGTTTTGCCTCCCTGCCAGACCCTGGACGGGCGGATCATCGTCCGCAGCCACGCCCGGGTGTCGTCCCTGACGCTCAAGGAGATCCAGTACACGGACGCCGGGGAGTACGTGTGCACGGCCAGCAACACCATCGGGCAGGACTCCCAGGCCATGTACCTGGAAGTGCAGTGTAAGGAGTGGGGGGTGGGCTGGGGAGGGTGTTTTCAGGGGGGAATGTTTGGATTCCCTTTCCCTGTGATGAGACCGAGGCGCCTCCGTAATCGGGACATGCCTGATATTGGGGATGAGGGTGTGGGAAGCAGCTCAGTCTGAACAAATCCAGCTGGAGATGTTGCTGGGTGCCTGCCTGCAGGTGTTTGCTCTGGCTGTCTCCAGCTGGGGTGCTCTTTGCACCTTGGGAAGGTCGTGGCCGTGGATCTGCTGCAGTCCCGTTTGTTGGGTGCGGCAGAGTTCTTCCCTAGAACAACTTCCTGGCATAATTTCCTAGTTGCATCATGCTGTCCGCTCCTCCCACACTGCACAGGAGCAGCTTTGGCATTGAGTAGGTCTCCTCCTTATGTCCTTCAGCAGAAGACACTCCCCACCCCCCTAGATGAGAGGACAGTTCCCATTTCCTATATTAGATTCCCTTTCCCGCATCAAAGTGGACCCCAGCCAAGGGATCCCTAGAGTGAGGCTGCCTGGGCTGCTTTAGGAGGTTGGCTCAAAATGCCTTCACAAATGTCTGTCTTTCAGATGCCCCCAAGCTCCAGGGCCCCGTGGCTGTGTACACCTGGGAAGGAAACCAAGTGAACATCACCTGTGAGGTGTTTGCCTACCCCAGTGCTGTCATCTCCTGGTTCCGGGATGGGCAGCTGCTCCCCAGCTCCAACTACAGCAACATCAAGATCTACAACACCCCCTCAGCAAGTTACCTGGAGGTGAGGAACAGCCAGGAGGGGAGAAGGCATGTGCAGCCAGGGAGGCTCAGATAATTGGTGTTCCTGGTGTTGAAGGAGTGAAGTCTTTTGCAAGGGCACCCTGTTGGTAGAAATGAAGTTGTGTGATGTTTCTGGCACATCCATGCTGAGAAAATCAGATAATAGCAAAACACCGTCCCCTCCTTGCCTTTGATTTTTGCCCACTGCAGTTCTCCCCTGGGAGTGTGAACACCTGGACGTTGTTGTAGGGTCCCTCCAGTTGAGTGAGTGCTTTGGCAGGGTGAGAAGGGGGTTCTGATCCCAGCATGAGCCTTCATTCCTCCCACAGGTGACCCCAGACTCGGAGAACGACTTTGGGAACTACAACTGCACTGCTGTGAACCGCATTGGCCAGGAGTCCTCCGAGTTCATCCTGGTGCAGGCAGGTGGGCATCCCAGGCAGGGACAGCAGGGGATGTGGGTGGGGCATTGAACTGAGGTGACAGAGTGGCTCTTCTTTTCTAGTTTGTGTTTAGCAGAAGAGCCAACTTCTGCTTTCAGAGAGACTGCTACAGATTTTGTGTTGTAGGTGCTCGGCAGCTCCTTGTTTCTGGAGTGTCTCATTCTTTCCTGTGCTTCCACCACACTTGGGCAGAGCTGTGGTCTGTAATTTCTGCCAGACATTGCAGTGTGTGCACAGGTGCTTCCCCAAATCAGCAAAATACCCCTAATAGTACAGGGAGTGCATGATACAAACCTCAGAGCTGAACCAGCCAGAGGGGCCCTGTGTCTGAGTGCAGCCCCTGGGAGGGTCTCTGGGGTCAAGCTCTGTATTGCAGTGCCCCATGGAAGGACTGGAGAGACAGAATAGCATCCAGGATACTTTTGCTGCACTGCTGTGGTTGTCCTCAATTAGAGAAGGGACTATGAGTCTCCAGCCTCACAGAGAAGAGACAAGATGAAGGTCTCTGCACTAATTAACCTTCCTAAAAACTGCTCCAAAGGGAGCCTCAGGCCCACCCTCCTCCTCTCCTTTGTGAAGCCATGACAAGGGTGTCCTTGATGTCCCCAGTTTGCTGCTTTCTTTTCCCCTGACCCCTCCGGTACCTCTGGTTCTCTTGCCTCTCCCCGCAGACACTCCGTCCTCCCCGTCCATCGACAGAGTGGAGCCCTATTCCAGCACTGCCCAGGTGGAGTTTGATGAGCCTGAAGCCACTGGTGGGGTTCCCATCCTCAAGTACAAGGCAGAGTGGAGGGCCCTGGGCGAGGGAGAGTGGCATTCCAGGTTGTATGATGCAAAAGAAGGTAGGACAATGGAACAAGGTGGTAGCTCCCCCACCTGAACCTCAGCAGAGCGACTTTCCTTCAGGGAGCAGCCAGAGGGGAGGGTTCCATAGCTTTGCAGTTTCACCTGCCGTAGTTACAGAGCCCAAAGAAAGTTCTTAAGCATTTGCTGTGCAGTGACAGGTTGTATTTTCCCTTGGAAGTGAGTGTGCTGAGGGCTGTACGTGTGTGACAGGGCACAGGGGGTGGTGGTCAGCACTGTGCTCATCCCTGCAGCCCTTCCTGGTGCTTCCCACAGAAGGCTTTTCAAGCCTCTCAGTTCCCCTTGGAAAATAAACCCTCCTATTCCAGCAGCAGAGCTGCCTCCTGTCACACCCTGCCTTGTTAAATCTGTAGCACTGCACACTGCTTAAAATGGATCTGTAAGTCAAATAAACCAAACTAATTTTGGTTTGGGAGGACTAGAGATTGTCTCAGTTGGTTAGAGGCTGGTGCTAATAATGCCAAGGTTGTGGGTTTAATCCCTGTATGGGCCATTCACTTCAGAGTTGGACTTGATGATCCTTGTGGGTCCTTCCAACTTGGAATATCCTGTGATTTTGTGACTATGAAAAGGCGAGTTCTATTGCAAAGCTGAATCTCCCACCACCAATCCTGTCTGGAACTGAAATTCTTCTGTTAGGTCCCCTCTGGAGTGATGGGATCACACAGACTCAACTTTATTTCTCTCTTTCCTCCCTCGTGTCTGTGCAAGAAAAATAGAGCTTATTTCTTTCTTCTTATCACCATGACCCCTGAGCTGTTTTTTTTTTCCTTTCCTCCCCTTGTTTCTGCCCCAGCCAACGTGGAGGGCACCATCACCATCACTGGCCTGAAGCCTGAGACCACCTACTCCGTGAGGCTGTCTGCAGTCAACGGCAAAGGCGTGGGGGAGATCAGCCTGCCCTCCGAGTTCAAGACACAGCCAGTTCGTAAGTGAAGCCCAGCCCTCCCTCTGCTCACCTTGCCTTCAGCCTGCCCAGGGAATCTCTGCCATGCATGGGATGACACCTCCTTCTCTCGCAGACCTGGCTGCACCCTTTGTTCTCGGGGGGGTTTTGGGTCGGAGTGGATTTGGTGGCTGATTAAAAGTCACCTTGGAAGGGGGGAGGCAGAGGAGCTGTGTCACCTGCACTGGTTGGTGCCCTGGGTTGCCAGTACGGACTTGGTATTGCCAGAGAGAAGGGACTGCGTGAGGGGGGATTTAAGTAAGGAGGAGCAGTTGAGGAGGGTGTTAGTCCCAGAGATGTGATGTCGCTGTCACAAGGCAGGTTTCCTTTGCAAATCAGGAGTTCACATGTTCACCACATCGAGGCCATGAGCTGGGGGGGGAGGGGGGTTCTGTTTTCTGCACCTCCCTGCTTTAAGGTGCCCATCCATGAGGGGATTCCACAGCCTCCCTGTGCTGTACCTGGGTCATCTTTCAGTCCAGGCACAGAACGAGGCCCAACACTGTCCCTCCTGTTCCAACCAAGGATGGAAGTGGCAGGAATTCAAAATCAGAGGTATTCGAGATGGGAAGGAGAGAAGGGGAAAGGAAAGGAGTAGAGAGGGCTGGGGAGATGTGACAAAAGCAGGCAGGGGAGAGGTGTGGTGGTTCCGTGGTTCTTCTTTCCCATTCCCCTGCATCCAGATCTTCAGCCTGTTCTTCTTCCCACCATCACACCCAAGAGTTGGACCCGTTCTGTAGCTCTTCTGGATCCACTCTGAACTCAGAGCAGTTCCCAGCCCATCAGATGCATGTTTGGAGGCCCCTGAGCTGTGCATGGTCTTGGTTTTTGTCTGCCACCTTCTGCCTCCCCGGAGCTGCTGAGCGGAGCAGCATGGGGCAGGACACGTGTGGTATTTTGATTTTCCAGCTCCATGTTCTCTGTCTCCTCTTCTCACATCTTCTACGATTTTTTTTTTGTGTGTGTCTATCTCTGTCTTTTTATTTTTTTTGGTCTGTATTCCATCCATGGATAAACTGCAGGCATCCCTCACCCACGTAAGTGCTCTCTGCATTTCTTCCACTCTCTTTTTTTTGGTTTTGTTTCTAGAGTGTTCCTCTAACATACAGAACATTAGCTTTTAATTTAGTGCCTTTTTCCTCTCAGGGTCTTTAGAAACGGAGTAACTGGTAGTGTCCACTTCCTAACAAAACTGACTGTAGAATAGTCACCCTGCTCTGGGTGATGCTGCTCTTTTTTAGAACAGAATTAGGGCTTAACATATTTGTCTTTAGTGCAAAGCATGCAACTGAAATATTTAACATAGTGGTTGTCTAATAATAATAATAGATAGTGTGTTGACTACAGACTGGAGTAGTGGAAGGCTTCATATCTGTGAATCCATTAAAAATTGTTAAATTTTAATAAAATATAGATAATTCAGGGAAACCAAAGAGGAAGAAGTTTTGGCTAAATTGTAGATCTGGTTTAGACCAATTAAGAGCCAACCAAAAACTTCCAAATTTTGAATATCTTCATAATTTTGAAAGCAAAAACTTGAAGAGAAAAAATTCACATTTTTTGCCTCTTCTCACTAGTAATTTTTACCATTAGTAGTCCTTGGACAGTCTTCCAGCACTTGTGTAGATTATGTACTTAAATAAACCTCATACTAAATGGAAAAAAAAAAAAGAAGCATGTTTCCCCCTTCCCAATGCCAAGTGAGTCAGAAATGCGATGGATGTGTTTAATTGTCAGTGAAACATGGGGTGCTCCATAGCTTTGTGCTGCTCCAATCAGAGCTAATCAATGGAGCTAAAAGAAACCTCTTTATCTCAGTGAGCATCGTTCTCTTTATTAATGTGTCCTTGTGGTGGACTGCTGCTATTCCCAAGATTACATGGACGAGCTTGGGGAAGCTGCTGCCACATCCTTGGAGACTTCTGAAGCCAAAGTAAAACACCAGGAAATCATTTTTATTTTTTAACCCGAATTCCAGTGTTTAAACCACGCCTGTGCTGTTTTTCCTTGGAGATTGTATTATACAAAAGCTTGGAGCAGTGAGAGGATGGATGGATTGATAGTCAGGGTGGATGAATGAAGGGACAGATGGACAGACAATTGCAAATTGCAGCAGTTAGAGAGTCACCTGGGAGACATTTCCACAACATATGTGCAGTCTGGGGCCTGGAATTGTGTGGAGCCTGTTAATTCCAGCAGAAGTAATTATATCCCTTCTCTGAAGGTAATCATGGATAGTGTTACAGCTCCCAGGGCTTGGGGCCCCTCCTGAGTTGGACATATCAGTGATGGCCAGGGGAGATCAGGGCTGGGGTGTGCACATCAGTACAGCAGGAAAAGGGGAAAAAATCCAATTAAGAAGAGAGGAAAAAGACCATTAAAAGCTTTGTTTCAGCCACCACGTCAGATCTGTGTGCCAAGCCTCGTGTCCATCACTTGGGGACAGGTACGTGGCTTTGAGGAGCATTAAATCACATTTGTTGTGGAGTCTTTTGGTGGTTTTTGATGTGGCAGCCGCCTGCCAGTCAATCCATAGCCCCCAGCTCTGCTCCCTTGTAGGGTGAGTTCCAGCTCTTCTTCCTTTTTCGTGGGCTGAACCATAGTTTTCACTTGCACATTCCGTTCTGCTCTTCCAGGGACAGTCACAGCTGTGATCCCTGCGAGCACTGGGTTCTCCTCTGCCTGGGTTTGGAACCAAAATATCTTCCTGCACAAAACCCCAACCCAACAAATCAACGCTAGAGTAACCCCCCAAATTCCAAATCCTTTCATTTTCTCCCTTTGGGCAGTATTTAACAGGAATCCCCTCCCCTCCTCACCTGCCTCTCTCTTTCTTTAGCAAGTCCTGCTGCGCCCACCTCCTGTTTAGCAGAGAGTGAGTATGGCAGAAAGGGCTGGGCTTGGTCCTCTCTGCTCTGCATGATCTTCTCACTGGGTGTGGTGCAGTCTGCCTAACATCATCCCTGGGTGTTTTCCTAACATCCCTGGGTGTTTTCCCCTGCTTTTCTCTTATTTCCCGCCCCCAGGTCTCTCTCCATGGGGCTGCCCTCCAGCCTCTGAAGGCATCTGATTGACCCCTCTCTGTTGCTGTGGTTCTTGGGGTCTTGGAGACCTGACAGTGATAATTCTTTAAAACCAAAAGATTTTGTGTGCAATAGTAGGGAAGCCCCTCCCAGCTCATGTCTCTCCTGCTGTGTTCTTCCCAGGGCTTTTGGAAGCAAGGACATTCCTTGTCCTTCTGTCCTGGAAGTCGCTGTGTTTCCTGGTGCAGCCTGGGCAGTGCAGTGCTCTGCAGGCTGGCAACTTCTCTCAGAAATCACTCATTTCCCCCAGGATGCTCCCACTTTTTAGGGCTGTTAGTCCTTTTTCCTCCTCTCTGCATGTTCCCTGGGTGTGGTGCATGGAGGTGGGAAAGAACAGTGAGGTCCTTTCCCTGCGGAGGGGGGCAGGAAAGCAGCAGCAGGGCATGATTTTTGCATTTCTTTAGGTAGCTCACCCCTGCCATAAGGACTCAGATCATTCTCACTGTCACCAAACCTCCTCTCTCTCCTTTCTGTCCCTCTTGCCCCTTCCCCTGTGTTTCCACGGTGTTTCACCTTGACGTGTCCTGTCCATCCTCCATGTTTCCATAGCAACTCAGCCTCCTGCTGAATCCCAAAGCCCAGAGCCACCGAGTGAGTAGCTGGGAACTGCTGCCCTTGCTGTGGAGTGCTGTTTGTGGTGGAGGGCATTCAAGTGCTGTCTTGCATCCTTCTGGTGCCTCTTAACCAACAGTGTGTGGTGTGAGCACGGTGAGACCCCAGCATGGTGCCAACTCTGCCTCCTCCCCCTCCCCTCACTCCTCCAAGCACGTGCTAAAAACATGGAAATGGAAGATTTAGAAGGGACACAGAGAGGGATAGAGGTGGGGGCGGGGGGGAAAGAAATATAAATGATCATTTCCGAAAGGAGTATTTTCCTTTCACGTTCCCCATTAGTGATTTTGGTGTTAAAGCTGCCTTCGCAGAAAGGGATGTGGACTAAATGGTCTTGCTGCCCTGCCTTGCTCTGTTTTCTCTGAATCCAGGGAGATGCAGTTGATATTAAAGGTATGGGTGTTGGATGCTGAAAGAAGATGCAAATGAGGAGGTGTAATATCTTACAGGAGGGAGGGAGCTTTGCCCCATCGTACCACCAGTGCCCTGCTTGCCTGAAAAGAGGTGAAATCCTGTCTGAGATGGGACTGGATTCAGATTCCCTCAGTTCTTGCCCATCCCTTGCTGGCTTAGCAGCCGTTCCTGGCGAGACTGGCTCAGGGTGCTTCTGTGCTGGATCTGGATAGTCCGAGGAAAACCAGCTGAAAAAGTTGCATGATTTGTACCCAAAATGACCCTTTTGGAACGTCTGTTTTGGCCCGTTGGGAACTCAAGGACACACCTGCCTGGGGCTGAGTGGATGTGTCACATGGGTGGCTTTAATCCCTGCTTGGAGGAGGTTTACAGTCAGTCACGTGTCCATGGAAAAGCCAAGCAAATAATTGCAACAAAATCATGAGAGAAATAAAAAAAAAAACCACACCCTTAAGGAAGAGCCAGGTTTTCGAGGTGCATATGTGTGTTTTGAGCAGCCAATCGTTCCTGCAAGGCCAAATGCTTCTCTTCTGGTTTGCAATAACCAAATGTCTGTGTTTCAGTGAATGTGATCTCCAAAGCTGGAGACCTGCAGTGGGTTAGAAATGCTTCGTTGCTTCTAAATGGAAAATACTAAAAGCATGAAGTGTGTGATTATTCCGGGGGTTGGGATGGATAGGATGACCAGTAAAAGGAATTAAAACCCCCGTAATTATTGCTACATTTATGACTGGCACATTCTGCGGTCTAACCCATGTCCTTTTCCTGCCAGTGACCGCAGCCAACGAGTTCCTTCTTGCAGGATATTTTATTCGTCCAAAGTGCCAAAGCCCCAGTTCCTGATGCTCTGGAGTGTTGGTGGCTCTGAATTGCTGAAGAGACTTTTTAATTCTCATCAGCCCTGGAGGATGGGGAGGAGAGGGCAAGGGGCAGGGTCTGTAATAATCCTTTATTCCTTAGGAGGCAGAGACTGCCGTGGCTGTTCATGTGTGGGCTTCCCTTGGAGGGAAAACCATGGGTTAATGTCTTGCAGAACATTTTGTCCCCTGAAAAGAATCTCTACCCAGAAAAGAGACTGAGAGCTGATTTGTGATAAACATTTTTCCACCCTTGTTTTTGGTTTGGGGGCAGGGGCTTGTGTGTGGAGAGGAGGAGGGATGTGGGGTTTTTGAGGACAGAAGTCTCCACATTCCCCCACGTTGAGGTTCAGCTTTTTCTCCTGGCCAGAAGCAGATCTGCCCTGTCCCTGTCACTTGTGTATACACTCAGTCTGTGCGAGGAGCAGCCACATTTGTATTCTGGGCTGTTCTGCAGCACAGCAATATGTGATATTCAGCAGCAGAAAAAGAGCATTGGCACAGGGCTGACGCTCTTATAACTTTGCCTCATTTAATTACTGCTGCTGCTGCTGAATGAGCTTGTGTTTTACCCTGCCCTGCCCTCGGTGGTTCAGTGAGTGAAACCAAGAGCAATTAGAAAATGAGAGTTGCTGGGTGGCATCACGAAGTCAGGAATTGAAGCCTAATGAAGCTGAAGTGTTTCTTCACTGGCTTTAGTGAGTTTTTGACTTGATGAGATCACTAGCATATGGGAGATGTCTATAGTCATGTTAAGAGGTTAAGGAATATGTATCTCCTTGGAATTAATCCTCTGAGTTCTGTAGCAGTGGCAGTAATCAAGTTTTTCTTGCAGCTCTCTCCACTGAGGAATCTGGTTTGGCTTGCACTTGAAAAAGTGGTTTATTTTTCAGATGAGGTACTAACATGAATGTTTCTTCTATCCAGTCTCCTGGTTTTCCAGATTCTGTAGGAACTTCTGTCTTATTTAGTAGATATTGGCCAAGAGGTTCAGTTTGCAGGATGAGGACACTGAGCAAGAGAGATTCAGGTGGAAAGCTGAGTGGGTTTTTCCTATAAAGTCTGTGTTAGCTTTCACAGTGCATCCAGTCACGGGAAAAGCACCCCAAGGAGCTGGGGACTCTTGCTTTGGAATTTATTTCCCCAAGAAATGGGCCTGTCCACTGAGTGTTTGCTGTAATAAGACAAACCTACGTGAGGGAAGCTTGCCTGTTTGGAAATCTCATGTTTCCTCATGACCAGAAGTCACTCACTGCCTTTCCAGGCCCAGTAAACTTCCCTCCTTCACGATGCACCTGCCTAGAGTTGTGTGAGTGTGTATTTATAACTGGAGAGAATGGACTGAGAGCTTAGTTGTAACAAATGGATTTTACATTTTGTACCATCAGTTTTTTCCCTGGTAATGGCGTGTCCTTAATCTTGTCAGAGAACAAGCACCCAAAAGATTAAGGGTTTAATTCTCTATACATCAAATTAAGAGGGAAGTACCAGAGCACTGTGAAGTCGCCTCATTAAGATGAGACAGAGGGATCAGCATGAAAAATGCAAGTCATAAAGGAGAGAGTAATTTAGGAAGGGAAGTGGAGCATGGACTTGGTGTGTGCTCCGCTGTGACACCTGATGTTGTGCCATTCCCCTGTCACACACTGCACATTTCTTCATCTTTTCCAGCACTCGCTGTCTCCCTCGGGCCAGCGTGGTAATTAATTTCCAGAGCGGAGCACTTCACCCCTCCCCTGACTGACAGAACCCCTGCACACCCAGAGCTGGGGCACCCAGGGCAGACTCCCACTGACCACATTCCAGTTGCAGCTCCTTGACGGAAAGCTCTGGCCTTGGAAGCGTTCACAGCCAGCAGGTTTTTCTCTCTTGCAGTTGTTGTTGTTTAGGAAGACACTTGCCCTGCAGAGGGGAGGACACGTCAGTGTGGGATGCCAAGGTTTGTCCTGCCTGGGGGACCGGTTCTGGCCCTTCCAGCTCCGCTGCCTCGGCTGTTTCTGAGTAACAACATTCCCTTTTTCTTTCCAACAGTCTTGTGGATTCCTCCAGCATTTCTGGCACACACTCTGCAATAATTTTTGCTCCTTTTGTTCTTTGACGTGGTATCACTAAGCAGTGACGCAGCTGTGCCTAACCCAGGTCATAACCCAGTGCTTTCTGTGGTTTAATATTCTTATTTTCCAGGCGGTTTTACTGTCTCCCCAGTGTTTCTGATATATACTGGCTAATTTAATTTTGCTCCTATTTTATTTAGTCTGTAATTCTGTTGTTGATTTTTTTCCCTTGCCCATTGTTTACATCAGTTTTTTAATTTTTTTGTATTTTCCATGTGACCTCCTCCACTTTCCTTTCAACCAAATCATGTGCGTGCGTATCATGTGACTTTGTCATGTGGCTTGCATGGTGCTGCTGATGTCGTCCTCGCTGGTGAACAGAAGGTAAAACACTTTGTTCTGATTGGTTGCCTTAGATTTGGGGTGAGGATTCCCCTCTGGTCGCTGACCAGGGAGCTCCAAATTCCGTCACTCCACAAATCCTCCCACGAGCCCCTTTGGAGAAGTTGCTCATCACTTTGTCTGCATGTGAAGGACTCAACTTCTGCATTAACTCAACCTCAGTCTCCTGCACTGAGCTCGGAGAAGCCTGGAGGGACAACAAAAAACAAGGCAAAAATCCCATGGCTTGGTCATTTGCTTCTGCACCCTCAGAGTCCAGCAAGGAGCTGTCCCAGGAAGGTTCTGGAACACTCTCTGGCATGAACCCCAGTGGCCAGAGTCCCTTTGCCCCTCAGGGTACCAACCACAGACTCATATTTGATGAGGGGTTGTGGCAACCCCTGTGGCTTTAGCAGCATTTTGACCCTGTACAACACACATTTATATAAGTATATGTATATATGTATATACACTCATTCATACTGTACATGTTTAGTAGCCTTCCAAAAGAATCCTAAATTCTCTGTGTCTGAAATCCAGTTATTATTGGGAATTTATGTCACTTTGAGATTTAAGAGGTAATTCTTTCTATTGTGAGTTAAACTTTAGCATAGCTAGAGTGGGAGCTATGCTATAAAATACTATATATATACACTATAATATATAGATATAATGCCATATATAGTATTTATACTATAAAACAGCACACACAGAGTTCACGATGGGAGCTCCACCTCACGCAATTTCCATCAGAGGTGCTGTTCCACCTTTCTTGCTGCTCCACCCCTGGAGGATCTGGGAGCCTGGCAAGGACTTAACCCAAACTCATGTCACAGCAGCTGCTGGTCTCCATGAAACCAAGAAGCAAATGACTGACCCCTGCAGCTTTTGGAGATGGACTCAGTCTCCAAGTGAAGTGTGTGGTGGAGAAAACAGTTTCTGCAGCGTTGGGATTTTTACAACTTCACTTAATGCTCAGCATAACCCCAAGGGGAGGAGGGAGGGAGACTCTTCTGCTGCCCCAGCTAAACAAGGGACTGTGAAAACCAGGAAGCAATTGGCTTTTTTTTTTCAACCTGTGAATTCTGAACTCCACCTCATTGTCTTGGACCACCCCCAGGAAAGGATTTAGGCTGGGGCTTGCCGGGAAAACAAAACTAACACCAGTAACCTTCCCACATGACTGCATGCACAGAGGAAACCCCTCTTCCCCGGGTCTCTGCCCTCTCTGGCTGGACTCCAGGAGGGCTGAAGACTTGGTTGTCTCGTTTTTGCATGTTTTTTTGTTCCTTCTTTTTGACTGTTGGTGTTTTGCTTCTCTTGTGTGCATTCTGGAACCTCCTGCCCTGTTCTTTCTCGGTGTATTTACCACTCGTGGAGACTTTCCCTGACGTCTCTTCCCAGTTGTGACTCTGCGGGTCACAATCTAGTCCTATTTACACGATGGTCAAAGATTGCAGAAATCAGCTCCTTCCGTGTTCCTGTGTGGCAGAAATTACCATCAACAGCGGTCTGAACTCTCTAAGCACAGCAGGGATGCAGGATCTTTCCTTGGTGCCAGCTGGGCAAGGATTTAAGCTCGGCCTGAAGTGTCTGGTAACCAGTTTGAGCTGCTTTCCCAGGTGGGCAGAGGAGAGATGTGACAAAAGGTGTCTCACCTGCACTGCTGTCACTGCTGGGGTCCAGCACACGCCGAGTGCCCTGGGACCAGGGAGAAGTTTGTGCTGATTTCTTCATATCCTCTTCTCTCCCCACCTGAAGTTTTCCTACGCTCCTGGTGCTTGTGGCACCCTCTGAAAACCAGGTAATAATAAAACCAGGTTCTGAGACCCAACTACATCAGACTGGTACTAGGTCAAGGAAGCACTGAATATAAACTAAACAGTGCAAGGATACCAGCAACCATTTACTGCTGCCCTGCAGCAGGAGATTATTGGTGCTAATGGCTTAGCAGGAGTGCACAAAAACCCATTTGGAAATGTGAGGGCTCAGAGCACTGTCCTCAGCTCACCTCACACCACGTGTGGGAGCCAGCAGGTAGTGATTCAGCCTTTGGCAGCCAGCAGGAAAGTCCTTATTTCATGTACAGTTGATCAGACTCATTCTGAGTTACCTCTGGAGCCCAGGGGAGGGATGTCTGAGCTTCCCTCTGGATGTGTGCCCTGCCAGGGCAGTGCCAGCATCACCTCCACTTCATGTAGGGACTGTCCTGCTTCCTCAGCACAGCAAAGCACCGGATGGCTCCTTCCTGAGAGTTAAACCTGGTTGCTGGGAAAGGAGGGCACATCTCCTGGCTTCTCCCACAGGTAAAGCACCTATTTGGATTACTTTTTTTCCTGAAGAGTGTCCTGTGGGTGGAGTTTGGCGCAGGCCGAATCCCCCAGCGGTGTGGAAGCACGAGCTCCTGCATCCCTGCTGCTGCAGCAGAGTGGGTTGTAAGCAGATGTTCGTAAAATGATGATCCAGAGGAAGTGTGGCATGTTTGGAGCTGTTGGCTCTCACTGAGCCAAGTGCCACAGGGGGATTCCTTAAGGACCCCACGTTTTGTGGAACATTAAGGCTGGAAAATGCCCCTGGGAAGGGCAGAAGGGGCAGATTTCTGCAGCGTGCCCAGTGAGCTGGGTGTAAGTGGGAGATCCCCAGGCATGAGGCACCCCTTGTAATGCTCTTTGCTTTTCAGCCCCGTGCTGTAGGGAGGATGCATGTCTGTGAGCATGAGCTGCTTCTCTAACCTGCTGGTGACAACCTTCTCTCTTCAGCTACTGACATTTTCACTCATTGTAGGGCTGCTGATTCTGCTGGACTAAACGTTTCCCACTAAACTTCTTCCTCCTTTGTTTGACACACTAACCCATTTTTAATTTTACAGCCCTGTTATATCTGGATTACATCCACCTGCTTAAGAGAAATTAAATGCCATGTCATTGTGGAGAGAAAACGGAATTATTTTCACCAGGGCTTGCACTTCTCCTCCTGTTGGGTTTCAGCCCTGAGGAGTGGTCAGTGTTCTCCTCTTGGAACAGAATGTTTCTCAGAGCAGAAGTGAATTTAGGTATTGGGGAAGGAAGAAATCAGGAGCTAGAAATGAGACAATTCAAAGTGAAGAAAAGGTTCAGCAGAGAAGGTAATTAATCGTGGGAATGGCTGTGTGTAAAGTGCAGCAGCATCTCTGACATTTAAAATCAAGAACGAGCATCTTTTCAAAGGATGTTCCTCTTAGTCTTGGTGCTCAATCACTGGAAAAAAAGGTCTATCCTGTGTTAGATAAAAGGTCAGAATCTGTAAGTACAGCGTTCCCTTATCACTCCAAATTCTCTTTACTTATTGCTGATTATCTCTCTGAGGTGAGGATGGCGAAGAGCCCCGAGGAGATGCTGCCCTTGCAGTGCCCAGTTGTCACTGAACCATTCCTCACAGCTCCACAAACAGGGCAAATTGAGAACTGCTGCTCAGGAATGTGTCAGCACAGGCTCCGTGTGCAGCCAGACCAGTGGCCAGGAGTTGTTCCCACTTGTTACTGGGAGCTGGCTTCTTGTGTAAAAAAAAACCTGTAGAACCAGACGTTTGGGTTCCTTTAATTATTGGTGAATAACATTGTTGCTGCAGAGTAGCTTCTTCAACTCAAATCGGCTCAATAGTCAAAACCTGTAACTTTGTGGTGATTGTTTTTCTTTTAGGATTGAGGAAGGGGAAAAAAAATAAATATATAATCGCTTGGTTAATCTGATATGTCCCAGGGTGGAATCCAGCTCTGGAGTGTCCAGTTTGTATGTGGGAGCCTTGCAATGGGGGCACAGGCAGAGCAGGGATTTGGAAAAGCAAAATAAAACCTGGGAAAAGGGAGCATTGCTTCTGTACATCTTTAAGAGAAGCGGCTGTGTTTTGAAACACAGTTGTGTGTCTCACATCTGGGTATCCATGGATGGTAACTGCCTTCTTGGAGCAGCTGGGATGTTAGAGCATGTGATAGTGTGCAAGAAAATGGAATTAATCTTAAATTACTGTGCCAGTCCAGGTTTTGCAGTCTTTTCCTTGATATTTCACCAAACAAAATGTGCTCAAATCCTTTCTTTGGCCAGGAAGGGGGAGGGGGAAGGGTTTCACATTACTAATGAAGATCAACTTTTGAATTATATTGGAAGATTAACCTTTCTCTGGCCAGTCAGAAAATGCATGTGCTTCCCATTAGGAGCTGAATACAAATCCAGGCAGAGCAGGTTTAGAATTGAGGATGTTTTTTGGGTTGATCTTAGTACAACTGGCTTATTATTTCCTTTTAGTACGATTGAATACAAATAAGTCTTTTAAAGAGTTTTATTCTCGACAACAGGCTGAGCTTTAAAAAACAGTCACAAATGTTACTCCAGCATCCAGTTTTGCTCTCATTTGCTCCTCCCGAGGCTCTTAGGTTGCAGGTCTCAGTGTTGCAGGGTTCTGGTGTCGTTCCCTGTGGGATACCTCGAGGACTGGGCCGTTTTTGGGCTGTGTTTCAGCTCTCTGGGTGTACCTGGGAGTGTGTGTTCGGCTTGCCCAAAGCACGGGTGGCCCTGCAGGTAAAGCCAGAGGTGTTGGGGCAGCAGCAGAGCCGGGACAGTCAGGTGTGTGCTCAGCAGCAGCAAACCTGGGCACACTTTGGGGCTGGAAACGTTCAGGAAGGGTGTTTTGACGCACAGCAAAACCCAGGAGGGGCCTTGTGTGCTGGGTTCTCTGCGTGTGACCTTCCTGCAGCCAGCTCGAAATGAGCTCACGTGGAGAAACAGAAACACTCCCCAAACCCCTCGGATGCACACAACTGGTTAAACAGAGGGGCAGGAATTATTCTGCTTCTTAACTTTGATTGTCACAGAAAACACCTGTCAGAGCTGGGACCCTGCAGCGAGAGCAGCCGGTGGGATTGAAGAGCAGGGGTTTGCTGGGACTGCCGGGGGCAGCTCGTTCCTCAGGGATGGGTTTGCTCGGTTTGCCCACTTCCAAAGGTGTGCAAATAGGGCATCACACAACCTGTGGATTTGACTTTGTTAGCAGAGGTGCTCGTCCTTACAGAGGAATTCAGTTAAAAAAAAAGGCAGTTTTGGAGCTGTGGGCTGCAAGGATGTGGTTATAAATCAGTGTGCCCTGCGGCAGCAAATGACATTGCCGTTTTCTGCTGATGGCAGGGGTGCAAATTGGCAAATTGCAGCTTTTATTTATTTATTTATTTTGAAAATGGTTATTACAGAAGAGTGAGGGGATCTGGTTGTCTCCAGGCTGTACCCACTGTGATGGTGGCACCAGGGCTGAGGGAGATGTGCTGTGGGATCCTGTTCTGGTTTTTCCACACTCATTTAAGTGAGTCTCTAAAACCTGAGCAGCATCCGAAGTGCAGACACAGGTCTGTATGACAGGAATAACGTCCCTTTGCAGTGATGCTCTTCACATCCACATCCCACAGGAGCAGCCTGTTTGCCACATACCCCACCTTGATGTTTTCTGGGTGTTTCACATCAGTTTTTACAGCAAAAGTAGAGAGGAGCTGGTCATTGCTCCAGCATATTCTTGGGGAAGGATGGGGCCTTTTTCACTCAGCCTGTGATCCCAGCACACACGAAAATGGGAAGTTGTGTTGGCAGAACAAACTGCCAAATGCAAGGAATCCTTGGGGCTGGCCAGTGTTTGTGCCCCAGACACACACAGTGTGTCATCAAGTTCCCTGAGTGTAATGAAGTATTCCTCTGACTTTCATGAGTACTTTTTCCCTGATGAGTTGTTTTTTTGTTTTTTTTTTTTAATAAATAAACCTAAATCCCCCGTTGTTTCAGGGGAACCCAGCGCTCCCAAACTGGAAGGGCACATAGGAGAGGATGGGAACTCCATTAAAGTGAACGTTATCAAGCAGGACGATGGTGGCTCCCCAATCAGACACTACCTGATCAAGTACAAAGCTGTAAGTATGACACACCCCAGCCTGTGCCATGCTCTCTGTGCAGGCAGACAGCCCTAAAGCTGGGATCCTGTAGGCCAGGCCTGGGTGGGAGTGCAGTGGTGGTGGTAAATTAGGCCAGACCTGTGTTAAGAGGTAAATCTGTGTCACTCAGATGATTTAAATTTGACATGCTAAGATCTGTGAGAACACTCTTAAAGTGCTTTGTAAGGCAGAGAGGTAGAGAAGTTGCAGCTTTTGCCCCCCTGAAAGTGGTCCAGTGATGGGGCAAAGATGAGAGGAGGAAATGAGGGATTTTCTTCAGGTGTGGTAATGCAGCAAATGGGATTCTGAGCAGGAAAGAGGCTGCTTTGGTATCTCTCATCCTCTCCACTTAGAGAGGATGTTCTCACAGAATAGTTGGGGTTGGAAGGGACCTCTGGAGATCATCCAGTCCTGGGCAGGGTCACCTGGAGCAGGTGACACAGGAACGCATCCAAGTGGGTTTGGGATGTCTCCAGGGAGGGAGACTCCACACCTTCCCGGGGCAGCGGTTCCAGGCTCTGCCACCTCCATGGGAAGAAGTTCTTCCTCGTGTTGAGGTGGAACTTGTGTTTTGGTTTATGGCCCCTCGTGCTGCCACTGGGCACCACTGGAAGGAGTCTGGGCCCATCCTCTGACACCCCTGGGCAATGTTTGTGTGGATTGATGGGATACAGACGGGATGCTCCGCAGGAGCCGAGGGCTGTGTGCTGGTGCTGAAGCCTCCCCGTTCCCTGTGGTGAGCCCTCTCCGAGCTCCCCAGGCTGGCTGCTGACCCTGGGCTGTGTTTCCCTGCCTGTCCCTGCCCTGCAGAAGCACTCCTCGGAGTGGAAGCCGGAGATCAGGCTCCCGTCGGGCAGCGACCACGTGATGCTGAAGTCTCTGGACTGGAACGCGGACTACGAGGTCTATGTGGTAGCAGAGAACCAGCAGGGCAAGTCCAAACCTGCCCACTACGCCTTCAGGACGTCTGCCCAGCCCACTGTCATCCCAGGTACGCCTGGCACAGCTTTTCCATTGTTTTCTGCTTCCGATTAATGCACCAGTGCTGCATCCTTTAATGTGCCTGAGTAACCCTGACAACTTGCTTGCTTCAAGCCCATTTATCACGGTTGGTTCCCCATCCAAAGCTCAGTTCTGGCCTGAGTGTACATACCTGTGGTCCGTGTTACAGTATGTACAGCATCAGCAGGGAGTGCTCCTGACAAACCCCTGCCTCACAGTTCCCAGGGAACGTGGGCTTCTTTGGGGTCAGGGTTGCCGGAGGAGACTTCCTGGGCTCAGAAAGCGGGGGTCCCCTTTTAAACTGTTTAGATCCGTGGGGCAATCTGCAATCACAACGCAGATTTCCCCCCCCAAATCTGCTCTGGGCTTGCTTTTACTGCTTGTTTGTCCATCCAGCTCAGCCTTTGGAGGAATAAAGGCGTAAGGAGGTTTGCTAGTGGTTGGGAGACAGTGAAAATCTCTTTATTAAATGAAATGGAGATCAGATGATCAAATTACAGTAATTTTACAAACAGCACTTGTTTAATGTTGGGGAGGGAATTAGGAAAAATAACTAAAAAGCATTAGAATGCTCTTATTTCAGACAGGCTTTACTTACCAGTGTCCTTAAAAAGCGAGGTTTAAGGACAATTGCTATGAAAACCAAGCAGAACTGTCAGCTGGGCTGCAGGAACTGAGCAGTTTGCAAGGTGTGGAAAGGCCAGTCAGTATTTCTTTTCTACATATGGACATTTAAAAAGAAAAATGGGTGGGGGAAACCCACACAAAGCAACCAAAACCTCAGGATGGAGTTGCTGGGCTACCTGTACATGAAAGTTGTGCTGGTTAAAGACAGAGAGGAGTGAAAGATCTCCTAAGCCAGGTCCTCACTGCACAGCCAGAGTTCATGCCAGGATTGGTGCTGACAGTCCATACTGAGGGGAGTGATTTGATTCCATTCCGTCTTCTAGATGAACTCTGTCTCGTGTTTTTTCTTCAGAACAACTGTTTTCTTTCCCTTGCCCTGAGAATTCAGCCCTTGCTCTGCCCCCTCCTTTGCCCACTCCCTGCCTGGCTGAAGGAAACAGCTGAGACCCTGTGTGGTGTGAATGCTGAAATCCCCTGGGTTAAGGCAGATAATGATTTGTTAAGCATACAAATGAGTGACCTAGTTGGGCTGGGCTTGGCCAGTGTGTATGGTAGGGAGGAGGAGGGAAATAGGGCCAAAGAGAGACTGGGCGGGGGGGTGTTTGAACAAGGCTGTAGTTTTGGGTGGAAGAACCCTCAGTAACTCATTCAGCAACTTACTCTCTGACTCTCATTTTCAACAGCTCTAATACTTACTCCCCTCACACATTTGAAGGACAGCTGTGGCTGGTGTGGCAGCAGAGAGTGAGGGTAATCTGGCAAAGGGGTGCCCCGAGGCCAGCTCAGAGCTGAGCAGCCAAACGCCGAGGCTGGAAACAGCAGCGAGTGGTTCCTTTGCACTGGGATGTGTCCCCCCCCCAGCTAAGTTCCCAAGCGCTTGATGAGTCTTTCTGTTCCACCACAGTCCTTTGTGTGCAGCCACTGTTGATTTCTTGTGCTGGTGTTTTATTTTAGCCTTCGTCACACAGCCGCTGGGGCAGCAGAGCTGCTGGGACAGCTGCGAGGTGCATCAGCAAAGCTGGGGAGTGCTGTTGGCTTTGGAGCACGCAGTGGTCGTGCTGTAGTCCGTGGCAATGGGAGGTGGAACGAGCCCAGGTGCCTCTGAGCCCTTTCAATCCAACAGTAACATGGGCAGGGACCCTCTGAAAAATGGGCAGGAAAGCCCAGTTTGTTACCATCTTTGTCCTCTCTGGAGTTACCCCTCCCTTAGTCTGGCGTGGAGCATAGGGGGAACCAGGATTTGAGGCTGCCACTCGAATGTTGCACTTGGAAGTGTCAGAAGCACTTGGAAAAGCAGTTTTTTGGGAGTGCAGGTGTGCTGCAGGACTGACCCAACAGCTGGATGCGGCTATTTCTCAGAAGGTGCTGGTAGAGCCCTTGTGCAGTGACGTGATTAGAGCTGGGTTTGTGGCGGTTTCTCTTGAGGTTTTTGCCATTTTGGCCTTGCAAGGTGTTTCCAGACCCTTTGGTTCCCTGAGCTGATCCCCAAACTAATAGGATGGAGGAGAATATTTTCAGGGAGCAGGTTTTTTTTGCTGCCCACGGGCTCTAGTGCCAGACTGCAGCAGGGAAGAGGCTCTGGGTGCTCCTTCCCTTCCCTTCAGCACCTCTTGTTGTTTTCCTGGCATTTTGCTTTTGCATTTTGATTTCAAAAGGAGCAACACGGGGCAAGTCGGAGCCAGCGCCTCTAACACGGCTTTGGCAGCAATAGCTGGGAATTCCCTGCAGACCAAATGTGTATTTGTCCCGGACAGTCCTTTGTTACCATCATCTGTACAGTGTGGCTGGAAGGAGAAGGTATCGTTTTCAGTAATAATAATAATTGCACTGGAGTGGTTCAGAAGCAGCTGAAGGGAAAAGTCAGTGTACTCCTGAGACCTTGGTGCCCCTTCAGGGTTGTAGTCACCTGGACATATCCGAGTCCAGGCTTTGGGGCAGGGCTTGGCCAGGCAGGTGGATTGTCTGCTCCACAAAAGCTTTTCTTTCCTTTCCTTTGTATGTGTAAAAGGCAGCGTTGTCCTTTCAAATACCAGATAACCATTTTCTTGTGTTTCTCGCTGAGCCTTCTGTTCCATCAGTTTTAATCTCATTTGCTTGCAAACCCCCTCAGCCCTGCCTTGGACCCTGCTCTGCAGCTTTGGGCTTTGCTGAGCTTCTGCCCCAGCCCTTTTTGTTGTGAATGTGCTGATCCTTGAACCCCTGAGCCATTTTAATTTACGAAATTAAATAGACCTTGGATTCTTATGTTTTCTATATTTATGACCTAATTTTTTTTATCTATTTTTCTCTCTTTCTCTCTCTCTCTTTCTTTCTTTTTTTCTTCCTCCTCCTTTCTTCCCTCCCCTCTCCCTTTTCCCCCCCCTTCCCCTTTCCTATGTCTGTCGTCATACATGTCACCTTGGATCTCACGGGACACATCCACGCTTGCCACATGCACCAAATTTGTTTTTAAACAACCATATTTTCCCCTCCTGGGAACCATTGTCTGGCACCTGCAGCGACCTTGGGAAGTCCATCAGCGTCGTCCTCCTTTGTTTCATTGCTTCTCTCTGCAGTGACTCTGCTTTTGCTCTGTTAGAAACTTAAAGAGAAAATAAAATAAAGCAATATTTGCTTGAAAAGGTCCCACCAAGGTGTGAAAGCAGATAACTTTGCTTCAGAGGATCATGTCAGTTCAGAAAAAAAAAAAAAAGAAACAAACACGGAACACTTTAAAAAAAAAAAAATGTTTAATTTGAAAGAGTCAGTATTTTGTAACAAGGAAAAAAAAAAGGTTTAAGCCGAGTTTTTTCTCTTTAACATTTTTTTTTTGTTACTTGTAATGAATCTGCCCTTTTTAATGGATGTAAAGAAAGAAGTTTTTTTTGGTGTTGTTTGCTTGCTGTTTTTCATCAAAGGAAGGTACAATGGTGAAAGCCTTTAAGATTCTGCTTTTTACTGATTTCTCTGCACATCTGGTGCTGATCATCACTGTCTTGGGGCAAAAGCTTTCTAAAGGCCCAGCCACGAGCCTGAACCTGCAGACTAGAAAGAGAAAAAGAAGATTTGTCAGAGACCATCCTGCTGATTGCCCGAGGGGAGGAGGGGGGGGCTTTGGCTTGTGGATTCAGGTTTCTGGCCACGGGAAGGTTCCCCCATGCGCCGACTGGAAACGTGCGGTGGGAATGACACGGAGGAGATTCCTTCTCCTTTCCGTTCCCCTTCTCCCTGTGGC
>VZRE01007692.1:387865-427567 GCA_013396775.1 Cephalopterus ornatus | reverse complement strand
CCCCCAAAAAAACCCCAACCCGCACCAAAAAACCCAACCCAGCGCCCCTCATGAATTTTCTTGGTGATAGGAAATCCCTGTGGCTCTGAAGCTCTTCTGTAAGCGGGGTCTGTCCTTTCTGAGTGGGCCTGAGGTGGCCGGGGATGGAATTGTTGACTCAGTTGTTGAACTGTCTGTACAGGGTGTCTCAAAATCTCTCAGTTGGATGGGATTAATCTTTCTAACAGAATTCTTTTAGGGACAAACAAAACCCTGCCCTCAGTCGTTTTATGCTCTGCACATAAACCTCTGCTGTGTTTATTCAGACCTTGTTCATTATGGTTTGTGAACTACTTTTCTATCTAAATGATAAATGAAAACCTTGGTGCAGGTGGCGCACATAAAAGCCTGTGGATTTCGCTTTTTTTTTAAAAAAAACCCCTCACTTCCAGTGTTTTAGAGCGTAGAGAATATGTTAGATCTTCTGAGTTTACACCTTAGTGGTACTGAAAAGTAAATCACTGTAAAGTGATTACAGCAAAGGAGTCATAATACTAAAAAATGGTGTGATTTCCCCTATAACTGAGCTAATGAAGGTCGTTTGTAGATCTGCTATCAGCCTTTCGTGGGTCTCCCCCCCTTATCTACAGAGGGAGGTTATTAGCTGAGGCTGAGATAGATCTCACCCAGGTCACAGTTATTAAAAGTATCTTGGATAAACTCTGACTTTACAGCGTGGTGTGGAGAGAGAGCAGCACCTGGGGAGGTTCTGCCCAAGGACAGGTGCCTCAGGCAGCGGGGGTTTGAGGGGCTCCTCTTCCAGACAAGGAGGTGAGAGATCATTTATGTGGCTGAAGTTACTTAGAGCTGATCCCATATCCAACAGCAAACAGGAATCTGGTCAGCATGGAATATATATACAGGAAGGGCTTCTTTCTGCTGGAAAACTGAAGGGTTTGGGGTGACCTGACGGTGGCCTGAAGGGGCTGCAGGAAAGATGCAGAGACAAGAGTGGCAGGACACAGGGACTAGCTTCCCAGTGCCAGAGGGCAGGGTTAGATGGGATATTGGGAAGGAATTCCTGGCTGGGAGGGTGGGGAGGCCCTGGCCCCGGTTGCCCAGAGAAGCTGTGGCTGCCCCTGGATCCCTGGAAGTGTCCAGGGCCAGGTTGGAGCACCCTGGGATAGGGGAAGGTGTCGGTGCCCATGGCAGGGGGTGGCACCGGATGGGCTTTAAGGTCCCTTCCCACCCAACCTGTTCTGGGATTTTATGATCCGGTGACATCCCTTTTTCATCCCTGGGAAGGGGTCAGCCACAGGGAAGGGGCAGGGCACTGTCCCTGAGGTCACAGTCCCGCAGGAGCTCGGGGCTGGTTCTGGGAGGTGTCCCCTGTGCTGCCAGTGGCTCAGCTGAGGGCTGGCACGAGGGGGGACACCTCAGTCTGTCCCTGGCAGAGCTGCTGCCCCTGGGCAGGAGGGGCTGCACCTCCCTCCTCCCCCCTCTGAGCTGGGGCAGTGAGGCTGTACAACCTGTCACCCCTTCTACCAGGGAAACCTCAGATGAAAGCTCTTGGCCTCCACTGAGAGCAGAGAGTTTCTCTCCTGGGTTTTGTTTTGTTTTGTTTTTTTTTTATGGGTGGGGGGTTTTTTCCCCTCTTCTGATGCACGAAATGAATTTTTATTTGTTTGGTCTGTACTTCTTTCTTTTGCCAAATACTGTGGGACTTCTGAAATGCCTGGAATCGTACCTGCTCCTCTCCATCCCTTTCTGTCTCTTTGTCTGCCTGTGCCTGAACATTCCCTAGCTGAGACCCCACTAGGAAGACACAGCTGAGCTCTCTCTGACAGGGCACGTGTCTGTACAACTGAGCTGCAGAAAGTAAAGATCCATGGGTCATTTTAATTGTACGCTGTAAAACGAGGGTGTTAGAAAAGTCAGTCTTGCAAGGAAGCTCATTTTCCATTGGAAAAAAAAATAATTTGTAATTAATAAATTCTTCACTTCTTTAGAATTAAGGACTCCAGAAGTTTTTTAATGTTTTGTGTTTCCTTATTTAACTGTTGGAAATGTTATTCCTGCTAGTCCTGGGAATAGCAAAAGGGGATTCATGGAAAGGTTGAATGTGCTCTGGATCAGGTCAGAAATGTCCAACATCTATTTATTACATGTCCTCTCATACACAGTGTGAGCAGCTGGTGCTCAACAGTGACTGTTTATTTATACATTTCTTTTCTACACAGAATTGTTAGAGTCTCCAACAAACTCCTTAGGGATATCTAAATATTGGTTTCCTTAAATAACACCTAAATTCTGCTATGAAATGGGGTCAATAGTTCTTAGAAGCATTTGTAGATCAATTTAATTAAATCAGATGTGACAGTCTGTGAAAATGAATAACATACCACATGCTTTATGCATTTTATAGCAACAGCAAAATGCCTTTGCAAAATATTATACAGGAAAAAGAAATGCAGCACCAACAGCCTCCAAGTTCAGGGGGTCATGGAGGATTCTTAAATTATTCTTCCTTATTGCTGGTCTCTGAAGGATTTGGAATATCAATTCATGTCGTGAATTAGAATTTATAAAACTCAACTAAGCAGAAGAGGTTTGGAAGTTCCTGAAAACTGCAGGGCTTTCTTACTAGCCCAGAAAAAAAACAAATTGCAGGCAATTACCTTGGCCCAGTTTGATTGTCTGAAATGCAAAACCTGAGAGCAGCACAAAACCAAGGGCATTTCCCTGCAGATTTGCCCTGGATCTCCCCACCTTGGGGGCAGAGGGGCACAGCAGGGAAGAGAATGGTCTGGAAGGGAGGGGGAAAGGAGGAGATGGGGGCCTGTGCCTGCTCAGTAGCTCTTCCCTGGGTGTTCAGAGAGAACAGGGGTATTTTGTGGCCATCAGAGCAGAAATGGGACCCCTGGGAGTGGTGGAGCTCGGTGGGGTTTGTGCCCTTGTGCAGAGGGTTCCAGAGTTCCAGGGCAGTGACTCTGCTCCGGGTTACAGCACAGTCACTGTAGCCTGGGAGCTCTGGGCAGTTTTGGGGATAAAATTCCACAGGTTATTCCTCGGCTGAGCTCACCCACCCTCTGTTTCCAGCTCTAGAACCTCGTAGCTTCACTGAGATGAAGTGCCTTTATTCCATGTCCTGTTCTGCTGCACATGGGGCTGCAGTGACCTCAGTCATCCCTTTTTGAAGTGACACCGACTGAGTCTCCAAGAATTGATTATTTTAATTCTTCCCCCACGACTGTGATGTTTCCCTGACTCATCTGTGAGTCACAGACCAGGTGTGGGCAACACACAAAAACTGCAGGGCTCTTGAGGGGGTTTGTTCCACAGGTAATTCCTGCCTTTAAGGGGCCCTTGGCTGATACTGGCTGGTCTTGGTAGGGAGAGGAAGCAAAGAGCAGGACTCTGGTTTGAGTGGAATTTTCCAGAAGGTGTTTTCTAGCACATGGAAGCCCCGGAATGAAATCCTTTTGTCTCCCTCCAGCTCTGGTGGCAGGGATGAGGTGTATTTTGGAGGCACACAAGGAGCTCTTATCCTGTAATCCTGTCTGGGACTGTTTCCTTGGTGCACCTTCAGGAGCCTGCCCAGGAGCTCCTTCCCAGGAAGGAGATGTGGATGAGAAGTTTGACACATCCTCAGCTTTTCCTCCAGGAGCTGATGTGAACAGAAACACGTTAGTTATTGAATAATTCACACAAGAGTCCCGAATACATCAGAAGAGGGAAAATCCATGACCTCCTCTCTCCCTGCACACATCAGAGGGTGATTAATTCCTTCAATTATGCAGGATGCTGGCAGGGGGCTGGGCTGGGGGACACATCTTCTGCTGAGCAGTAAGTGGGCTTGTGATCCCAGCGTCAGGCAGGTGCCTCAGAGTGGCTTTTGGATACTCTCCTGTTGGAGTCTGTGCTCCTTGGTACATCTCAGGGTCACAGAATGAGACAACACTGCCCTGCCTCAGGCTAAGGGTGTTCTGGCTCCTGTTTTGAAGCGAGGAAGTGTGTGGCAGGGGTGTATGGCTCTGTCTGTGAGCCCTGGAAAGGACCTTTCCGCCTGTCAAAGTCAACATAAATCAGGCTGAGGGAAAGAGGTGCTTTGTCGGGTGCTTCTGCGAGGAAGAGATTGCCAAGGTGTGGGGGTTGTGGCATCCAGCAGTAAAAAAATGTGGTAGAAATGACTAGAATTGCTTCTTAATTGAAAGAAAAACCAGAATACACCTATGAGTGATGACAACTGTGATGCTCTTGTCCAGCTGTCTCAGGAATCATCAGCTCTGTCAGCGAGCACAGTCCCATCCTGAGAGGTAAATTGTGTGATGGCTGAGACCAACAAACAGGTTTTGAGTGGTTTGGTGCCTCTAAATAAGTGTTGAACTGTATGAGCCACCGCCCAAATGCTCTGCCTGCAGCTGGGCAGCTTGGCAGGAGTTACTCTGAATAGAGCAAGGGGAAGAAGAGCACCTGGTGTTCAGGGTGTGATGGAAAGAGCCTGCAAAGCTGCAGCTGTGCCTGCTGGTTTTGACAGGACTCACTGATGTGTTTATCCCCTCCCTGTTCCTAAGGAAGGGCTCAGCAGTTTAGAAGCAGGTAGGAAGGTAAACTCCACTTCCCCTGGAGTTAGTGCTGTGTGGGCAACCCCACGGAGTGCATTTCCTGGGCCCCCGTCACCACCTCTCACCTGCTGTCCCTTTGTCTCCTGGAAGAGGCAAGGTATTGTTTTCTGCTGGGGAAAGGTGGTGGAGATGGGTGTGGAGGAGCAGGGAGCTGCTGGGGTCAGGGCAGCGGCAGCAGAGTGGCAGATCTGCTTATCTTTGCCACCTGCCTCCTCAGAAGGCTCCTGGGTTGCCTGTCCCTCAGCCAGAACACTCCTGAGCACTCCCTGGTGAGCTCAGCTGCCTCTGGATAAGCCATGGGCAGTTCACCCCTCCCCAGTTCTGCAGAGCTGGGTCTCAGCTGAGCTGCAGGAAGGGGTTTAACTCCTTTCAGTTCCATCACATCGGGGCTCATCAACACTGAGGCCCCACAGGTATCACCCAGTATTTTGTGTCCCACCTGGGCAAGTCCTGCTGCACAGTCTGGGCTTTACTGCCACTGGTGTTTGGGCCAGCCTGGCAGTGCCAGAGTCACTCTGCACCCCAGACACAACCTCCTGAGGAGGCAAGCAGGAGCCCTTCAGCGTCCCAGCTTGGGTTGTGTGCCACAGCAGAAGAGGTTTCTGCTGTTTGCTTTCTAGGCTTTACCCCAACAGAGATGGGAAGAGCCCTGTTAGGGCCACGTGAATCCATCTTTTCGGGTTGTCCTGCATGTCTGTGGGATAAAGCCCAGGTTATAACACAAGGCTGCTGGAGAGAGGGTGAACTTTCTGAAAGCTTCCAGTGCCTGTAACCATAAGTGCAGCCGAATTCAAGCCCTGACTCACCTTTTAACCACAGTGCCTTCTCTTCTTCTCTCTTTGGTCCCTGAAGCCAGCACCAGCCCCACCTCAGGCCTGGGCACTGCTGCCATCATTGGCATCCTGGTCGTGGTGTTCGTGGCGCTGCTGGTGGCCGTGGATGTCACCTGCTACTTCCTCAACAAGTGTGGGCTCCTCATGTGCATCGCTGTCAACATGTGCGGCAAATCCGGCCCCGGGGCCAAGGGCAAGGACATGGAGGAGGGAAAAGCTGCCTTCTCGTGAGTACTACCCCTCTCACTGCTCCTGTTCCCGGCAGCCCCGGGAAGAGCGCTGTCCCAGCGAGCTCTGGGTTCCTCAGCTCTGACGGGAGGGGGCTGGGAAGGTCTGGGCTTCTCTCTGCTTCCAGGAAGGTGTTTCTGCAGTTGTTGCTCTGGTTTTGTCTCGTTCCTGTTGGTAGCCATCAGATAGGCGGCCCAGTGGACATCCCAGTGCTGGACATGCCGCTGGAGTTCTGTGCTGCGGGGAAGGAGAAGTGGCCCCAAGGAGTGCCCCGTGTTTAGCCCAGTGTGTCTGTCACTCACTGTGGACGTTTGCAGTGTGTCTTTGCAGGAGGATTCCTGTGAGGGGGCTCCAATCCCGGTGCAATTCCTTCCTTGCAGGAAAGATGAGTCCAAGGAGCCCATCGTGGAGGTGCGGACGGAGGAGGAGCGGACCCCCAACCACGACGGGGGCAAACACACGGAGCCCAATGAGACCACCCCGCTGACAGAGCCAGAGTATGTTGGCATTAGCCAGTCCAAGCACAGGGTCACTGCGGTGCCCTCAGCTGCCCTAATCTCATGATCATGGTCTCCCATGAGCACAACTTAGTGCAGGAAGAGAGGAAAAAAGGTAAAACCTCCACGTTCCGTTTGTGACGTGCCAGTGAGGAAGTGCCTCCTCTCGAGGTTCAGTGATGCCTGTTCCCAGCCCTGGAATGGAGCAGTGTGTCCCAAAAGGCCTGTCTGTGCCAGCCCTGCCCGGTGTGGAGATCAAACACCTGCCCAGGTTCACTGCAGAGGATCCAGAGCAGAGTCAGCCCCGGCTGGCACCAAGTGCTGTGTGAGCTGTGCCCAGCAGTGCTGCATGAGAGCCTGAACCCCTCTGAGAGCAGCAGAGTAGCTGGGCTCTGATGTGGAGGAGGCAGAGCAAGTCTGAGGGTTCTGAGAGAAGGCTGAGAGCTACCTGTGAGCTTCGTTCACATCAGGGAACTGAGCTGGGGCCTGAGTCTGCATCACATGCGCGTGTGAGGAAAAGAAGTGTGTTCTGTGTGGCTGGATGAGGGCCTTGCAGGCCTTCAGGCAACCTGCAGGTGAAAGGACAGGGCCAAGGTGAGGGATCCCTACACTGGGACCGTGCTGCGTGGTGACAGATGGCACAGGGCTGCAGGCTCAGGGCATTGGCAGAAAGCTTCCCTGGGAGCGCAGGGGGAAGTGCTGAGAGCAAAGTTAGGCTGAGAGAGAAGAGTCTCTGCAAGTTGGCAGGTTTCCTTTTGCCTCAGACCTGAAGCAAAACTCTCCAAGAACAAGCCATTCCTGCAGGTCACATCCTCTTTGCCTTTTTTCTTTCCTAATTATCCTCACTCTTCCCTCGCTCCCTTTGCACGTCTGACCTCTGAAAGTCTCTGCTCCTCTTGAGTCCCTCTCCATGTTCTGTGTGTGTGTGTGTGTTATGACCAGCTGGTGCTGCTCCACCTCCTCGCTCTCCCTCTCTGCCCCCCCCTTTCCCTGCTGTCGTTTGGGGGCTTCATTGTCTCTATCTCTCTTCTGCCCCTGTCCCCCCCACAGGCACCCCGCCGACACCGCAGCCACCGTGGAGGACATGCTGCCTTCTGTCACCACGGGCACCACTAACTCTGACACTATCACTGAAACCTTTGCCACTGCTCAGAACAGCCCCACCAGCGAGAGCACCACGCTGACCTCCAGCATTGCCCCTGCAGCCGCGGCCGCCCCCGACTCCAACTCCGTGCCGCCCGGCCAGGCCACCCCGGCCAAAGGGGCGGCTGCCACCTCGGTGTCGTCACCGCCACCCTCCTCCACCCCCAAAGTGGCCCCTCTTGTTGACCTCAGCGACACCCCGAGCTCTGCTCCGGCCACTAACAGTTTGTCTTCAAGTGTCCTGTCGGGCCCGGGCGCGGTGCTCAGCCCCAGCGCTGCGGCCGAGGCCTCCAAAGCAGCAGCTGGGAACAAGCCGGCTGCCCCCAGCCCTGCAAGCCTCACGAGCCCTCCAGCTCCATCAGAGCCCAAGCAGGAGGCCTCCAGCACCAAGAGCCCCGAGAAGGAGCCTGTGCAGCCCAGCACAGTGAAGAGCCCGACGGAGACACCCAAGAACCCGAGCAACGTGAAGAGCGAGGCTGCCTCGGGCAGCAGCACAAACCCCTCCCAGAACGAGGACTTTAAAATGGACGAAGGGACCTTCAAGACACCAGACATTGATCTTGCAAAGGATGTTTTTGCAGCTCTTGGCTCTGCTCCTGCCGGTGTGGCCGGTGGGCAAGCTCATGAGCCTGCTCCTTCCACTGCAGACAGCTCTGTACCCGCTGCGCCTGCAAAGACCGAGTACGGCTGCCTTTACTCTTGTGTTGGTTGTGTGCTGTGTCTCTTGTGCCCTGGTGCTCGTGCTGTGTCCTTGTTGGGTGTTCTCTTAACTAATCTCACCGTTTCCTTAGCGAACTAACTCACCACTGAACCAACAGGGCTTGGCTTGAAAGGTCCAGGAGGAAAGCCAGGAGTAGGCTGTGCCAGGGAAGCAGAGAAAAGAAACCTGGGAGTTTGTTGTGAATGTGTTATTCCTCAGAATTTTATGCAGCTTTGTCTATCGTGGGTTATTCTTTTGTGGAAGAGAGCAGAAATAGTTGAATTTGGTGCAAAGGAAGAACTTTCCTCAGAGGTGCTGAGTTCCTCCAGGTCAATGAGCGCAACTACCCAAATTCCATTTCCTGACAGACCAGTGGAAATTCAAAACATACTCAGTGCAAGGCTGGGCAGAAAAACTAGTGCCGTGTGGAACTGTGCAAGCAGGGAACCTGTGGCTTTGTCCCTGAGCTGGCAGAAGGATGAGGCAGGGTGGTGCTGTCTGAGAGGGGAGCAGTGGGGTCAGGATAACCTGGCAGAGTGCTGGGTTAGGGATGAGTCTCCAGTAGCAGGTCTCCTTTCTACCTGATTTATTCAGAGAGCAGCAGCACGTCCCTAGGCAGGGCCGCCCCAGGGCCCTTGGGAGCCTTGTGCCATCTGGAGAGGATCCGCATCCCTCAGCCGAGATGGAGCCTGCAGCTTGTGTTTGGCAGGAGAGAGAAAACAGCAGGAAAAGCTGCCCCGGGTGGCTGGGGGAGGGTCCCCAGCTGTGGGGCAAGGTGTTGGGCGAGAGCACTCGTGCTGTGGCGGTTTGGGCTGTCAGCTGCTGGCACGGCCTGTGGAGATGGTCACACCTCCCTTCCGCCTGGGAAAATTCCCACCTTCCGTGTTTCGCTTCCTGCAGCGTGCTGGGAAATTCTGGGACTGGCTTCCTGTAGGGAAAAAAAAAAGGCTTTCTGCTCAATACACAGCCTGTTTGACCAGGGCATTTGGGTGGTGAAGTCAAATTCCTCGGCGACCCTGCGAGTTTCCCTGGGGCTCCTTCTTGCTCCCCTTTGTCCTGCCTCGTGTTAGCCCAGGGCAGGAGAAGCCAAAAAAAAAAAAGATGAACCTAGAGCCAAGTGAAGCTGGGCTGGGGGGAGGTTGACGTTGGTTTTACTTCTCTCTGCGTCAGGAAACGCTCGCTTTGCTCTCCCAAAGCGAGGTGTTGGTTGCAGAAAAGATGTTCTTTCCTTATCAGCGAACTCAGCCTGTATTTCTGTGCCTCTAAACTGTGCCGTTTTGGTGATTGTTCCCCAGGAAAATCCCAGTAGAAGACAAATCCGAAGTGCAGGTGACAGACAGGAAGAGCCCTCCAGCAGAAGTGAAGACGGTCCCCAACGAAGCCACACAAACAAATGAGAACGAGAGCAAAGCATGATCAGCACCGGGGAGACAACGAGAGAGCATTGAAATCACAGCCCACACACCCATCTCATTCCTCTAGTGTCTGTTGCCTTTTTTAAACAAACCAACAAACCAGAAAATGCATAAATGGGGGGAGGGGGGAATGTCTCTTTTTTTCTTTTATTTTCTTCTCTTTTTTTGTTTGGTTTTTTTCTTTTTTTTCCTTTTTTTTTGTTCTTTTTTTTAATATTTCTAGAAAGATTCTATTCGTTGTGCACTTGCTTTTAAAAAGTAATACATGTTAAAAACAGGGTTAAACCCGTAACCAAATCAGGGCTTGGCTGACCCTGTGTATATTCAGAGAAGCAAAAGTTGCAATACCGTTTGCAATGTGGTTGGGAAGCTCAGAATCAACTAGTCCTAGACACAAAAAAAAAAAAGAAACACAAAAAAAAGACAAAAAAAAAAAATCAAAGAGACCCTGTTGTTTCCTTTGGTAGTATAGCAGATATAACCACTGTGCTGCTGGGCACGGCTGGTACTTAAAGAACAAAGTCCACAATTTATTTTTATACTTTTCAGTCGAGTTTGAAATATGTAAAGCCTCATAAATAAGTTATAATTTCTGTTCTCCTTGTATTTGTTCAGTATGCAAAGTGTCTCGAGCCCTTTGTGACTGAATTCTGTTTGCCACGTTAGACATTTATTTGGGGTTTATTATTATCTATTTTTTAGGAAGAATGCCAAAATTGCAGCTTCGGGGGATGTATTTCAATTTGCAGTATTCAGACTCTACATTTCTTTAAATTTTATGTTAAAATTTTTTTTTTTTTTTGCCAACTTTCGTTCTTTCCAGTGTTTACAATTGACAAATATTTTTTTAACTTTTGTTGTGTTTAAATGGATGTGTAAAATAGCTGCCTTTTTTTTTTGTTTTGTTTTGTTTGGAAGTCAATCCAGTCTCTAGACTCTAGGGTAGCAGCATGCTTGCTTTTGCAAAGGGAGACATTTTCAAACATGGATGTTTACAGTAGTTGTTTCCCCTTTATCTTTTCTTAATTATTGTTATTATTATTATTATTGTTATTATTATTATTATTATTTCTTACTGGAGTAAGAAGAAAAGTGATGCTGGGGTTTGGTTTGGGAATTTTTTGGGGGGAGGGGTGGGGGGTATTCAAACCACTTGTCACCAATCAAGGTCTTTATCCAGCAATCCACATAAACACAGGCTCTCCTTGGAATGAGGGAATTGCTGGAGAAAGTCCTTCTATTCTTAAATTTAGTTGAAGTCCCTTGCTGGACCTGGGCCTGACTGCATAAGAGAAATATCATCTCTGCTTTTTTAGGACATTCTCTCCCCTTTCCTTCGTGGATCCCTCCCGGAGCTCCGAGGAGCAGAAGGGAGATTGTACAGTTTGGGCTGGTCTGGGCTCAGATGTTTGACTGCATCAGTTCCTCCTCATCAGGATGTCAGTAAATACCAGTTTCCGTAAATCCCACGTCCTGTGGCCCTGGAAAGCACATTTAAAAGCAAAGACTCTTTGCACAAAGGTGCTGGGCAGGTGCCAGACCCCTCCAGCTGCTGCTGGGGCTGCACCAGCTCATCCCTGGAGGTCCCTTCCGAGTGACCCTTCCTGTCCTGTCCCATCCCCCTGCGTGTGCCGAACCAAAAACGCCAAATCAGGAGCAAGGGCTTGCAAATCAGTGCCAGGGATTGCCACTGGGGCCCCCTGGCATCGTGTCTTAGGAGCTGGGAAAGGGGGTGAGGTAGCACCTCACGTGTTAAAATCATGGAGGGGGCAGCTGATAATGGCATTTCTCGTCAGGAATCATGGAGTAACGCCGAGATTTGGGGGTGAAAAGGAGCTTTGAGCAGAAGGGAGGCAGAGGCGTGTAGGGAGAGACCAGCCCATTGTATAGAGATGTCCCTTCTGTTGGGGTTTTGGTTTTTTTTTTTTTTCCTCCTCCTTTTTTTTTTTGTTTTTGTTTTGTTTTTGTTTCTTTCATTTCCTTTTTTTTTATTCTACTTTAGATCTGCAAGCTTGTGCACTGTGGGTGCGTGACTATTTTAGTGTGAACCGTGTTTTTTGTCATAGTATTGAAATAATAAAAGCTTCAACATAGTTTGGATGTGGAAGGTGTAGCGCTAGTTCAGATTTGAAGAAAAAAAAAATATTCAGGAATTAAACAAAGAAACGAAAAGAGAACAACTCTTACAAAGAACAGAAGCCTTTAAATGAGAAAACCAACCCGAGCTGAGTCTGGTTCTGTGGTGAGGAGCAGGAGGATGAGGGGGGTTTGGAGGCCGCAGTTGGCTCAGGTCAGTGGAGCCACTTCCATCCGTGTGTCCTTGGAAGGAGTGCAGTCTGTTCCAGCAGCACCACATCGCTTCCAACTGTGGGAAATAATGGTCTTGTCATTTGCTAAGTGTGGGGTTTTTTGCATTTTTTCCTCAGCTCCTGGGATGCCCGTGGGGGATGGCTGGAGGGGCAGGCCTAGGCACTCGTGCAGCACCCATCCCGGAGGGGTGTGGGGGCAGGATGGGGCCTCACCCCAAAGCCCTGTGTCAGATCCCACCCTCGCACGACCCGTCACAGCAGTGCCGGTGTGACTGGGGCGAAGTTTGGCTCACAGCCCTTGGGGTTGCTTTGTTTTCCCAAGAAATCCACGGGTAGAAGGCAGCACGGGGCGCTCCCGCGGTGCGTGCTCTGGGGCAGCAGTGGGGCCTCCCTCCCCGGGGTCGGCTCGGTCCGGCTGAGCCCCGCACACCTCGGGCTGCTTTTGCCATCTGCGGTGCTGTACCTCCCCAGTTCTGACCCCTGGAAGCTGAGCCCGCGGGAGACAACCTTAATGCCCAGTGCCAACCCTCAGCACCCGTCCGGGGACACTGGGGCAACTCCCCCCTGGACTGGCCTGGACTGGGAAAGGTGAGCAGCTCAGAGCCCGGTCCAAGAGCACACTTACCGCGGGTGTGGGCTTGGAACGGGGCGAGCTTTAAGGTCCCTTCCAACCCAAACCGTTCCACGGGCGGAGTGAACCCCGTGAGCTGCTCCTTCTCGCTCCGGTGACTCCTCCCGGTGCCTGTGGTGCTTTTACACTGGCCCCGAACGGAGAGGGGTTTATTCGGTGTACAAGTTCCCAGGGTAGCCCGGGCGTCACCGCTCTGACCTCCCCCTCTGCAGAGGGCCCAGGCAGCCCCTGGGCGCTGTGTCGGGGGGCGTGTGTCCATCCCCAGCCGAGGGTCCCCGGGGCGTCCCCAGGAGCGCTGCCATTGTGCTGCCCATGCGTGAAGGTGACGACGGTGCATCCCGTCCTTCGGCTTTGAGAGTGGACTTTTTATTTTTCACACTTTTCTATGGAGCCTTCAAACCCCACATTTTTCACACTTAGGCTGTTTTTGATAGTTGTTCTCAGCCCCTCCATTGCCATCCTTCCCCAGCATTCCCTACTTTTGGGGGCCTTCTATCTTGTTAAAAAAAGAAAAAAACAAAAAATCTTTTTACCGAGTGAAACATCGAGTCCACCTTTATCCCCATTCTCACTGGTGTAAATACTGATACTAACTGAGGATTTTGACTTTGCATTCTGTCAGAATACTGTGTTCAAATAAAAATTAAAAAACAAAAAAGCTGCTACCTACAGTCTGCCCTTCTTTAGCTGCTCTGCCAGGTCCCAACCCCTGAGTGTCACAAACAGTGTTTTGAAGTTCCTGTCTTTGCCCCACTGTATTTATGTATTTATTTCCCTCAGTTAGCAAACGCACAGACGCAGTTCCCTGTCCACGGTGAGACAGGGACAGCTTTTTTTCCAGCCCCAAAAAAGGCACTTCTGTGTCGTGTGGCTATGGAAAGTGCGAGTTTTGCCTTTAAAAGTTCTCCTTAAGCCATCCTGAATTGGATGCCTGAGCTTGATTAATGAGGGTTTAATCTAATAAATTTAATTAAGGGTCTTTATCTTTTTTCCTAAATTTTAACCCAAAACCGCCAAAACGCCCGAGTTTAATTTTTCTAGTCTGGGGGTAGCGAGGGGTGGGGTGTCTGTTTACTTTTTCTTAAGAATATCTTCACAGATTTGGGGGGTTTATTTTTACACAGAAGTTTCCATTTGGCATTTTTTTTAAGTTTTTTTTTTTCCCCCTCTCACTGCCCTTTTGATATAAAAAAACCACCATTTCCTTTCAAGTGGGGGAAACGTGAACTGGCCCCCAGTCCCTGGTGGTGTCTGAAGGGAGGGCTCTGAGGTTGCCTTTTGTGTTCCTGGCTTTAGCAGCTGCTTCCCTGGATCCCCCCAGCGTCTGCTCTGCATCCAGTGCCGGGTGCCTGGAATCTGTTCCCTGGCTTTGCCTCCTTTCCTGCCGCACCATCTTCACCTTCAGGAGCTCAGGTATTTCCCCCTCTTCTCCCAGAGGTAACAGAGGGGCCCGGACCCTCATTTACTGTCCCTGCAGAGCACACGTTCTCCCTGTGGGAAGTGGGGTTTCCTTCCCCCTGGAGTTGTGGTTGTGCTCAGTGACAAACAACTGGCAGGTTCTTTGCGAGGTCTTCGTATTTCTTCAGCCATTTTTCAATCTCCAGACCTGCCTTTTAATGCCCGTTTTAATTCTTAACTCCTCTCTCCCTCTGTTAAGGCCGTGGCACCCGACTGGCAAAGTCACCCTGGCTGCGTGTGGCTCCTTTTACCCCGGTCTGGACTGAATTTAGGGTAAGTAATTAGTAATTTGGGGTTACAAGAGCAGGGCTGGGCAGGGTTTAGGGGCGTGGATGGAGATGTTTGTGCTACAAACACCTTCTTTCTCTTGTTCTTTCCAGACATGATAATTAGTTGGTTTGTAATCAGATACAAATTGTGCATGTGCTTCAGGGCATCATTTTAAGTGCTTTTGTATGGAAATAGAGACCTGGACAGCTTTCAGTAAAGGTGTGGCTCACCTGTGCAGATTTGCTGGGATAACCAATTAAAAAACCCAGCTTTCTGAGCATCCCGGTGCCAGAGCCATCACCTCGAGGGTGTTTCTAATTGGACCCCACGGGCACAAGGCTGGAACCAGCTTCATTAGAGGAAAAAAACCCCACCTTTGGGATGGTGAATTACGCGGGCAGAGCTGGCTGCAGTGGGAGAAGGGAGATTGGGTTTGGTGCGTGAGGGGGAAAGGGGACTAGGGGATATTCTGGCTGCACAGGGGGTGGATGAGGCAGGGGATCTGCTGCCTGTGGAGTCAGGGAGCTCAGCATCTTGTTGGCACACAGGATTCCTCCTCCCGGGAGCTGTGGTGGGGCGTGGAAGCCGAGGCAGGCGAATGGAGCCGCAGGGCGTAAATTTATAGTGCGAATTTCTAATTTCACACCCATCGGACCCCACAGTGACCCGTCCTCGGGCGCTGCTGCCGCTGCCAGGTCACCTGGCTGTGTCTGTGCCGCTCTATCCCAGACGGCCGGGTGAGGATGTGCCTGGAATGGCAACATCCCGGCGGTGCAGCAGGAGCTCGGCGATGCTCTGGCTCCCTTTGGTGGCCGACAGCTTCTATAACTACCACCTCCAGCGCTCTGGCTTTGGAAACGCGGCGCCGCAGCGGCTCCTGACGAGGTGATTACTGGCAATAATAAAGAATTTCTCCGTGGAAAGAGGGTGGTCACTGGAAGAGGCTGCGCAGCGAGGTTTGGAGTCCCCATCCCTGGGGGCGTCCAAGGAACGACTGGACGTGGCACTCGGTGGCAAGGCGGGGATCGGCCACAGGTTGGACTGGGTGGCCTGGGAGGGCTTTTCCAACCGAAATGACCCCGTAATTCCCGCGATCCCGGGGCGGGACCCGCCCGTTTTCCCGCGAAATAGCAAGCGCTCATTTGCATGGCACCGCCCCCTCGTTTGCGTAGCCCCGCCCACACGCGCCCCGCCCGCGGATGCGGCGTCAGCGGGCGCGTCTCCCCGGCAACGGCGCCGCCGGTTCGAGTCCCGGCCCCGCCGGGTCCCCTCCGTGTCCCCTCCGTGTCCCCTCCGTGTCCCCTCCGTGTCCCCCCCGAGTCCCCTCATCGTCCCCCGCTCTGTCCCCCGGCCATGCTCCGCGACGAGGACACCGAGGCGGATTTCCAGCGCTTCCTCCGCCGCGTGGACGATGTCAGTGAGTGTCCTGCGGGGGCCGCGCATCCCTGGCCCCTCCCCGGGCTGGGGGGGGGCGTAAGGAAGAACAACAGTGGGGATTTAGGGGGAAAAGGAGGCGGAAAATGAATGGAAAAGGGGGGAATTGCTGCTCCACTGCCCCGATCTGGGTTATTCACGGTGCCCCTGCCAGCTCAGGTGTGTCCCCATCGATTCAGGTGTGTCCCCACGGGCCCAGGTGTGGTGATGCTTTGGGGATGCTGAGAGCGGCTTTCTTTTATACATGTATTTATATTTATTTACAAACAAATGTGTTTATTGATTTGTTTTGGTAACGCAGACACTCGGGGGGCTCCGGGAAGTGACGTGAAATTGAGTTTGTGAATGTTTGTGTTTCTGGACTGTCCCAGTCCAGGGACGGGGCTCGGAGCAACCTTGGACCATGGAAGGTGCCTCTGCCCGCGGCAGGGGGTGGAATTAAATGAGCTTTGAGGTCCTTTCCAGCCCAAACCGGTCTGTAATTCTGTGATTCTGTAATAAAGGCCATGCTGGTCACTTCAAAAGCAGGTGCCACCTGAGCTCCTGGTCCCTCCAGGATCACTTGGAGTCCCGTGTTTAATAAAATAAATCCTTTATTTTCCTATCTTCTTTTTAGGCAATTTGCTGCAAGGCCTGAAGTCCACAGACTCGGCTGTCAAGGAAAAAGCCTTTGCTGAGGCAGAGAGAAGGCTCCAGGAGGAAGGAACCAGCAAAGGGGAGGAAACCAAGACCACGGTGAACAGGACAGTCATCAACACCCGAGCCTCTGTAAGGGCTTTGCCTCTGAAATCAAAGCTGGTTTAACTCTTTTAAATAGCAGTAATTCACATCCCCTGCTCGGGAGGAAGAATTATGATCAATATTTACAACTATGGGCTGAATGTGGCTTGATTTTTTTCAGCAGTTATTTTACTGGGAGGTACTTGATGGGATGTTGTCTGTGCCTTGGGGCTGCTGAGAACACGGAGGATTTCTCTTGGGTTTATCCAAGCTGGATGCAAGCACTGGGGTGCCAAAATTTATAGCTTTTACCTGCACTGAGGTGCCACAATTTACAGGTTTTCCAGCTGCACTTCAGGAACTTGAGCAAAACTAGCTGAAGACACGAGTCCCTTTGTTAATTAAAGACACAAACAGAAGCTTTCCAGTAATGTCAAAAATTGTTAAGAACCCTGTGCTGTGTTTCTCTCTTTTTAGGGCCCAGCAGAGGCAGCGGATGCAGGTAGGACAGTGCTCACTCTGCTCTGTGACATCCCTTCCACCAGATTTAGCAGAGCTGCTGCTATTTAATGCAAAACCTAATTCCACTCCTGCCGCAGTCAAAGCTGGCTCCTTCAGTGAAAAATCAGAGTTTTAAGTAAAAAAGTTTAAGTTCAAAATTATTAATAATAAAATCAACAAAATACATCAAACTTAATAAAACCAATAGATAATATTAATAAAATAAACTTGATAATAAAATTCGAACCGAAATCCAGTCAGATCTAGGAACACACTCCAGGGCTTTACCGGCACGTCCGTGTTTTTCGTAGGTAGGAGCCTTGCTGGTGGAGTTACTGTGTTCTGGCCTCTCACATAAAAACTTGTATATTCTGAATTTAAAAGTAAACATGTTTATCTCCAGAGAGGAGCCGCAGCAAGGCACGTGTGCCAATCCCGATGATGGTGGCATCATCGTTATCTCTGATAGCTTGTCATTCATTCACATTCCACCTGAACTGTTGAAGTGCCCCCACAGGATCTTTTTTTATTAAGAAATGACTCAAAAAATACCCCAGAAATTATTTTTTTTGTTCCTCACCTGTAGATTGATTGTAATGAATTTTCTGGGGTTTTTTTATTTTTTTTTTTTTTGCCTTGACTAAAACGCCACCAACTCCCCTGGCTCCAAGGTGCTTTCCTGGCCGTGTTGGAGAGGGATGCAAAAGAACGAGCGGAACGGAGGAAGAGAAAAGAGCAGCTGGCAAATGGTAATCGCTCGAAGGATTTTTGGGTGACGCCCTCAGAAAGGGCTCGGTGGGAGCTGGGGGAGCCGCTGCCCTGTCTGTCTGAGCCCCAGGATCACGTCCCCGGGTGTTTGTACGGGGTTACGGGCTCCCAGAGCTGCTCCTCTCCGCGTTATCCCGTGTATCCCACGGGCTGGGGATGGAGGGAGCGGGTCTGGGCGTCCCCGTCTCCTCGGCCACCCTGGGGCGGTTCCGAGCCGTGTGCTGAGGGTCCGTGTCCTCGTGCAGCTCTGAGGGAGAAGGGGAACGAGGCCTTCAGGAGAGGAGACTTGGCCGGGGCCGTCCAGAGGTACTCGGAGGGGCTGGAGCAGCTCCGGGACCAGCAGGAGCTGTACACGAACAGGGCACAGGTCGGTGGGCACGAGCTGCTCTGGCTGCTTTGGGTGTGGCTGTGCCAGGGCAGAACCCGGGCAGACCACTCTGCAACCCAAGTGGGGTTCCTCCTTCCCGGGGGAGTGCTCGGGGCTCCTCTCCCTTGGATGGAGCTCCTCTCCCTTGGATGGAGCTCCTCTCCCTTGGATGGAGCTCCTCTCCCTTGGATGGAGCTCCTCCGGAATAAGTGGGGAAAGATCATTCTGAATTCACGGTTTTATTTAAAATACACTGATTTCTTCTGTTAGTTCTTTTTTTAGGGGTCGCTTACATAACTGTAGATTGTAACATTTGCTTTGCAGTCTCTGTTTCCCCTGTAAAATCCGTAAGTGTGTGTTGGATTTTATTAAATATACTCCAAATTACAAACTCCAAGGAGATGAAGGACAAGTTGAGAACCAGCTGGTAATTAGCCTGCAAAATCAATGGCCAGGCACAACAGCAGCCTGGTTTTATTCTTTTTAATTAGCTGGTGTTTGTACAACAGTCAGCAGAAGTTGTTTGAAGGACTCTAATTCTCCTGCTTGGACTTTTTTTTGGGTTTATCTCAGGCCTACCTGAAGATGCAGGAGTATGAAAAAGCCATTGGTGACTGTGAATGGGCATTAAAGGTAATTTCAGGATTGGGTCTGTGTGGAACTGAGGACACGGAGACAACTGGCTGATGGAAATGAGGGAATGTGCACAAACTGCTGCAGCCTGAGTTAATCTGAACAGCATAAACCAGTTAATATTTCAGTGCTCCCTCTGCGCAGGAGCTTTTCTGGCTCTTAAGAGCATTTAATTAAAAAGTTTGGGGTGATAATGAGCTCTTAGTATTCTGCCCAGCCTTTTAAAAATGGACTCTTGAAGCTCACAAAAGGAAAAGGTAAAGATATAAAACATATACACAAAATGCCAAAGAGCTGGGTCCAAATTCAGTTGTGTTCCATCAGTGATGCCCATGACTAGAACACAATTAACAGGTTATTAATCATGAAATCATAGAATTGTTTAGCTTAGAAACGACCGAAATAATAATAATAATAATAAATATTATAGAATGTGTTATAATAATATAATAATAGAAATATTATATAAATAATACTGGCAGCATCATTTAAATAAATCCATAATATTAGAAGGCTAAAAAATTTCTAAACACGTAATTAATAATTTCCTTTTTAACACAGTGCAATGAAAAATGTATTAAAGCCTATTTTCTGATGGGGAAGGCTCACCTGGCACTGAAACACTACCCTGAGGTGAGTGGACTAAATCTTGTGGCCATGGGACCATGTTTGTTCTGGTTTTGATGTGAGAGGGAGAAAGTTTAATGCTGTGCCTCCTTTTCTGGTTTCTCACTGGAGTGCTGGTTTTCCATTCCCACTTGTACATTCCTGGCTGTTACTGCAAACCCTTTTAATTTGAAATAGCTGCTGGCTGTAGGGACTGGGAATAACAGAAAGTTTTTACTTGTGCACCTTCATAAATCTTATTTTTCACACTTCTTAAGTGCTGTGGCCCAAAAACTATTGAGCTTAAGCAGGAGGACTCTGACTAAGTTGTCATGTTACCATCTTCCCGTTTTTATCCTAAATTGAGGGCCTGTTTCTCCTCTCCCTTAAGTCCAGGCAGTGTTATGAGAAGATCCTGCAGGTTGACCCCCGGAAGGAAAGCCTGTTCAAGGGTAAGAAACACATTTTTACACTGTCCCCACCTTGTTTTCTGATGAACTGCTCTGCTTCTGGGGCCTCGTGATGGCTCTGTGCCTGCAGGCAGCCTCTCTTCTGGTCATTCCTCTGAGCTGTGGCTCCCTCCCCAGAGCTCAGGGTCACCTGGTGCAGGTGTGAGCAGGAGGCAGGAACTTCATTTCCAGCCGAAACCTCGCCCTAACAAACCATCCCCCTGCCGTGCTTTGTTTCCCTTTGACCTCCCAAGCTTGTGTGACCGAGGTGAACTTGGAGGAGAAGAGGGTGAAGGACGAAGAGAGAGCAGAGAAGGAAGCTCAGGCTGGAAATGTCGCTGCCCTGTCCGTAAAAGAGCTGCTGCAGAGACTTGGCACCCCTGGCCAGGATATCCTCTTCTACACGGGAGGGATCAGGCTTCTGGCAGCACTTGTGAAGGACTGTGAGTGTTTGGTGCAGAAGGTGGTTGTTCCTGGGAGTTGTGATCCAGGCAGACGAGCAGATTTTACAGGAACAGGGCAACTAATCCTAAATTTGAAACATAAAACTGGCCATGTTTGGTATTTCAGTATGGCCAGTAGGTATTTACGTAGTATTTTTCGAAGTGGATGTTGTAGCTGAGCTGTCGAGACTTCTGAGGGATTTGGGTCTCTTGAGGCTTCCGAGGGATTGGGGTCCCTGAAGAGCTGTTTGATCTGTTTAGAAACATTTGCAATTCTCTGTTAACACATATTGATTTGCAAAGCCAGGTTCGTGTTCCAGCCTTCCTGCAGAGTCTTTAACTTGGAGCCAGTTGTTCCTGACAGCTCCAGGCACGAATTAAGAGTGGCCTTTACCTTCGAAGCTGCTCCTAATTCGTTCAGTTCTGGGAGTTTTCCCTCTGTTTTAATGATGTTCTTCCCCCAGAGCTGTTGATCCAGTGACCTTTTCTTTTAGCACTGTGTCCCAGGAGAGCAGGAGCCTCCACCAGGCAGGTGGGTCACGGAGCTGATCTGTTTATCTCTGGATTTTTCAGGCACTGAGCAAACGATATTTAGAACAAACAATGGCTTCAGTATCCTCGGAGACAACGGGGCTGTTCGAGGGTGAGAGCTCTGCAGAGGGGAACAGAGGGGGGGCTTCCAGCAGGAGGAAATGAAAATACTGCTCCCAAGAAACACAATCACCTCCTGAAATGCAGATGAAATGGTCAAAAGAGAATGTAATAACAGACTGTAACGTCTGAAAGGGGTGACTTATGTCTGACTCCCACAAAAACAGTGCTCTCTTGGATGTAGTGGGCAGGAATAATTAACTTCTGCTTCTGTCTCCTCTTTCTGGACAGTTATCCTATCTCTCATGGTGAGAGCAGGGTTGTCAAAAAGACTTCATATAAAAGAGCATCTGAAAGCACTCAGTTACTTTAAATATCCCTGGCTGGACTCCCTGGTGCTGTGAATTTGCCATCAGTAAATATTTGGGCTTATGCAGCCTGTGAAAGTCGCTGTGATTAAGGAAGAGGAGCATCTGTGGGGACCTGCAGCACGGGGCCTTCTTTAGGGCTCATCAGTATTTTGGGTGTTGGGAGTAAACAGAGTTGAGAGGTGAAGCACTTCAGAGTTTTTGTGCCCTGGATACTCACAGTTATGTCAGTGCAGAGCTGAATTTATCCCCCTCATTGTGCTCTGTGCTGCTCAGGCAGGGTCTGGGCGCGCTGAGGGTGGAGTTTGTAGATCATAAACCTGTTGCCAGGGGAAGGTCCTCTGCAAAACACATCTGATGGTCCTAAAAATGCTGAACGGGGGGTGGGTTTAGAGCTGATGAGTGGCACATCCCCATCCCTGGGGGACTTTGCTGACTTTTTTTTTTTTTCCCCCCGAAGAGCCAATGGTTTGGCCTGTCCTCTGCTCTTTTTACAAGCTGACATTTCTCCTTTAGGTCCCTCTGTGCAGAGAGCAAGAGCCCTGCTGAAGCGGAGCTGTGTGTGTCCCTCCTCGTGCTGTGGCAGGCTGTGTGTGCTGGCAATGGTAAAGCCACGGGAATCTTGGTCCGTGTACAGTCAATGTGGCACTGCATAAGCTGGGCACGGGCAGCACTTGGACCCACACCTGATTTAAACCCAGTTTTACAGGTCAGAGGCAGGTGTTGGATATGCCCAGGCACAGTTTTGGCAGCCCTGTGCATCCTGTTTCTGTGAGCACTTCACATCTGCCCAAATCTGCCTGTGACTGTTGCTGCTCTTAAGATAACACCACTTGTATAATTTTGTCATTTTTAAGCAGTTACACCTGCAAAAAGCAGAGTTTTCTGGGGGAGCCACTGGAGAAGAACTGCTTTAGGACTAATCAGCAGTCCTTGGGCAGGTGGCCCTTGCCTGTGTTTTTGGGGAGTACACACGTGGGTGAGAAATGGGCTGGGGTGGGGGGGTGAAGTGGTGCAGAGTCCCACAGGGGGAAATACGGAATGCCTGGGGTCTGTGGTGACCTGTGGGGCTCAGCTGCAAAAAAAAAAAATCCTAATCAGAGCAATGAGGGTGCCACTGTGGGACATTGCTCCTAGATACCCTCTTCTTTGTTTTCCAGAAGAGAATCAGCGTGTCCTGCTGACTCAGCCTGCTGTGAGTGCCCAGCTGCCAGAGCTGCTTTCCTCTGGGATACTGGAGATCCAGAGGGAGACCCTGGCCCTGATTTCTCTTTACTCAGAGAGTGAGAATGGGAGGAAACTGCTGGTGAAGCACCAGGACCTGACCAGGTAACAACCACCAGTGTGGCTCCGGAAAATGGCCTTAGTGCCTGGCTGGCACTGCCACTGCCCCAGCACCCGGGGGAGAGGCTTGCCCAAAGGACACACCGTCCTTTTGGGACAGGCCTGGCCAAGCAAAATTACAAGTCAGGTGTGTGAGGTAAAACTTGGGTAAATTTTGGACCCAAAAATGTCTGTGAAAAATAAGCGGAAAGGGGCTCGTTGCTGAGGGTGTGATTTGGAGGCACAGGGACCTCCTTCAAACAGGGGAGTGTTTGCCCAGAGCTCCCACTGTTGTCTCTGTCTCCAGCTGAGGGTCTCTTCTCATTTAATAATTGCTATTTGTGGTTATTTAATTTGCCATGGCTCACTGAGTGGAGAAAGAACCACCATTCTACTCCCTTTATCCTGTTATCCTGCTATTCCCTTCCAGAGTTAACCAGAGGAGGAATTTCAATTTACTGCTTTGCACTGCATGGTTTGAAGTAATAATGGATGAACACAAAGGGTTCCTTAACAATTGCACACACTTCACCGTGTTCTGTGCACCATTAATCCAGGGACGTTTTTCCTTGGGAGGAAAGGTTGAAGAAATGAGCCACATCTGAAAGGATGCTTTAAAAAGGCAGATATAACTGTGGCCTGAAATACCAGGAGCCTGAAAAAAAGAGAATCTTGATATTTAATAATTAAACCAGAGCTGAAACAGATTTTTTGTGGGTGTTTTTTTTTGTTGTTTGATAACAGATGGCTGCAGATTCTGATGGCATTTGTCAAGAGCAGCGACTCCAGGGCTGGCAGGGCCATGAGCATACTGTCTGATTTAATTGCAGAGGAGAGGTAATTTAAATTTCTCCTTCTGTTTTATAAAGTTGCACTTTGAGCCAGTGTCAGAGGCTGTGGGGTTACATTGCTGATGTTTGTTGTCTTTATCCTGCTCTTGTGTTGCCTTTGCCTGTGATTTTTGTCTGGAGCTTTAAGTGTTTCTTTTTCCCCGACAGGTTCAAAGCCCAGTGTCGGGTCCTGCTTTCCACAGATGCTTTACCTTTATTCAACCAGCTGCTGGTATGAAAGACCTGTTTCTGTACTTCTGATTTACTGTTGGCTGACTAACGTGTCCGTGTTGCTCCTGGGGTAGAAGTACAGCAGAACCACAGGTAGATTTTTCTGTAGGTGTAAAAAAATGCAGTTTTGTGATACGCTTTTCCCAGGAAAATGTTCTTATTGTCCTCGTGAAAACGAGGGTGTGATTTGGAGACAGGGGACAGCTGGGATCGAAGAGATCCCGGAATCACGTTTCCCATTGCCAGGAGGGATGGGAGCACGTATTCGGGGGTTCCTTGTCGTTGGTGCTGAATTTTCCCTTGCCCCCCCTGTGTCTCCAGGCCTCTGCCAGGCGGGTGAACCTGGCAGCCCTGTCCTGTGCCATCGGCGTCGTGGGCAGCCTGTGTGCGCAGCCGGGGATCCGGACCCAGGTGGCCGAGAGCAGGGACTGCTGGCAGGGCTGCCTGAAGCTGCTGGTAAAGGGGCTTGGAGGGTGTTTTCAGCCCTGTCTGCCGTGGAGACGCCTGTTTGCCTCCCCCCAGAGCTCTGGAGCCCTGGCTGAGCTCGCTCGGATCCCGAGGTCTCGGAGCAGCTCGTGGCTCGCAGGAGCTGGGGAGCGATGGGTGGGGTTGGGGGGGAGAGAGTGACCCCTTCAAAGTGGCCCCTTTCAGTATGAGCTCAGCCCTCAGAAACTAAAGAATCCAGAGGGTGGGAAAGGATCCTGTTAACTGCCCGACAGTCCTCCGATTTGGAGTGTGCAGCTTTAGGTGCCAGGGTGAAACGACCCCCTGGACAAATCGTATCAAAACCACATCATTGCTCCGCTTCTCACAGGGCTTTATCTTCCCTCCGAGTTCTGGAGCATCGGTGTGCTCCCACAGAAGACTGAGAAAGCATGTTGTGAACGTCTGAAGTGACTGCTCTCCTCCTTTCCTTGGCACACAGGAGGAAGGCCTTGATGGCAGCACACCCGGGTACCAGGAGTGTGTGTTTGCAGCGCTGGGCCTGATGATGAACTTGCTGCTTGAATCCAATGGGATCATCCAGGTACACAAGATCTGTGAATTAAAAAAAAAATAAAAAAAAATATGGTATTTAAGGTTAGTTTTTAAGGGTAGCTGACAATTTAAGTAGGCTGAAAAGTGGAAAAAATTGGCAACATTTTCTCCACCACCACTTTTTATATAAACACAGTTAAGAGAAAAAAACACGCGTGTAAAGCAGATGTAGGATCTTCCCATAGCGGTATAAATGTTTTGTTTGGGATCACCCTCCAGTTGTGTGATGCTCTGAGGCACTGGGCACACTCCAAAATCATTCAAAACTCAGGGTTCCATCAAGAAGGAAGAATTTCATACGTTCAGTAACTTACTGAGGGGTGTTCCCCTGATCTCCACCGGATCCTTTGTTGTGGAGAGCTTTGCCTGTGAGCCCATTTCTGCTCTAACCCTTCCCAGCAAGTGAGTTTGCCCCCTTGTTGTTCCAGGACTTTGCTGTGGCCGTCAGTGGCAGGTGCCTGGCTCTGCTCAGCCACCAGGACGGGAGGATTGTCACAGTGAGTCAACAACAGAACGTGCCCTTGGCTGACCCGACACATCAGAGCAAACTTCTGCCCTGCACAAGGCTGTACATGAGGCTTTGAGCCTTCAGACATTCCTAATAATGGTATTATTTAGTGAATAAACACGCAGGGAGTTGTACGCTGGTCTCAGTTTGGTCCCACCTCTCCCCTACGCTGAGTTTAGAAGCTCTCCTGTGTTCAGTTTTCACTGAACAATAAAAGAGCCTCTCCCTCAAGATATTCTTTGTTAGATTCTGTAAGTCTGGGATTCTCTGGATTTCTGTAAACGTCTCCTTTTAGCGCTTTAATTATTTTGTGGTTTTTTTTCCTGCCAAACAAAATAACTTGAGGTTTCCTGGACAAATAAACGTTTCCTTTTGCTCCTCTCTCTTTTTTCCCTGACCCAGAGAGCCATTGGGGTGCTGAGCCGTGCCCTGCCAGCATCCTCCTCGGCGGTGGAGGAAGCAGTGAAAGGAGGAGTGGTGAAGAAAATGATCAAATTCTTGAAAGTAAGTTAAACTCTCTCTATTTTCTGCTCATGTTTTCCCTTCAGCAAACCACAGCTGCCCCTGGGTTTGGCCTCCTTTTCCCTGGGAGAGGGAGGATGTGTCTGCCTTGTGACAGTTTAGGTTTAGTTTTAAGCTGCCGGGTTTAGTTTTAAGCCAGGGAGGCAGTTTGGAGGCTGCACTGTTTCTGTGTGTCTGGCAGGGTGTGTCTGAGGTGGATTTTGCACGCTTTCTGTGACGCAGTCCAAGATAGAAAAGGACACTCAGCTTGGGTCTTGTCTCTGGCAAACATCAGAGCTGGTGGTTTGAAAAGAATTGGGCTGCGGAGATTTTGAAATGGATGGGTTTTGTGTCATTTCCATCCTCCCTAAAGGTTCTGATTTGATATTTGGGCTCAGGCATAAGGAACGCCTGAGTGTCTCGGCCGGGTAACTTCGAGCAGGGTGGGTGTGAACCGTTTGTTAATGTGCTCTAATCCAATCAGGCTGGAGGGCAGCTCACAGCCAGGTACGGCATAAAGACCCTTTGCATCTGCACCAGAAGCAGCAGGCAAGCTCAGGAGGAGCTGGTGAAGGCAGATAAAAGTAAGTGCCAACTGCACTAATTAGAGCCTGGAAGCAGAGCTGGAATCTCACCCAGTCCCCTCCTTTCCCTCCAGAGGGGAACTGATCCCTGGGTTTTGCTCTTGCAAGACTTCAGGCACGTTTTCTGAGCGCTGTGCTGTTTTACCTCCCGAAGGGGTGTTTAATGGGCCCAGGTTTTGTGTGTGCGGATTGAAATGGGCACACCAGCTCCTGAGCCTGAGTTAGGGACACCACTTTGGTGAAATGGCTTGATGGGCTTGGCCAGGGCATGTGTTTTGAAAAAAAGGGGCTGGTAAACTGTAACTGAATTGGGGTGTGTTTCATCAAGTTAGTGGCTAAAATAAGAAACTCCTGACTTCCAGGGGTTGAGGCTATTTTATAGTGTCTTTCATGTGTTTGTTTGGCCTGCTATTAAGACAAGATGGATACAGAGACAGAGTGATGATACCAGGCCACGTGTCAGGGTATTTCGGAGTGTATTTGCTCTAGTCATGTGGTATAACACTGCTTAGATTGCTTTAAAATCCAGCTTCAATTAATGCTAATGTAACTACAACAGAGAATACTTAAATTTGCTCTAAATTGTTGAACCTGTCAAGAAACTGTCAGTGTGTGTAGTTCAACTTGAACCCCAAGGGTTTCCACTCATTAAAAGCCTCTCAGAGCATCATCTTCCCTTTGTGCAGCCCAGATGAGTTTCACTGTCGTCTGCAGACGAAGCTTTCATTTCCTCAAATAGCAAGAACACTTCACTCTCATTCTTCCCACCAAAGCTCTGGGTATTAATCCTCTGAGAAGTCACTATTTCTTATTTTTTTTTTGTCAGCTCTGTTTGCCAACCCAGACACTGGAATCAAGCTTTAGTCCCATGACATTGAATGGCATTTCTGGGCCACTTAATTCAGCCCCAGCCCCTGCTGCTGTGGGGAGCAGCACTGCCTCTTCAGGAGATGTTATTGCAGCAGCAGAGGTGGGATGTGATCAGGAAGAGGGACCATGGGAAAAAACAAACAAACAAACAAAGCAAATTTGTGTAAATCCCCAAGGAAACTTCCTGGCTGTATTTTACGTGGCCTCTCTAAAGGTTTCCAGACTCTGTGGCCTTGCAGAGATCAGCAGAAGCTGTAGAACCCTGTCAAGAGCCCAGAAAATACTCTGCTGGTGACAGAGGGGGATGAGCTGAGCTGCCCTGTGGCAGTTAAGGACATACAGAAAGCTTTTTATGTTCCTTTTCTCAGCTCTTCTTTCCAGCACAGCATGTCTGTCTTCAGACAGTGGGCTTGGCTCTCTGAGTGCCCTGTGCCTGCCCTGCCCGGGCTGAGAGGCCGCGGAAGCTGCAGGGGTGGCACGTTCGGCTCCTTTCCTTTGCGAGGACACACCTGGGCAGGTGAAGCTGGGGCAGCCTCCTGGATCCTGAGCCTTGCCCCGAGGTTCCCTTGCTCCCCACCCCGCCCCGGGTTTCCCAGGAAAACGCCTGCCACAAAGCTCAGCCCCCGGGAGTTCAGGAGGAGGCAGGAGGGAACGCCGGCGCTCCTCCAGCAGCTCTGAGCGCGTCTGGGCCTCCTCCTCGCAGGGTTTGCTGTGCTGCTGAGGCTCCTGGAGTCACGGGAGGAGATGGTCGTGGGAAACGCTGCCCTGTGCCTGAGCCAGTGCCTCGGTGTGCCCGGAGCAGGGACATCGCTGCTGGGTTCCAGCGTGGTGATGCTGCTGCTGAGGCTGGCGGGGGGCGACGCTGCCGGGACCTCGGCGCAGCAGAACGCAGCCGTCGCCCTGGGGAAGCTTTGTGTTGCTGAGCCAAGGTACTGCACCGTTTGGTTCTTGTTTAGGGGCTGAGCCCTGAAAAACCAGCCAGAGTTAAGTCAGTTATGTCCGCAGAGCAAGGGGGTGCAGGGCAGGTGATTAATTTATATAAACACCCTTCCTTCCACTGGAATTCCCTCTTGTCCCCTCCCCAAAATCCCGCTTTAGGGCTCCTGGGGTGTTAGTTCTCTGTCTTCACGTATTTCAAGGAGTTCATTTGCCTGTGCTGGAAGAAGTGATGATAGAAAGCTGTAGAGGTCAGAGCAATAATGGGAGCAGAATAAAAGTATAAATGTCAGCAGGGAGTGTCTGCTGCTGCCTGCCAGGAGTGTGCCAGGCTGGCAGCTGGGTCTGGGACTGCATTCCACACAGAGGAGCCGAGTTTAACTTGTGAATGTGCCTCCTGAACCACTGCAGAAAGCAAGGGATAATGCTCAGGGCCCAAAATTTACCTGCCTTGCTTCTGCTGGAGATCCCAAATGAGCAGTAAAGTATCTGCTGTGAGGTTTGTGTGACACACCAGAGATAGAAAAGGGAAACACCTTATTTTCTCAGTTTTGTTACTCTGAAATGCCATCTACCTGAAGAATGGTCAGGTATTATTTATTTTCCTTTCTGAGGGGAATAGTAATCTAGAAACCCTGTTTAAGAGGGGTTTATTGAACAGGGCACTAAACACCCTTGAAAGTTTGGGCAGGGGCATGGCAGAGCAGTGAAAGCTTAAAAATTTCATTGTAGGCACCATTTATTCCCCCAGAAACCTTTCTGTTGTCTTTTCAGGCATATTCATCAGCTGAGGAAGCTCAATGGCCTGGCCATCCTGAACTCCTCCATGAAATATGTGCACAGCAGCTGAACACTTCAGGAGACCTTCCAAACGTGGTCTTTTCTTTATAAGTATTAGTATTTTCTTTATAAGTATTCTTATAGTATTTCCTTTATAAGTATTCTTTTCTTTCAATAAAACTCACTCAAAGCACATGAGCTTCTTAGTCTCTTTTTGAAGCACTTGTGGTCCTTACAAGGAAGCCAGTGAAACAATATCAATATCAGGAGAAAGAAGGTAATTTATTGTCTAGGCTACCAACTAAAATAACAGCTTGCATTAAGCTGTCTTTGCTTTAATAAATGACATAATAAATGGCCATAAATAACTTTTTTTTTTATTTTTGCCTTGTGTTTAAACACAGGAAATAAAAGAATATATTACATTTATATGAATAAGCACAGGCCAGTCATGTTTTACTTTAAAATGGCTCTTCAGCTTCCCTCCATGACACCTGTGGGTGTCTATTCTGGGGGTAATCTTGTCCCTTCAGAACAGTGGCTGACACATTATATATCATCTCCTTTTCAAAATAGCAGCTGAATCATCTTCCCACTTGAGGAGAAGGAAATTCTCTTGCACCTGGTTTTTCTCCCCTCGCAGTGAAAAGCATATAATTGATAATCTCACTTTAATAATCTCTCTGGCTTTTTTTTAAGGATCCTACCATTAAGCTACACCCTGCCCAGACAAACACGTAACAAATACTGTGTGTGGCTTCGGTGCAGATAGGCACAAACACCCAGATTTCTGGGGTGTGTCACCAGGTCGGGTGACAGGTTGCTGGGTGCAGGTCTGGGGTAGAGGCACTGGCTGAAATCAGGGCCCTGTGTGTCAGGGGCTGTACGAACGCCAAAAGCCGGGGTGATTTTCTCTCCCAGACAAGTTTCAGAGTGGGGAAAAAGCCGAGGTGACCTGACCTTGGTTCCCAGCTGGAGGTGAGTGGCATGGCTGGGGCTGACAGTGGTGTCTGTCGGCTCCTGCTCCGGGCCCTTCTCCTGCAGGCTGCACCCGAGCAGCTTGCTGAGGGATGGGTCGTGGTTTGGTGGTGGTGTTTCCTGCCAGAGCCATCACCTCGTGCCCGGTGTCTCTCACTGTGCTTTCCCCAGCTGTCACTGTGCTGCTTATCTGACTTGTGCTCCTGTTTTCCCGGCTCTCACCACAGCCAGGGCTGTGTGACCGTGTTCTCTCTTTCCCCTCAGCCCTTCTCCAGGAGTCTGCCTCACTGTGTGTGTTTGTGCAGGTGCCTGGCACTGGGAGGTACCTGCTGGGCACTGCTCGTGTCTTCAGGGGAAGGTTTGCAAGGGCTTTATGGCTAGAGGTAAAAGGGTTGTATGTGTGACTTTGCCCAGGAAGCCTCTGGTCTCTTCTTTGGCTGTTATGAAAGTTTAAATTATGTTATGAAAGTTTAAATTCTGTTATGGAAGTTTAAATTCTCGTTCTTCCCCTGTGGGTCTCGTTCCTCCCTCACCCAAAAGTCAGGTCAGGCTCCTCTGAGCCAGCTGGGGTTTGTCACCTCCTCGACGTGTGGTGGCTTTTCTCTGTGGCTCCTGAGTGGAGAACACACTTTGCCAATGCTTTTAGGCCTGGGGAAGAAAGGATCCAGCAGCTGGATTCCTGCTCTGGAGCCTCACCCTGCCTGGAGGGTCACAGGGAGACGGTGTCCATCTCCTGGGGTCACTACATGAGTGGGAAGCTTTAGTGGAGTGTCTCCATCTGGGATCCAGAGTGATCCCTGAGTGTTATTTGTGTCAGCACAAACTGTGAAAACCTTCTGACCCTTATTGGGTAGAATTAGAATTGTAGAATGGTTTAGTTAGAAGGCACCTGCAGCATCATCCACTGCAAGTGCCTGAGCACCTCAGGGCTGAACACCAGTTACAGGGCGTTGTTAAGGGCGTCGTTCAAATGCCTCTCAAACACTGGCAGTTTGGGGATGGACACCTCTCCTGCTCCAGTGTTTGACCACCCTCTTGGTGAGGAAATGCTTCCTCCTGTCCAGTCTGAACCTCCCCTGATGCAGCTCTGAGCCATTCCCACACGTCCTGGCACCGAATCCCAGGGAGAAGAGCTCAGCACCTCCCCTTCCATCCCCTCCATGTCCCCATCCCCTCCTCAGGAAGCTGCAGAGAGCCAGGAAGGTCGCCCTTCAGCTTCCTTTCCTCCAAGCTGGACAAACCCAGAGCCCTCAGGAGGTGCCTTCCAGCCTTGCCCCAGCTCTGCTGTCCCCCCTGGATACACCCAAGCACTTTCCCCTCCTTCCCACGGCACCCCAGGTAGCATTTTAACTCTTTCCCCAGGGCTTGAGCAGTCTCTCCTGTTTACAGTCACTTCGTCCATCTTTGGATGGAAAACACGCATGAACACACTCTCCTCTTTTGTTAAAAATCAATTGATTCCAATTGGTGCAGGTTTTTTTTTTTTTGGAACAGGTTATTGGTTGGTGTCTGGCCTAAGCTCTTATAAAGTAACCCAATACTCTGCCCTTCCAGAGCAACCAGCACATGCCCAGTTCTGAGAGGCAGCAGTGACTCCTCGGGGAGCTGCTTCCTGCCAGGGATATATTTTCTTGGGATGACTCAGGGGCTGCTTCCTGGGATGCAGGAAAAATTCCCCATCCTTATCCTGATTGCAGCTGGACTGTTGGATTTGTCGGGTGAGTGATGTGTTTTGTTCTAACCCCAACTGCTGCGGCTCTGCCTCGTTTCCTCTGTTAGCAGCAAGCACAGGAACGCTGCTCAGTGTTGTGCCAGCAGCCTGGGCTGTGGGACACCTCGGAGGTGCAGGAGCAGCTTCCCTCTGCTTGTGCAGCTCTGGAGTTGGGGTGGGTGGTTTCAGCTGAGGGGGTGTTTGTGGCCCCGCTCAGGACACTCCTGTGCTGTTCACCTGAGCTCACGGACAGGCCCAGTCCCCAAAATAGATTTTTTTCTCTTCAGGGTGAGGAAAGCAAAGCAAAAAAATCCCTTTTCCCCGAGTAGTTCCAAGCAGCACTGGTGAAACCTCGTTCGGAATCCCCTTTTCCAGGCACCACAGTTCATCATCTTAAGCCTGATAAGGATTCTCTACCTAATTAACAATTTTATTCTCTCTGTGGGTTTTGTTGTGTTTCTTTAAATCACCTTGTCCCCCTGCACGGTGTGTTTGTGGCTATTTACACCACTTTAAGACCTCAATTCAGTAAGTGCTTGTCTTTACAGAGAGCTCACTTGTGTTGGGGCTAAACCATGGGAGTGTCAGTTGTGAGCACAAAACCCACAGTTTAAACTATTTTATAGATTTAACATACCAATCTCCATCACCTGTTAGCTTCCATCCCTTTCTCAGCAATAAATCAGCTTTTTGAGTTCCCTCATGTCAGCTTTTCCTGCTCACTGCTGCCTCAGAGTAGTGCTGGTTCTCCAAATGCCCACAGGGGCATTGGAATCTTGAGGCACCACACCTGGATGCCAACCCCAGGGATTTAATCTGCTAAAGCTCTGCTTTGCCTTTGTCAAAAAAACCCCACGATTTAAATGCATAACACTCAAATGCATAATCACTTTATGGCTTTTAGATCAGATCTGTTTCCTGGCAGGTGCCTCAGGGAAAAACGCTCCAAGTTTTTGGAGAGGAAAAGTACAATAATGTTTTAATCGATGGTTTGGAAATGACACTGGGGAATGTCAAAGCTTCTGAGGTGAAGATTAGGAAAAAAAAAAAAAGGCAAAAATGTGTGGATAAAAAGACAACCTTTTAAATGGAGGGTTTGCCTTTTCAAATGGCAAAGCGTCTGCTTTTGATTGGGGAATATAAAGGTAGAGAAGTTGCTGTGTGTCAAAGCAAACCAGCTTCGTCCTGCTGGTCACCCAGCGTGGGTCAGGAAACTCCTCACAGGACTGGGGTCCTGGGGAAGGACGAGTGCTGAAGGAGAGCCAGCTGAGGAATGTTTTAGTCTTGCTTTGCTCTCCTTGGTCAGCCTGAGGCTTTCCATCCCCCTGCATCTTCAGCTGCTGTTCAGATCCCTGCACGGTGAAGGCAAAGGGCTCCCCCCGGCTGGTGAATGCTTTGGGTCCTTCAGAGGATGCTGAGTATTGGCAGCAGAGGGTCAGGGGTGTGCCAGCTCTGTGAGATGGCAGTGCCAGAGCTGCCCATCCTCCCTGTGCCTCTGGGCAGGCAGCAGCTGCTCAGTGGAACTGTTGGACAGTGCTGCAAACTCTGCAAGGTTCTTGTGCAACTGGATGGGCCAAGGGCTTGCTTTCTCTTCCTTAGGAGCCTCCAGGGATGAGCGTGATGCCAGTGACATGTTGGGCCTGGGCTTTCCTGGAGAGGCCCAGCCCAGAGCTGAGAGCAGCCCAGTGCCCAGCGAGGGGTTCCCTGTGACAGAGGATGACTTGGATGGGGTGACCTTCCACTTCCAGAGTCCAGCAGCTGGTCCCACCAAGGAAACCACAGCTGACTCCAGCCCTGCTGCCACAGAGAGAGCTGCAAACAGGACAGCTCTGCTGCCTGGGGACTCACCTGGGGACCTGGAGGTGTCTGAGCCCCTGCACACAGGAACAGCGGCTTTAAAACCCCAGGGTGGACACCCTTGGCCTGGCAAGCCCCTGGGGAGCTTCAGCATCCCTGTCTCCACACAAGGATCACAGGCTGCCACAGCTCTGGAGCAGCCAGACAGCTCCCTGCAAAGAAGACCAGGAGATGTTCCTGGGGCTGGTCTCAGCCCTCCCAGCCCTGCTGCTGGGCTGCCCCAGCCCCCTCCCAGTGCAGGGACACACCAGGACTCTCCCCAGTTCACAGCTGTCCCCTCCCTCTCTGTTCTCAAGCAGACGGAGGTGACAAGTCCTAAAACATCTCCCATGACGTCAACAGTCCGTTTTCATCCTCCAGGAAAAGGAGCAGCAGCATCTCCATTTCCAAGCAGAGCTGGGATAGCTCTTGGAAGTGCCGGGCTGGGCTGGTCACCCCCGGGAACGCACACAGCCCCCCAGGGCACAGCAGCTGTGACGCCTGCACACCTGAGGAGGACTCAGGGTATGGATGCTGGAGTTACAACTTCTGCAGTCCCACCACAGCCAGCTCCAGGGGGCCTGGATGCAGCCTATTCCAGAACAACACACGCCAGGGCCACTCCTTTTCCCCCTGTTCTGTCTCTGAAGCAAGAAACAACAGGCAGCAAAGGCAGAAATCCAACAGTGGCTGTAACAGAAGGTTCTGGACACCCAACCCAGCTGCCTGCTCTGCAGACACTCCCACCAGGCCACCTACATTCCTCTTCATTATTGATGGGATCCCCAGTTCCTGGTGGATTAATTCCATCTCCATTTCAAGGGCTCGTTGGCACAACTGGAGGACAACAGCCCCTGTCTTTGGACTGCACCAAACCTGCTGCCCAGGAAACCAAGAGGAGCTCTCAGGGAATCACAGCTGTAGCTCTGCAAGGAGATTCTGATCATGAGATGGTGACAAGCAAACCTGGAAAATCTCTATTCCCTGAGAGCCCACAGGCTCCTGCTTCTTCATCCTCATCCAGCCCATCAGGGATTTCCACATTAAAACTTTCCCAGACAACTAAAGAGCAAAAAGAAGTAACATCTGCAACCTCTCCTGGAATGTCTGCCTTTGGGAATGCAGACCTTCAGCCCTGGGATTCTGTTCAGGAAGGGCTTCAGCCACCAGGTGCACCTTTCCCTGCTCAAGCTGGATTGCAGGCCATGGGCATCCCCAGCTCTGCTGAGAGACTTCACACAACAACAGCTTCATCCACATCTCCTGGGTCTGGCTCTCGGGCTCAGGGTGTTTCTGCCCATCCTGTACCTCAGGAAGCCTTTGCTGTGATCCTGCAGGCGAGCACAGTGGAAGATAACAACAGAAGGAAAGGTCTCCCACAGCAGACAGGTGGAACTGGTTCTCCACCAGCCAGCCCAGTGCCCAGCCCCTCTGGAGCCCGTGACAGCAGGAACCAGACAGTTCCCTCTCACAGCTTTGCCCCTCCGGCCTCCCAGACCCACCCCGTTGGCAGCCTGGCAGCTTCTGCTTCAGAACCGCCCTCAGCCCGTGCAGGGGGGAGCCAGTCCAGCTCAGCCACAGCACATCCTGATCCAGGGGTGCCCAGTGTCCCTGCTGAGGTCCCAGCACAGCTGGCACAGGCTCTGGTGCAGCAGTTCAGGATGGCACTTGATGCAGCCACTAGGAACCTCAGCACCGTCAGAGGAGACCCCCTCACCATCGCATCAGCCCCAAACTTGTCCTTCCTGTTCAAGAGCACTGATGGCATGATATGCCTTCGACCCATGCAGGAGTCCCCTCTCCCCACGACATTCCCCAATACCAGTGTTGGGGGGCTGGTTTCCGTTCAGCAAATCCTGGCAGCGTCAAATTCCTCAGCGCTGGACCTTGGGAACTTGCACCATCTGAGCCCTTCCAGCTTAGTCCTGGTCAGGCCTGTGTTCATCCTGCTGCCCACCGACAGAGCAGACTCAGCCTTGCCTCGGGGGGAAGGTGACCACAGAACTGCCCACCTGGTCACAAATGTGGGGACCCCTGGAAGCAGCCCCGTGAGAACTAGTTCCTCTTATCCCACCAGTAAATCTGGAACTACTCTGTCCACTGTGCCCAGCCTACAAGGAGAGAGAACAAAAGTAACTCCTCAGCCAACTAATCCCAATTACAGAGCCATCATGGGCTTGGTCCAAGCTGCCACCTCAGCACCAGGTCCTCTGCTGGACCCAGGGACGGGGATGAGCAGCACGGGGCAGGCCTTGTACTTGCACAGGATGCCAGAGGAGATGCAGATCCCTGCTCCCCATTCCAAGGAGGCCAAGGGCACTGATGTACTTCTCCTGAGCGGGCTGTTGGCAGAGCCTGGCACCTCTGCTGGGGCACTATCAGTGCTGCCCACGCAGCAGAGCCCCCACACTTCCCCCAAAGTGTCTCTCACCACTGAAAAGCCACATTCAGTAACTCCTTTACTGCCAGCAAAGGGACTCCATGATCTCCCAGTGCCTGCCCAGCCTGTGCCCAGCAGCACAGGGGCTGCAGGTCATGTTCAGCACAGTGGGACACTGCAAACTGCTCCCCCTGGCCAGGGCTCAGGGACCACCCCGAGCTCTGCCCCTGCTCCCCGTGTGACCTCCCGCTCAGCTGGAGCTGCAAAATACCCACTAAAGGTGGTCACAAGCACCAAAGCTCTGCAGGCCACGTCCCAAAGGCTCCCAAGGACCACGTTGCTGCTGCCATCAGCAGTACCCAACACGTCCTCGGCTCCCCCAGTGCTTCCAGCTGGGAATGAGCACGGAGAGGCTGCCCTGGGCAGCACAGCTCCTTCAGGAGGGGCCCCTGTACCTGCTACAGCAGCACAAACCCACGGCACTTCTGTACAACCTGATGCCCCTCAACACTTGGAATTCACTCCCACGGTGCCCAAGCCCTTGGTAAGGACAGAGGGACCAACAGCAGCACCAGTGCAGCCTCCCTTTTCTACAGAGATCCAAGTGCAAGCAACGGTTCCTGGGAAACCTCTGGCTGCAGTGACCCATCCAAGGGTGTATTCCAGCTCTGCTGCACACCCACCTTCTCCTGCACCTGCACACGTGCCCCTGCTGGCAGCCCTGGAACGTGACCAAGCCCTCCAAGCTCCCGCTGAACTGTTCCCACAGGCCAGCGCGGGAGAAATCCCAGAGCCAACGGAAATCAGCACAAGGGCAGGAAAAGCAGGAACGGGGAAATTCTTGGGGATGAGCGTGTCTCTGTCCCCCACGGTGAGCACGCAGCCACAACAGCCCCCCGCAGCAGCCCTGGGGGCTGAGCTGGGTTTCAGTGCAGCACAGCCCTCTGTGCCCACAGGATCTGCCCCTGCCCTGCCCAGACAGCCCAGGGGGACACAGGGCACCCCCCGGGCTGCAGCAGCAGGGACTGCTCTCTCTGCAGCTAAGGATGGTCCTACCACGGCTCCACTCACAAGCAAAAAAGGGCTTCACCTGCCAGCACCAGCTTCCCAACCGGATCCAAGCGTGGTGCTGCCCGCGGCTGGCAGAGGGAACACCCCAGCTCTGGGCTCTGCAGCAGTGGGGAAGGGGGAGGGTGAACCAAGAGGAGGTGCAGCCCCCACCAGCCACCTGCCCACCCAGGCACCCATGTCTGCGTCACCCAGACACCCTCTGGAGAAGGATATCCTGGAGGATGCCATGGAACAGGAGCCTGGTCATTCCAGCCCTGGCAGTGCCCTGAGTGCCACCAGGCCTCCTTCCACAGCAGCATTTGCTGACAGGCCTGTGAATAATCACTCAGCTGCCTTCCAGAGAGCAGCTGGCAGTGATGCTGAGATGCTTCTAGCCAGAGACCTAATCCAGCTCCTTCCAAGCCCAGAGAGCCCCTCGCGTCCTCCCGGGAGCCTGGTGGCACTTCCAGCCCAGGGGAATTCCCTGCTGGGTGTTGCAGGCACTGACTCATCCCAGAGGCTGCTGCTGAACACGGAGGCAGAGGAGATGGGCAGGACAAAGGAGGTGACAGACGGAGCAGCCGAAGGCCTGGTGACTGTTGTGACACTGCTGGATGCCCAGCCCAGTGCCCCCAGTGACTCACACCACAGGAGGGGGCTGCAGCTGGAGCTCACCGTCCTGGATGGGTAATCCATTCCCTCTGTGTCCTTCCTGCTGCGGGATTTAAGGATGGGGTCAATATTTACAAGGGTCTGGAGTGACAGGACAAGGTGGGATGGCCTCACACTGACAGAGAGTAGGTTTAGATGGGATATATGGAAAAAATCCTTCCCTGGGAGGGTGGGGAGGCCCTGGCACAGGTTGCCCAGAGAAGCTGTGGCTGCCTCTTCCCTGGAAGTGTCCAAGGTAAGGTTGGAGCAACCTGAGCTAGTGGAAGGTGTCCCTGCCCATGGCAGGGGGAGGGACTGGATGAGCTTTAAGGTCCCTTCTGACTCAAACCATTCTGGGATTCTTTGAGTATTGAATTGCTCCATTGCCTCAGTCACATGGGTGTGCTGTATTGTGGCTTTAAAAATACTTAATTCATTCAGCAGTGACATCACATAAAGTAAAAAGGGTCTTTTCACATTTTGGTTATTGATATTGTCCTTCAGACCTAGTTTTCTTTTTCACAGTAGCCTCTGCCTCAGCTCCCAAAACCAATCTATATGCAAACATTTGATAGTGCTCGGATGATCAGGTGCCCTGGCAGAGAAGGAGGAGATTCCCAGGCAGTGAAACACTTCCCAGGTCCCCCTGGTTCCAGTGGTGATGGCACAGAGAGGCAGGGGGTGGCTCTGCTCATGGCTCTGACCAGGGAGGCTCTGGCACACCAGGTCCTTCATCTCCTTCAGCTCACTGCTTGGTGTCCCTGAGGGAACTCCCCCTGAGGCTGTTTCATGCCCAGCAGTCCACGTTTCCTGGCTGGGCCTCACCTTTCCCCCTTTTCCCTCTTTCCCTGCAGCCTGGCTGTGGTGAGCGACGACGCCTGCGGCTCCGGCAACTACACGGTGCAGCTGAGCCTGAGCCCCGCTGCTGACACAGCCCCTGAGCCCCACGGGCCTCCAGCACCTTCCCCAGAGACCTTCCTGGCCTCGGTGGCCGTGCAGGACAACCTCAGCCAGCCCCTGGTGCAGCCCCTGCTGCAGATCCACTCCTGCTGTGTGACCCCCTCCGCTAGCCCCGGGGCACCAGGAGCCCAGTGCTGCCTCTTCCGTAGGTGGGACATGAGCCCACGGGGATGGGATGGGCTTCACCTCCCCTGGGACCCTCAGGGAACCCCCTCCTGTGTCCTGTGGTTGCAGGCTGAGCTCTTTGGAGCAAGCTCCAAGCAGTGAGAACGAGTCTGGGAGTGCTCTGCTCCAAGGGCCAATAATACCAAGGGCCTGATAAGGCAAAGAACCCTCAGGGAAAAGAAATCTCCCTTTGGCTTATGTAAATGAACCATCCCAGTTCCCCCCATCCACAACAATTTACATTTATTATGTAGATAAGCCATCCCAATTCCCCACAGGTGCTGTCTGGGGTGTCAGGGTACAGCATCCCCTGCCCTTCCTGCCTGGGATGGCACATCCCGGGAGCAGAGCAGTGCAGGGATGGGAGCCAGGCTTCTCCACAGGCTCCCATTCCCCCAGCAGCATTTCACGGCTGTTCTGGCCTCACCTGAGCCCAGGGCAGCCATTTCACTGGTTGTACCAAAATCAGCCTCTAAGGAACAGTTCTGCCGCCCTTGGGCCGTGGCCTCCACAGCAGGGCAGTACAGCCTGCAACGCTGGCATTTTGGGGTTTTTGTTTAACTCTGCCTGCAGAGGCAGGGATGTGGCTCAGAGCTTGTGCAGACCCGCGTCAGCAGATCCCCCTCTTCCCTGCCTCCAGTCAGCTGGGATTTGAACCTGTCTGCCATTTGCTCCTGCCAGGCTGCCATTTGAGTGCAGACACATCCAGCTGCTGCAGAGCAGCAGGTCCAGAGCTGCCAGCTTCACCATCCAGCTGTTCCAGATGCTGAACCACTCGGTGGCCTATCTGCACTGTGAGCTGAGCGTGTGTCTGCATGGGAAAGCGGGATGCGAGCAGGTACGGGGGGTGGGGCTCTTCTGGCAGGACTGAGGAGGGATCTGGTGCTTCCAAAGCCACCACACCAAGGTGACCAAGGTCACTCCTACCTGGGAAACCCCTTTGTTCACACCTGGAGGGGAGTTAATGGTATGAAATGGTAGCAATAGTTGCTAATCCCCAGGGAAAAGGAGTCAGGGGATAGAGGTTTACATGTGTGCTGGTCCAAGGATTAGCAACTCAGCTTTTGGAATGGCAGCAGAGCTGGAAAAGGTGGAATCTGAGGAGATCTGTGCCTGCTGTGGGCCCCGGGGGCAGGAGGTTCTGTTCAGGTGCCACCAACACCCTTTCAGAGGTTTTCCATGTCCTTCCCAGGACTGCTTTGAAAGTGTGGAGCCAGTTCTCCCGCCCAGTGACAGGAACAGCTATGGCAACCTGCACAGCCTCATTTCATTCGGTCCAGTCTGGAGGATGAAGGACAGGTTTCTGTACAAACCTGTGGAAGGTGGGTCTCCTGTTCTGCCTTCTCTGTCTCTCTCTTGGAGAAGTTTTTGTTCAGCTTTTTCTGCTGGAAAAACAAAAAAA
>VZRE01007692.1:338276-387840 GCA_013396775.1 Cephalopterus ornatus | reverse complement strand
AAAAAAAAAGAAAAGAAAAAGAAAAAGAAAAGCAGTAGTTTTAACAGCTTTCTTGACAGTCATTTTTTGTGCTGAGCTTAGGGAAGATCCCCCATATTTAGAGGCAAGGGAACACCAGCCACAGGTAACTGGATTAAAATCTACCTTAGAAACATGTGGTGCAGAATGAGGATGGTCATAAGCTTCAGGAATGCTCACAGGTGAAATACAGCAGCTGGTTAATGTTAATCAGATCTTGTCCAGGTATTAGAAAAGAGTGACACTGAATGGTATGTCATGAACGTGAGAGACTTCTTAAATCCGCTGGCACCATCCCAAATTTCTTGTGTCTTTAGCTGTTTATGCAAGGACAATTTACTGGTGGCATTCTGTGGTACAGAAGGCTGTGTGATTGAAAAGGCACTGCCCATTTTACTGCTCTGGGGAAAGAAACTGCCATAGCTGCTTGGCATGCTCTGAAGATGGGAATGTTTAACCTTCCCTTTGCCCTCCCTCCCTCTCTTCACCCTGTTCTCTGCTTGATTCCCTCTCTCTCCGTTTCCAGGTCCCGGTTCTGCCGTGCTGCTGCCCATCCTGCTGGGATCACTCACTGGCTTTGCTGTCCTGGGCAGTGCCTTCATAAGCCTTTGGCTGCACCACAGGCAGAAAACCAAACCCCTCCACTACCCCCCCTTTGGAGACATCCGTGGGCTGTGAGGCTGGAGCAGCTGCGGGGTCCTGCAGCTCCCACCTCAGCACCGCAGCGACCAGGGGAGCAACACACCCTGCCTTGCTCCTTGCACTGCTTCTGTAGAGCTTCTGCTGACCCGGGCAGCAGGAGGGGTCCCACCTCTGCCCGGGGCACGTCTCCCCTTCCTTCCTTTCCCTCTGCACGAGCGAGCCCGCAAACTGCAGGGTAGAGAAGGGCCTGTGGTCGTGGCCCCGCTGTGAGGGAGAGCAGAGCTCAGAGCGCAGCATGTGCGGCACCAGCACAGCCTGGGAATGAGGAAAGCAGAGAGGAGAGCAGGGGGCAAAAGAGCCACGTAAAATAAAGCGCTGTAAACTAGAGCCTGCCACCAGGGAGCACACGGTGTTGGGAAAAATGTGGGAATGTGGACAGGACCCAAGAGCTCCGGAGTTCCATCCCCTGGCCTTTACAGCTCTTCTCATCTCCCAGGAGCCCAGCCCCTTCCTCCTCTGGTTTTACTCATGGTACTGCTTTCTCTAACGAGTCTCCACCACCTGCCTGTTGGTAAGATCCACACTGTGGGAGAAAGTTCGGAATGCCAGAGGGTTTGCCCTTACAGCTGAATGTGGGAGAACAGAAAAAGAACTCGCCACATTCAGCTTCTGGGTCCAGTTTCTTCACAATTGCTGCCAGAGGGCAGGTGGGAAAGGGGCCCCTGACAGAGCAAATGCACCTGAGTGCCTCACACCTCCACCTGGATCAGCCTTGCCTCCAAGAATTTGGGAATCTCCTTGCGAGTCTGGGGTCTGTCAGGAGGGTCTGTCAGACCCCGCGGGTGGAGGAGGGCAGCTGGGGGGTGGTCAGGTAGTGCTGTGCGGAGCCCTGCCTGGGATCCAGCCTCACATCCCTCTGTCCTGGAGGAACAGGGGCTTCTCCGTCCTGTCCACGACCTCCCGCTGCCTCTGCAGCAGCTGCTGGAGGGGAAGGAGGAAGCGGCATCCCTGGAGCGTGGAGGGAGCTGCGAGGCACGAGAAAGGCGCCTCTGGGAAGGGATCCCCCTGCCTTTGGGGCCCCGCTGTGTAAATGGTCAGCATGACAGCCCCACCTGGTTATTTTAATGCCATTAAAGCTGGCCCTGGAGTGTGTCTGAGGTCTGGGCTGTTTGCCCAGAAATGGGCACCCCTGAAAGGTCTGTGGGGGGAGGGCCACTCTGCAGCCATGGACTGTCTTCCCCTGCTCCCTCGCCTTCTCCTGAACTCTCTGTAATAAACCTGAGCATTGCAGTTAAGTGTTTGTCTTGCCTCTGCCTGAACATGAGGGAAATGGAGTCCCGCTGTGCTTGTCCTCAGCTCCAAAGTGGTGTTGGCAGGTGAGTGCCAGCAGGTGGGAGTGGGGATGGCCAGGGCAGGACCTGTGCCAGAAGCATCACACTAAGGTGTGTGGCACCTCAGTAAGCCTGAGGAGTGGCAGGGAATTGACAACAATCACCTTCTAAGGGTTTTTTTTTTCTCCCTGAAAGGCTGCAGAGCCTGGCTGGCCTTTTACCTTTTCCTTCTTTCCCTAAAGCCTTGCAGTGAGTGAGGGGCCACCACTCACACGGAGTGGCGTCAGTGTAACAGGAAAACAGCTCACACTTCCCCCGGGGTCAGCCTCCCTCCAAGAATTTCTGCAAGATCTGTCACACAGCTCGAAGTTCCAGGTGAAAACGCGATGACAATTAGACAATTACCCTGCAGAAGTACTAATGATTATTTGTGTTGCAGTAGAGCCGAGGAAGTCGGCACCACGTTGTCTTTGACACTGCCTCACCTACAGGGAGAGCTGGATCACTACAGACGGAGCCAGACAATGCCATTAAATCCCTGCTAAAGCCAAGGGATGTGTGCTGTGCCTGCTGCTCACGTGGGGACGGCTGAACTGCTCAGACCAGTATTCTTCGTTCCTCCAAACACCCCTTAGAGGCATCCAAGGGCAGGTTTTATCCCTGAGGGAACTGCTCTGGGTCACCACAGTTCTCGTATTTCTGCTGAAGCATTTTCTCAGGCTCATGAACTCGTGTTCGCCGCACTCTAGTTCTGGGGTTTTTCTCTGTTCTTTATCTTTCTGGAGTGTTTTTCCCTTCTTTATCCTACTGCACAGGAGCCTCATGGATTTCTCTCTTCCTTCCCTTTCCTGCCTCACTTTCCCCTGTGATGCCCCAGGTGAGGAATCCCACCCTCAGCCCAGTGCAACTGCTAAGGGATTGTTGTTTGCACCTGTGTGCAAACTTTCCATCCTGTGTTCTTTGAGCATTTTCCCGTAGTGCTGGATACGAGGGAGCAGGGCAGCTTCATGGAAAAGCAGACATATTCCCGGAGTTAGGTCATGCAGCTCCTCTGCATGATAAATGAGAGTGACACAGGATCCTCCTCTTGGCAGCAGGTAACAGGGCTCACCTGGGCTGACTCCCAAAGCAGGGCAGGAGCAGGAGGAGCTCCTTTCTCCCCCTCTGACACCACCCAGGCAGGAGGCAGAGAGCCAGGCTGCCTCTTCTGCCATGACTGCGGAGGGGGACCGGCAGCTGGGCAGCCTGACCGTCTTCAACAAGGAGGACTTTGAAGATGACTGGGTGAAAGTGGCCAGTGGAGGCTTTGGGCAGGTGTACCAGGTGAAGCACAGGAGGTGGAGGACAGTTTATGCCGTGAAATGCTCCCCGTACCTGCTGCAGGACTCCAGCACGGACAGGTAACCCTGCGCTCTCCTCGGGCTCAGCAGCTCAGACGGTCCATCCCAGCTGCCCAGGGTGCTTTGGTGCTAAAACTCCGAGGGAAAGGCTCATGTGGCTGCTTCTCCTTGGGAAGCCAAGCTTTTAGGACCCAGAGGGAGTGGGAAAAGCTCTGGTGGTCTGGAGTTCTGCCTCTCTTCCTGTGTGAGGTGTGGATGTGCAAGGGGGAAGGAGCACGGGGAACAGGGTTAATCAGAACAGTTGGTGGTGGGATCTGAGGCTGAAAGGCACCTTAAAGGTGGCTGCGTGGGTAAGAGCAGCCTGATCCCTTGACTGCAGCTTTCACTGGACACTGGGACTGATGTGTGTCTGTTAAACTAAATCAGTCATTAAAAACACCGGGTTTAAAGCTGAGGGACAGAGAATTTACAGCTGGTTTTGCTGGGCTCCCAAAGCTCTGCTCCCTCACTTGCTGGAGCCTCCAGACCTGCTCTTTCCTCTCACTGGGGCACCTGCACCTTCACTTTGCTTTTTGCTCTGCCTCTCACCTGCAGAGACTCTTCTGCTGCCCCACCTTGGGGCTGGAGATGGAGCAGGACCAGGTCATTACAACCACTGCTGCTAACACATATAGTACAGGCAGAACTGATGGAAAACCAGCTGAATTGATGAAGTAATTTAAGTTAAAATTTTATTCCATTCAAGCTGGGAAAATGCTGCCTGGCTAAAAAATCTCACCCTACTACGATTTCTTATTACTGGCAACAACCGAGATGGGTCAGCCCGAGCAGTGACTGTCCCCAGTTTGCACTGCTTATGCTCTGCAGATATTACACTTACATTTTGTTCTCATTTGGAGGGGGTAAAAAAGAGTCTAATTAATCAGTTTTACTTGTGCATCTGTCAGTTTTCATAAAATACCCGAGATTCCTCGACACCCAGGTCCGTGTCACTGCGGGGAGCTGCCAGAGGAAGCCTGGCAGAAGGATTTGCTTGGCTGAACCATCTCAGATCTATTAGTGGCCTGGCGTGGTGTTGCTGGAAGCTCAGATTCATTCCCAGGGTGTGCTTTTTAAAGGCAGCCCTGACACTTTACTGCTTGGCCGCTCTCGGGGTGCTCTGGGCACCCCAACTCGTTGAGCAGGTTGGGAAATGCAAAGCTGCAGAGGAACAGGTCTGCCCTCGGTGAAGCAGGTCTGGCAGAGCTGGCAGGGAGGAACAGGCGTGGCTGGGCTCCCTCTGGGACCACGTTCACCCTGCTCAGGGCCAGGAGGCCGCAGGCAGAGGTGGAGGCACAGGTGGGGCAAGGCATGGCCTGGGGACACCGCGGCTCACTGAGCTCTGCCTGCTCCTGGCGCCGTGAAGCATCCCTTGGGAATTTCACAGAACCCCAGAAAGGTCTGGGTTGGAAGGGACCTTAAAGATCCTCCAGATGCACCCCCTGATGTGGTTGCGTTGTCATCAATTCGAGGGGCAAATGGGGATGAATCTTTCTGGGATGGGCAAAAAGATTTCCCTTTGCTGGGAAAGGCTGGATATCGCTGAGCTGCCACAGAGTTCCCGAGCCTGGCAATCAACTGAGGCAATGTCTTGGTTCCACCTTCTGTTTTACTATTTATTTTCACTTTCCCAGGACCAGTATGAACTGCCTCATGGAGGAGGCAACCAAGATGGAGAAAATCAAATTCCAGCACATTGTCACCATCTACGGGGTCTGCAACAGCCCTTTGGGGATAGTGATGGAATACATGGCCAGAGGGTCCTTGGAGAAAATTCTGCCCACTCACAAAATGTCCTGGCAGCTCAAATTCCGGGTCATCCACGAGATGGGCTTGGCTATGAACTTCCTGCATAGCATGACACCCCCTTTGCTGCACTTGGATCTGAAACCAGGGAACATTCTCCTGGATGGGAATATGCACGTCAAGGTATGACCTCACTGGGGGTTTGAAGGGACAGGTTCTTTCTCAAATAAGGGAAAGGTTATTTTTGCCGAACAAGAGCAGAATCCTGGTATATCGAGTTCTTCAGGAACACTCCATGAAAAATTGGCCAGTGGGGCTTATAAGGAGCAACTGGTAAACAAATTACATGATAATCTCGAGGTCATCCTGGGAATCTGTGCCAGACCTGGGAACTCAAGGCTCCAGCCTGGGAGGAAAGGCTGCTCTGCTGGACCCAGTGAAGGGACTGAGTGCAGTTTAGCAGGGTTTTACCAAGTTCCAGCTGCCTGGACCCTCCCCATGTCCCTGATCCTGAGGGAGGGGGGCATGTCCCAGCTAACAGGAGGAGGGATGAGGTGTGAGCATTACAGGGGAAAGGCTCTCACTCATTGTGCTTGCAGATCTCCGACTTTGGCCTTTCCAAATGGATGGAGCAATCCAGCAGAATGCAGTACATCGAGAGCTCTGCTTTGAGGGGCACTCTGAGCTACATCCCCCCTGAAATGTTCCTGCAGAACAGCAAACCCCCGGGAATCAAATACGATGTGTACAGGTAAGGGCTGCCACAGGGCACCCAGGGAGCTCCCCCAGCCCTTCCACACAGCAAGAGGGACTGCCCATCGCCTCATTTCGTTTAAATCCTGGTTTGTAATGTGGGGAACAGCCTGGCAGTGACGAGGTGCCCCAACCTCAGTGCTGGAGACCGAAAGGGAGGGGGATTTTCTGTGGATTATCATCATCCCTTACCAGCAGCACCCATCCCGTGTGAGCTGCTGACTGTATTGCCTCAGGTGCCATCACACCCTGTTTGGTTACTGGAAGTTATTATAAAAATGAGTCAGATTAGAGCCCAGAACACCCAGTGTCTGTAATAAAACAACTGTAATATTGCTTGTCTGCTCCAGTATCCAGCTTCATTTTGGTCAGTAACAGATGGAGAAGAGATTTCAATGTGATTTTTTTCCTTTGGGGTAAAGAGCTTTGAAGCTTATTTACACAAGCTACATATAAAATGTCTGGAAATTCCTTGTCTCCTTGGCCTCTACACCAAACAACAATCAAAGGCAAGAAGCAAAGGAGGATTTGCATGGCCACATGAACTTGCAGTAGTCAAGGCCCCTAAAACCTAACGTGAATAAAGTGAAAAAAAGGCCCTGAGAGCCCAAGTTTCCCAGGAAAGGCTCTAAGTCACTAATTCACTACATTGACCCTTTCACTGGGGCATCAGGGATGTGTGAGATAGAACCATAAGACATGATCCTTTTGGCCTGGGGGGTGAAATCCTTCCATCCTGAAAACCCTCTTCCCCAATTTCCCCATTTCTGGAGAGGGTAAGAGCAGTAAGCACATTTTCTGTACACGTGGGAGTGACTGCTCCCCATCTCCCCTTGCCCGCAGCTTCGGAATCGTCATCTGGGAGGTGCTCATGCAGAAGAAGCCCTATGCAGGTAAACACGATCCCCTCTCCCTCGCCCTGCACTTGGGAAGTGCTCACCGCAGCTGCCTTCACAGAGGAAAAGCCCAGTGTGTGCTGCTGTGTTCCAGGAGCCAACATGATGGCCATCATCGTCAAGGTGGCCGCGGGGAAGAGGCCGGGGCTGGAGCTCATCAGCGACGACTGGCCCGGGGAGTGCCAGCAGATGGTGGACTTGATGAAGAGGTGCTGGGACCAAGACCCCAAGCAAAGGCCAAGCTTTTCAGGTGGGAATGTAATTGGATCCTGCCTGGGATCTGAGCCCCTGGGCAGCCTGCACAGCTGACAGTGTTGCTCTGGCAGATATCCCTGTGGAGACAGACATGCTGCTGGCACTGATACAGAGCCTGGTGGTGGACCCGGAGAACGAGCGCCTGGTCAGGAAGATGTCCCACAAACCTGCCATCTCTGGGAACCAGCAGGTGAGGAGAACTCCCCAGGGCCACTCAGGAAATCCCACTGAGTCCCCTCCCTGTGCTCCACACTCCCCGAGCGTGTTTCCTGTCCCGTCAGACAAGGGCCCTTCCGCACCTTTGCTCAGTGCGTCTGCACAGGTTGTGCACCTGTAATTCATTTATGGGGATGAGAAACGTGCAGTTTTACCCTACCTACCAGAGTGGCACTGTGTCTAGAACTCAGCTTTATGGAGGGAGAAATAGGGGTTGAGAACTGCTGGCATTTAGAGGTTTTTGCCAAGCTCTGCAGTCAGCAAGAAACAAGAGAGCTGAGCACAGAGGGTTGAAGAGGTGGGGGGCTGGGGGTCCCTATAAACGACTAAAAATGACTTTGTGATGCTGCCACAGGCACATGATGCAGTAAGGAAGCAGAATATACGTATGTTTAGGAGCTCACTGATACCCAGAGATCATTTTCAGGCTGCCTCATTCCTGTTGTGTCCTGATTTGCCCAGCTGAGTTTTGGGTGCAATAACAGGATTGGATAAAAATGATAATACAATGATAATCAATGATAAGAATTATAAAACACAGAACTCTAGAGCAGTAGCCAAGAACTGTGTGCAGACATCACAGAATGCAATCGAGCACCTTTGTCTTACGGCTTTTTCTTTTCCCCTTCCTGAAAACGAGAGTGACAAAGAGGAGTTCACCTTCCCCCGAGACACCAGGAGTGGTGGTAAGTAGGGGACTTTCTTTATGGTTGAAAAATAAAGAAGGAGAAGCCTACCAAAATGGTCTATTTTTTGCAGGAGGATGTGGCTCATTAAGTTTTCCATGTGGGTGATGTTTTAAGTTAAGGAAAATGAACTCTACGGGAAAGAGCAGATGCAGAGGCCAAATGTCCCACTGCCCTCTGAGAGGCTGCAGAGCAGTGGACTGGCCTCATTTCATACTCCCTACCTCTAAAAGGACTTTATTTCCTTTCATTCTAGGAAGAGTCACAGGCTCTCCCTCCCACTGAGCAGTTTCACTGGGTTTTACTCTTTTTTTTCTCCTATTTTGTCACCCTGCCTTTAGAAACGGATAACCAGGAGGTTCCTCTCCCACCTCCCTTCAGTGAGGCTGAGAGCCCAGAGGAGATCCTGTCCGAGGAGATCTGCAGAGTCCACGAGAACGGGCTCACCCTTCTTCACCTCATGGTGATCCAGGGCAACGTGGAGAAGGTGAAGTTCCTGCTGAGCTGCAAGGCCAACGTGAACAGCCAGGTGGTCTGTGGCTACACCCCACTGATCATGGCTGTGCAGAAGAGGCTCCCAGAGATCTGCTCCGTCCTCATCGAGCACGGTGCCGACCCCAACGTGCCCGACGAGGACGGCTGGACACCCCTGCACTTCGCCGCCCAGAACGGGGACGACAGGACCGTCCGGCTGCTGCTGGACCACCAGGCTCGAGTGAACGCCCAGGAGCACGACGGCTGGACCCCCCTGCACTTGGCAGCACAGAACAACTTCGAGAACGTGGCGCGGGTGCTGCTGTCCCGCCAGGCCGACTCCAACACCCAGGAGGCGGACGGGAAAACCGCCCTGCACGTGGCAGCCTGCTTCGGCCACGTGGGCCTGGTGAAGCTGCTGGCCAGCCAAGGGGCCGACCTGGAGAGGAAGCAGAAGAACCACAGGACCCCCCTGCACGTGGCTGTGGAGAGGGGCAAGTTCAGGGTGGTGCACTACCTGCTGAAGAACGGGACGTCCGTGAACAGCCTGGACCAGAAGCACTACAGCGCCCTGCACCTGGCCGTGGTCAGGGGCAAGCTGCTCATCTGCGAGAAGCTCATCAAGCACGGGGCCAACGTGGAGCTGAGGACGGACAAAGGCTGGACCCCCCTGCACTTGGCCTCCTTCAAAGGGCACGTGGAGATCATCCGGCTGCTGCGGCGCAGCGGCGCCCGGCTCAGCGCCCGGGGCAGCATGGACTGGACCCCCCTGCACCTGGCCACCCGCTACGGCGACGAGCCCGTGGTGTGCGAGCTCCTCAGGGGCGGGGCAGACCCCAACGTCCCCGAGAAGTCGGGCTGGGCCCCCCTGCACTTCGCCGTCCTGAGGGGCTCCTTCCTCACCGTCATCAACCTCCTGGAGTGCAGGGCCGACGTCAACGCCAGGAACAAGGTGGGCTGGACGCCCCTGCACCTCGCCGTGCTCAAGGGCAACATGGCCATCGTCAAGACCCTGATCAAGGCTGGGGCTCTGCTGGACGTGGAGGACATCACTGGCTGCACGGCCCTGCAGCTGGCAGTCAGGCACCAGAGGGAAAACATCATCACTCTGCTGCAGGGCAAGGACTCGGTGCTGAACAGACCGGGGAGCAGGACTCTGGGCAACGACGCCAAGGTTTCAAGACCCAGGCTCGTTCCAGGCAGGACAGATTTGTGAATTCATCAGTTTATGACTTGAGCTTCCCAGTGTCAGGTGCTATTCCTTAAAGCACCTTGTCCTGTCACCTGGTGATTACTGTCCTTTTTTTAAATGGGAGTTTCTGAGCATGAACAGTAAAGAGTAAAAGAAAAATGAGGCTGCAGAAGGAAGCTGGCAAGTTATTTTCCAGGGTCTGGCCAAGCTTGTAGAACATTCTGCCTTGGTGATATTGGCTTTAGGCAATGCTTTCCTGTTTAACACTTGCTGTGCAGGGGTGGAAAGGGATATATGTAGTCCCTGTTCATGTGGGCAATGCTGAAGCTGTGCACAGCATATATACATGTCTTCCACGGATTTTATTGCTTTTATTGCATGTTTTCCTACAGAGAAAATGGGTGTTAAAATGACCTTGCCACAGGTGGGAATTGAATCATGAGATTCTCACCTGCTGCTGCAAATAGACACCAAACATACGGTCCAGCAATGTGTCAGATTGCTGGCATCTCATTTTTGTAACAAGAATTAAATAAAGCAAGGAAGAAAAAAAAAAAATCCCTGGTAGAGACTATTTAAATGGATGCAGTGGAGTGACTGAAGCTGGTGGTGGTTGAGCTCAGGGAGATGACCCAATCCTTGCTCTGTGCTGAGAGGAGCTGACGTTCAGGATGGGTTTAGTGCCTGTATCGTGCAGATAACAGGGCTGTGGCTCCTGTGCTCTGCTCCTGATGGTTCTGTGTCCCAGGAGAGTGGAAAAGCCAAAACCTTTGCCCACGTTTTCTGATGTTTCAGTTACTTCCTCGGATTTTTAGGTAACTCAAAGCCTCAGCGTAACTGAGCTAAATCAAGGGAGTGGTTTTCCCTCTCTCGTTTTGTTTGTTTTTCTTTTTTTTTCCCTTTCTTTTTTGTTTGTTTGGCTTTCTTGGGTTTTGTTTGCTTTTCTTTTTGTTTGTTTGGGGGGTTTTTTTGTTTTGTTTTGGTTGCTTTTTTGTTTGCTTTTCCTTCTTTCACTTTTTTGGTGATTGTTTCCTTTCCTCAGTGTGTGCTCCCAAGGGCTCAAATTTGTGACAGGAACCTCTGGTGTTCATCTGAGTCCCTTTAATCTCCAGGTAGCCGGGGCTGTGGGGGGAGGTAAGCCTTGAAGGACTGACTTTTCCCTCTTCTGGGGGAGTAAAGCTGAAAAGTTCAGGCTGCCAGAACCCCTCAAAAATGGCCAGCAGTGACAGGTATTAAGTGCTTTGTTATTCAGTAAGGGTGGTTTGGGGGTTGTTATTCTCGATGTTTTTGTCCAGCCCTCAACATCCTGCAGCAGTGTGGTTCCATGAATTATAATTACAACAAATCTGTCTTCGGTGTAATTTGTGTACCTTGGGACACTGATAATCTCATGATCTGATCAATTCTATCCAGTGGTGTCTCTAAGTGCAGGAAATGAGCAGGAGGGGAGGCCAGGGAGTTTGGTGCAATGTCCCATTCAGGTTCCTGGAAGGTGGGGAGCACAGCGCGTGTTGCTGCGTATCCACCCCAAGGAAAGCCAAGGGGACCCTTGGAATCCCCCCTGGAACAATAACATCTTGGAATTAAGGCAGGCACAGCAAGCACGTGCCCTCCCAAGGACTGTGAGACTGTGCTCTGATCCCGGGAGGATCCTTAAATGCCAACTCCCAGCAGAGCGGGATGTTCTTCTGGATTCATGGCTTTGGTCTGAGAGCTGATTTACCTGATTTACCTGCTCTTGATGGCCCACAAGGGGCAGCTCTGGGCTTTGTCCAAGGAGGAAAGGCCTGGCTGGAAGGGATACTTTGGATTCTCAGGCCTTTCTGTGCAGCTCTTTCCCTCAACTTCAGCTGTATTGATTCAGCAAATGTCTCCACTGCTTAATACCGTTTGAAATATTTACACAGCAAAAAGAAATCCAAATTGCCACATAATTCAGCAGCTCCTTTCTGTCCTCAATCTGACGGAAAAACAAAACTCAGCTCGTATGTCATAGAATGTTCTCTAGAAGAGCTTAATTAAATTTATAATGAAAATAGCAGGGGGATTAAGAAGACACGAGGGAAATACTTTCCTCTTGCAGAGCATTACAGAGGTGATAGAAGCAATTTGCAGAGAAAATTACCTGTTTGCTGCTGAGTTTCTATAGAAATTAAATGAGTCTTTACAAACTCTGGAAAAGTGCATTCCAGCCTCCGCTTTGTGACGGTGCAACCTGCAGCTTGTTATTTCTAAAATTAATCTCAGGTCTCCATCTCCCCTCTCTTATTTTATTTTTTTTTTTGTCCCTCCCCTTGTTCACATCCATTTCAGTCTTTTGTGCCTGGTAAGTGCACTGCTGGTTAGATCCTGTTCTTACCCGAGGCAGCTCGTGCCAGGGGTGTCTTTGGAAGGGGGCAGCGGCAGGACAGAGATCTCCCGGGCAGCTCTTTTCGGGAGGGCACTGCTTGGGTTTCACAGGGTGTTCTGAGGTGGGAGGGACCTCAGCGAGTCCAACCCTTCAGTGAATTCAGAAAGATCCAAACTGCTGACCCTTATGGCACAAAAATCGCGTCTTTGAGGTGGCCAGAGCTGCTTGGGAGAGCAGCTCCTCACTCCGTCAGGGAATCCTACACCCTCCTGCTGGGGTGGCTCTGGAGTGCTGCCCTGAGCACCTCTGTCAGGCAGTAACTTTTACCAGCCTGGAACAAAAACACACAGCCAGTAGGACACTTTTTTTCCCCCCCACACTCCTTTAGCTTTGGGGTGACCTAATTGCTCCTTCCAGGACCTGAAGGGAGCTTAAAAAAAGATGGAGAGCAACTATTTCCAAGGGCCCGGGAGTGACAGGACACAGGAAACGGCTTCCCACTGCCAGAGGGTCAGATGGGATGTTGGGAAGGAATTCCTGGGCCCTGGCACAGGTTGCCCAGGGAGGTTGTGACTGCCCCTGGATCCCTGGAAGCGTCCAAGGCCAGGCTGGAACAACCTGGTCTAGTGGAAGGTGTCCCTGCCCATGGCAGGGGGTGGAATGAGATGATCTTCAGCGTCCCTTCCNACTTGAGAAATGTCCAACCCCACTGAGGGAGCGAGAGGGGATCTGTCATGTGTCACTCAGAGCAGTAACATTCCCAGGGTANGGTCCCTCCCAACCCAAACCACTCCATGATAAACAATTTTTCACTTGAGAAATGCCCAACCCCACCGAGGGAGCGAGAGGGGATCTGTTGTGTGTCACTCAGAGCGGTAACATTCCCAGGGTGAAATGTGTTTGGAAGAAGAGATGGTTTTTGCCACGATCAAAATGTGGGCATGTCAGTGAAAAGTTTAGCTCTTCTGTGGGGAAAGAATGTTTTGAAATTAAATCCCTGTGCGTCTGTGCTCTGCATTGCTCCTGCTTCCCAGTGGCTGCAATTTGTTTGTTTGGCAGTGCTGCAATTATGTAGGTATGTGATGAAATTAGAATTTAAATAACCCTACATTTTTAGAGGAAAATAGGTCTGAATAAATACAGCTTGGGGGGGGGGAGTTTATTTTTAGCAGAAATGCTTGTTTTTTTCCATAGCCCCTTAGGTGTGGAAAATCAAGATGTTTCTGACAGCAATGATGTGAATGTAGGAGGGAGTGATTTTAATGTAAGAAGAAATAGTGAATTCTCTGTGTTTCTTTTTATTCCAAGGAGGTGGTTGTAGGCTCTGTACTGTATCAGACGTCAGTGTGAGACATTCCTGACTCCCTCCACAGCCTTTTCATGGCCTGACATAATTAATCCTGCTCTGGCTGCTCTCTTTCCAGACTATCCAGCACTTACCTGTGCTACTCCCCAGCTTTAGGGAGTATTTTAATCCTCTGCCTTTGAAATAAAGCCACGTATCACTTCAAACAGCGGATCTCTCCCCACCCAGCTCTCTCCCGGCACGGAGGTGTGAGCTCAGCTTCCATTGGAGTGATGGGAAAGAGGGGCCTGACTGGGTACCGAGGAGCACTTGCTGTGTTCTCCTACCAGGCGTTTCATCCCCAGCAAGTTTAACACCCTTTGATCCTTTCACCAGCTGCTGCTTTCCCTTCCCGTGGCTCGGAGCGCAGCAGGAAGCCCTCCTCTTCTGCAGTTTGCTACTGGCCTCGTTCTCTTATTTTGGGGAAAAAAACCCCAGCAAAACCCAAACCAAACCCAACCCCGACACTGGTGCTGTTTAAAGCCTGACAGCATTTGCAGCCACAGCCCCAGAGAGGGCTGAGTTCAGCACCCGGGGGACAGTCTGGGGTGGGGGATATCGTGGTCCCTGGAACGCGTTGCCCCGACTTCCCCTTAGAAAACATTAGTTGAGAGATCACTTCCTCGGGCAACAGCTAAAAACGAAAAAAGGAACAAGAGCTTGGAGCTCAATCTGTGTTTGCCTTTGCTGGAGTTTAAATAAGGGACGGAAACAATTGCACGTAAACATAAGGGAAGCACAACTAGAAGAATACAAACCACGATTATTTTTGTGTTACCCTGGATCATTCCACGTCAAGCCCTGGACCATGGGCCAAACCTCTTTGCAGAGGTGATTTACAAGTAGAATAAAGTCCTCTGAGAGCAGAATTAATCACCTAATGATGTGGCAAGGCAGTGGCTCACCGTGCGCTTGGGGAGCAGGACAGGCTGCGATGCCCCTGTGAGTCACCAGGTGCTGCTGCCCTTCCCAGACTGCTCCCTTGGCAAGGACAGGATGCAGGAGCTGGGCCAGATTTACCCAGAGGAGCGGGAATTTATGGACGTGGGTGACCAGACTGAGGGGTTGGCTCCCAAACCTGCAAATGTGCGGCTGCTGAATGATTTATCCTGTATTTATGCTGCAGTTGATCCACTTCCACCAGGGATCAGTGTGAAGAGTTAACTCTGATTTATCACAACTCCCTTCTGTCTAATGCCACTTATTATGGGGGACATGTGTGAACTTCTGGAATAAATATCCTAAGGCTCTTTTTGCTCTCTAGAATACAAATACCCTTTATATAATTCCGTCAACAGAGGCATTTTGGGGATCACACAACTAACAATAAGGAATTACCAGTTATTTAATAAGTGCTTCGTTTTCATTTTTAAAAAAAAGAAATCTGGCTTGAGAAATGAAAAATCAAGAAGATAAAAAGATCAAAATCCTCCCATAGGAAACCCCACAGAAGGTGACTGAACTCTCCATCCTGGAGGGATGTGGTAACTGCTCCTGAATAAAAATAAATAAATAAATCCCTCCGACCTTGCTAGTTAGCAAATATCACATTACAGACTCCATCTCCGTCTGGAGCAGTTACAGAGAGGATTAGGCCAGGGTCAGCAATCAGGAGGTGCAGTAATTAGCTGTAATAAAGGAGAAAATGAGCCTTTGTTTGCTGCTGTGGTACAAGGCCATTACTTTGGAAAAAAAAGCAATATTATGGATACTGAGTGTGTTTAGCTGTGACAGAATTGAATTTTGGGGCATATCTGGACTCATTCCACGGCACTTTTACTGCTCCTCAGCACAAGCTTATTTCTTAACAAGGCAGAGGAGTGTTCTTATCACCATGAAGATTTTATTGCTATTCTTTGGACAAACTTTAATGTCTGCTCCAAGCAGGGGGAAAAAAAATCCTTAGGAGGAGTTCAGGGAATTAATTTTCTCGTTCTGGAAAAGACTCCAGTCTGCCAAAAGGTTTTGCTCAGACTGACCTGCCTTTATTTTGCTTAAATAGCTGTCTAACACCCGGAGTGATTCCCCCCAGGAGAGCTGAGGAGGTCTATTTGCTGCCCAATTTGTTGCTCCTGTTGGCTGAGCACAGTTGCGTTTTGTTCGTGGCTCATCCCTGGAGACTCCAGGGAGTGCAGGAAAATGTCACAGGACACAAACCCCGCTCAGACGCGTTCAGAAAGTAACAGGGAGAAAACCAACAGCAGCCACCAGGGAAGGAATAGAGAGACCAAAGCAGAGAAAAGGTGGAACTCGGCTAAAAGCTGGAAAACTGCCTGTGTTTGTAGGAAGAGGGGAAAATTTCAAATCCACTCTATTTATGCCTAAATTTTAGACATGGATTTGGGACTTTTGGAGTACATGCAGTTAGGACTGGGGGATGAGTCCTGCTGCAAAAAACCAGCTTTTTTGCTCCTGAGATAACCTGTCCAGGGTGCCTGTGCACCCCCCAGCCCAGTCCCACCCAGCTCCTTCCTCTGCAGGCACCAAATCCACTCCTGCCCTCCCCTTTAACAGCGGGATGAGCCCCCTGGAAAATGGGGGAGCCCTGTCCCACTGCTGGGGCCGCTTTGGTGGGACCACAGTGTTGGTGACAGCGGGGTGACAGCTGTCCCCCAAGGCTTTGGGGTTTAAATACCTGTTTCCTTGCTGCACTCAGGTTTAAATACCTTTGGGGTTTAAATACCTGTTTCCTTGGTGCACTCAGCCAGCCTGTCTTTGGCTGGACAAAGAGCAGCGTCTCAATCAGTCTCCCTCACGGAAACCTTCCCTCTGCCTTTTTTAATTACGAAGAAGGTGGAATTCCCCGGCGTTTTCCCCGATACCTCTGAATCGTGTCCCAGTTCCCAGTGTTGCACCCCCTGTAATCTTCCCCAGTGATTCTGGTGTCATCTCTGAAGTGATTCGGGGCTCGTTTATCACAGGGGCGATCAGACGTGTTCCTCACAAGACGCCCCGAGAGCTGCCGTGGAGCTGAGTGCTCCCCGTGGCGGGTGGGCTCGGGCACAAAGGCGTCTGAACAGGTCACCAGGCACCACCTGGGCCCCAGCAAACCACCCTCTGCATAATCTCACCTGGTGGCAAGTGCCAGGTAGGCGTGCTGGGGCCAGCACCGTGAAGGGATGTGCCCCGCAGCATCTGCCACCAGCTGAGAACACGCACAAACCCAATTACTGGAGCCCAGCAAATTGCCAGCCGCAATAATTCAGTTATAAGTCTACATCCCCAGGTTAATTTGGTGTGACTTTTGCATCCAGACTCCAGCCTTCGTGGGTTGCAGGAGCCGATTCCCTGTTCTCCTGCTCTTGTGCCGTGGTTTATAGCAAAACACGGTGCAAAGTGGCTGTGCAGTGCTGCAAAGGCACCAGCTTTTCTCCTGGTGTCTCTGTTTTTAGCCAGCCTACTCACTGGCTTTGGATTCTGAGGCTCATTCCCAGCCTCACCACTCGTGTCTGGGGTCAAACCCCCTCATTCTGTCCCATGCCTGTGCAGTTCCCTCCCAGTGAGCACAGCCCAGAGGGAGGCAGGAGCAGCGCTCTGTCACCAGCTCTGTGTGTCACTGAAGCATCTCATGCAATGGGCTCGACATGGGCCCAGAAATGTGGTTTTAACCCGCTCCCCAGAGCACGTGGCACCGTATTTCTGTCACCTCCAGACCATCCCTGGCTGCCCCTGCTGTGAGCAGAGTCATCCTTGTGCCAATTCCCTTTACAGGACCCACAGCAGCTCCTTTGCCACCTTGCTGGGTTTTGGGTTTTTTTTTCCTAGCAAACTTGAAGAATTCTGCCAGATCAAAGTCACTTTTCTTTTTGACTAAAGCTCCCAGAGGGAGGGAGGTGTTCTGAGAGATGTATGCATTTGTTTGGACTGGCACTGACTGTCCATTTCTTCGCACAGATGAGCTCTCAGCTCATAACCTGTCTCGTTCAATCACATTTGCAGCTCCTGGGTTTTCCTCTGAAGCTTTGTACATTTTCCAGCTGGTGGTTTGACAGAGCTCTCTGAACTCACCCTCACGAGAGCTGCACAGAGATTCTCTGTGTTGCTGTTACCATTTGGAGACGAGATTAAATTTATGGCTAAGATTAATTCGGGCTTTTCTCGCTTTTCCCCCCACGGCGTGAATAAAGAAATGCAGCTTCTTGGCTGAATTATTAAATAATTATTAACAATGGTTGTTATTAAACATTTGATGCAGTTACAGAGCCTGAAGCTATGACCCCATTTCCTCCCAGGTGATGCTTGTAGCCCCTCACACGTGCTCTGCACACAGCTGAAAGGGGTTTATTTGTCATGACACCCCAGGTGAGCACAGGTAGGAAGCAGAGACAGCCTCCAGGAAGCTTGAATTTTACTGGTTTACTTTTTCCCCCACGTGCAGGGGTCACTGTTAAAAGCCCACAATACCAGCTGTGGGAGAAAGGATCTGCACAGAGCCTGGATCTTCTCCTCTGGCTGCGCTGAGCCACAGCTGGATGTGGCTCCCTGTCTCTGGGACACGCTTGCTCCCATAGAAGAGCAGTGCAGGCATGCCGGGGGGGGACTAAAGCCAGAAAGGTGCTGCTGAAGGTGGCCCTGGCCCTGGCAGGGGGTTGGAACGAGGTGGTCCTTAAGGTCCCTTGCAAAGCTGTGCAGTCTGTGGTCCCACGGGACGCCTCTGAGGTGGTGGAGGGGGCAGCGGGCTCGTGGGGTGGGCACGGGCATTGCTGGGGGGAGACCAGCGGGTTGCCGCAGAGCCAGGATTTCACAGGTCCCTCTCCCCGACCTACCCGAGCCCCCAGCTCCCTGTGCACCTGCTGCGCCCCACGCTGTGCTCCCACACTCCCTCCCCACTGCCCAGAACCCCCCAGGGCTGGCTTCGTCACCCAGAGCCACCACGAGCCCTCTGCGCTGTTCCCTTGGTGCCCTGCACTAAGCCTGGCACCAAGGGGTGCAGCGGAGCTGGCAGAGGTGTCCCCTCCCCTCCTCCTCAGAGCCACGGCTGCAGTTGATTAGGTGCAGCAGGGAAGCGGTGCTAAGCTGGGCTAAATGTGCTCCCTTCCTTTCATTATCCCACTTTTCCTCCACGGGCCCAGCGTGGCAGCTTGGGAATGCAGAGTGTTTGCCCTCATTTAAAGGGCCTGGGCTATGCTTTGCTTTGCTGCTTTAAGTCTCTTTAAAGGCATTTCTGGGTCTGTTAATTATTCATTATACCTTAATTATATTTGGTCCACCATCCATCACTCTTTCTTTGGTGGAGAAAGTTGTTATTTATGAGTCAAAAGCTATTTAGGAAGCAGACAGTCTGGTATCGTCAAAGACTGGGGGGAGCAGTTTGGATTATTAAAAGAAGATTTGATTAAAGAGAGGGAGTTAATTTAACAAGTGTAACTGGTTTAATTTTTTTTTTAATGTATTTTTTTGCTGGATGTGCAGAACAAAGCACATCCACGGATCTGTCAGGACTGACCTGAAGCTATAAGACTCACTTAAATGCCCCAGGAGATGGGCAGGTCTTTGTTTTATCTCTTCTGGGTGGCGTGAATGGTGTTTTTTGTAGTCCCCAGCCTCAGAAATAAAATCTGGCTGCAAGGGTGAAGTCAGAGGAGCTGCCTTTGATGCTGCCAGGCTGAGGCCAGACAGGCTGAAAACAACTGGTGTGTGTCCTGTTTCATCTTGGAATATCATTTATTCTGTTGTGTTGGGAGGGGAGGGGGTCATTGGAGTCCCTAATCTTTCCTCAGTCACAGTGGCATTGAGTTGAATCATCCAACAAGGAGAATTAAGCCTTGTTTGTACTCAGTAGCTCTGGAGATTCTGGTTTCTGTATAAACTGAGGACTTCAGGCCAGGGATTATCTTTGCCCTGCGTTGGTTGAAAACAGGTATTCAAACCTTTGGTTCATGCCAAGGACCCAAAATACCAATAAACTGAAGTTTTAGTTCGTTACTTCTTGGGAATAGATAATTTTCTTTCCTAGGAGTGGGAAGGACTTTCTTTTTTTTTATTATTATTATTCTTCTTTGTATAAAGAAAGTAATCTTTTGACAAAAGTGCTGACTAAGCCAGGCTGAGGTTCACCTGCATAAATACCAAGTATTTCAGTGGGTAGCTTGAGAAAACAGTGCCACAGTAAGTGCAACATAAACATAAATATTCCTGAATGAAACAGTGAGGTTCTCCAGCATAAATTCAAGTGAAACAGAGATGGAAAAAGCTCCCTGTGACTCGGGGTAAGGCAGGGCCCAGGGCTGAGCTGCAGGGGATGGAGCGGGGCAGCTGCAATGCTCCCGCTGCTGGGAACTCCCACATCAGCTGGGCTCAGCCCAGGGAAAGCCAGAGGGACTTTTGGGGGCACGTTAACTCCTGTCAGAGCTGTGGGCTCCCAGTGCCCACCTTGAACCTGCCCTGCCACGGACCAGCTGGGACTGGGCAGTGCCAAAGAGCAAAGACAGGCAGCTGGTGTGATGCCACAGGGACCAGCACAACCCAGATTTGGCCTGGGCATCCCTCTGCTTTCCATCCCTTCCTCCTCCAATCCTCCCCAGCCCACTTCTGCCTGGAAGAGAAGAGAGACAGGGAAATTTTAAGACCAGTTTCTTTCTGCCCGTGTTTTTCTGCACCCTTCCTCTCCTATGTCTGATCCTCATAGCTTCAGGCTGGACAAACACTAGAATTCCTAGAGATAGGCTGGGATAAGGGAGAAAAGGGAAAAAATGCAACTATTCCGAGAAACAAGCCAAAAAAAAAAAAAAGACAAGATCTCATCCGAAGGTGGATTTTCCTGTTTGTGTTTGTAAAGTGTGTCCCTGGGGCGTGACCCCTCACACTGCTGGTGTTAAACAGAACAAAACAACCATGTAACACCAGGGTGGCTTGTGCAAGTCTCTATTTAATGACAGTGCTGCATGAAGACATTTGTTGGTGTCGCACGTACCTGCGACGGGCATTTTTACATTCCTGACTCCCCACGGAGCCGTGTTTGCACTGCAGATTTTCACCATGGAGGTAGGGGCTTTATTTTTCCTGTTTTCCTTTTTTTTTTATTTATTTGTTTGTTTGTTTTCCAGCAGGATTTAATAAGCTGGTTAGACCTACTGTAGTTAATTTACTCTTCAGTCAGGGAGATAAACAGGGAGCGAGCAGGCAAGCGGCAAATACAGTGCAGGCAGAATTCACTGGCTTTTAATTCAAACCTGTTTGGGGGTGCCAAGAGCCCCCCTCCCGGGCTTCAGCAAGCTGGGAATCACGGGGAGGAAAAGCAGGAACAGGAAGACTCAATAAGCAGAACTAAAGCTTCAGTTATAAATAATGAATCACAAAATAGGGGCCGCAGCAAAGGGTCTGAAGTTCTGGAGGGACGGAGAAACGAAATCTTCTCATGGGTTGTGTTTTTAAAAACCAGATCCGTCCCCAGCGTGTCCTGCCATCAGGAGTCTTTGGGAAAGCAGTGTGTTATTCCAGAGTGGAAGGAGCAGTGGGGTCTGTCTTTGCCAGGTTCAGGTCTGTGGGCAGGAGGCCTCAGAGTCCTCCCTGACGCAGCCAAATTCTCATGATTCTTTAGAGGTTTCTGCAAACATCCTCCCTCCCGACCACGGGCCAGTCGTCCTTGGGTCAGGTGCTGTGCAAGCAGCTGGCAAAGCCTGTCCTTGCCCTTGGCATTGGTTTACTCTTTGTGAAGCCAGAGGTGATGGTGTGATTCGGTCCTCTCTCGGAAAGAGTTACGAAGGCTCAATTCACGGCTGGGAGGTGCTTTAATTTGTCGGTTGGAAGTGTAGATGGGAAAGGAAAACCTGCAGACATTGCCACCATTCCAAGGCCAGTGGGTGTTCCCACGAGACACCTTTGAGCCTGGAGTGTTGGGAATGAGCGTCTTAAAATGTCCCTGGGTCGAAGGGTGGGGGCTGCAGGTAATTCCTCACAAAGGAAATGACACCTGGCTCTCTCGGTCCAAGCTGGCAAACACGTGGAGGACACTGGCTCCTTTTCAGCAGCTTTTTTTTTTTCCTCCACCATGTTTTGGAAGAGTTTTTCATGTAGTGGTTGAGGTGAGCTGAGTTGTAAGGTTCTGCATCTGCATTCAGAGACTAAATCCTGGAACAAGATATACACAGTAGTGGAGATGATGATGACTTACCCTGGCTTAACACTGAACACGAAGTAAAATTATGGCACAAGGTTAAGATATTATTCACATCCCTTATTCCGAAGGCTCACACCATGTTCTAGTGCAGGGCAAATATCACCTATGGCAACTTCCAAATGCTTTAAAGCTTTTTTTTTTTTTGTCTATAAGCATATTATTTTCTATTTTGATTCAGCTCCCCACCTGTTAATCCACTGAGACAAATGGCACCTTTCTGCTAGTAAATATGTTAGAAAATAGACCAGTCACTTGTTAGTGTTTGTCTACCCAGAAACCTACTGATTTTATGTCATTCGGTGAATCTTGTAAGTGATACCAGTCTGAGTTGATTCCCACCACTGAGTGAACTTGCTGGGTTAAAACTGGGGGGGGGAAAAAGAACAGCCTGAGTCAGTGTTTCCAGTTTACAGCTAAGAACAGACCTTGAAGAGCCAGGTCTGAATGTTACACAAGTCTGTGGGCTACATATCAAAACCACTGGATATCAGCCTCTTCCAGGAATAGCAGGGTTAGAGTGGGAACCTTTTGGATTAGGGTGGGACTGCTGTTTCAATTTCAGAAAACAGCTGAGATTGTGTTGTAGCTGCTTGACATAATCTCTTCCTGCTACAGAGCTGGAACACGCCCTGCCAGCACAGGGAAATGCTTTGTTGGCAAGGCAGGAAAACCAGGGAATTAGAGAAACCCTTGGCAGTGAACTTTATCTATTCTGAAGCAGAAACTGTGTGAGTATTCCACTAACTGCATAGAAAGGGAGACTATATTGCTCTCTGGGTTGTGTTTTAGCATCTTCAGAGAACAGCAGGTAGGGAGTCTGCCTCTGCATTATGGCTATTGCAGTCATCTGCTGCTCCAGAGCCTACGGGAATCTCTAGCCAGGCCTATTTCCATGTGGTTTTAGTCATCTTGCCATGTTCTATTTACAGAGATATTGCAAAATATATCGTGAACTGAGTACAGTTAGTGGGTACAGTGTGGATTTGGCAAGGCCAGATTCAGCGTGGTGGAATTATGCTGTTATGGGTTTTCAACTCCTATAATCCATGGAAAAACAGGTATCAGAGAGTAAGGGATGCTGGGAACATCCAGACCTTTTCCAGAGTCCAACTTGGACACAGGAGCTAGTCCAGGTAGAGGCTTTCTTGGGGGTTTTTATTCTGGCTCTTTCCAAAACACACAGTTTTATCTCCTTCAGTGTTAATTTAAATTAGGCACAATGTTATTCTGCACTCTCTGCTGAGAGACTGAGGCAAATCAGACCCGAGGTGGTCCTGGGCTCTGTGGCACCCTGATTTAGGTGAGAAGAGCCGGACCTGACTTGGCTGACTTGTTCCAGCTCCCACCTGGGGGGCTCAGGGCTGCAGGTGCCTCCCCTGGCACCCTGTCCTGGGGTTTCTACATTCACCACCACTCCTCCCGGGTTTGGGACTCCTGGTGAGCGACTGGAGGTGAGATGCTGGTGGGCAGAAATCGCTGATGATGAGAGATGAGGGTGTCCTGTTTGATGTACACCATGCAAGACAAGCTACCACTTCTCGAGTTCCTCTCTCCATCTCCTTAGTTTGTGGGTTTTTTTTTGGCTTGGACTCCTGTAGTTCATCCTGTTTATTCATATTTACACCGTTGTAGCGGCCGGACATGAGACTGATGCCTCCCTCTTCCTTCTGCCCATGGCTTGTAGGCCCACGTTGCTGCAGGGTTGGGTCTGTGGGTGGCAGAACCTTCTTGACCCGCTTGGGGACCTCTTAAAGTGTTGGTTGGGTTTTTTTTTTCTGAAGGCTTCAGGCAGTCTAACACTGGGTAAGTCAGCTCGAGGTGAAGGCAAAGCTGCTGCGTGGAGCTCCCGCGAGCTCTGCCTGTTTCTGGCTCCTGTTGCGAAGCGGAAAAGATGGTCTTGTCTTTGGTGAGAGTTGAGTGACCCACCGCTACCTCCCCATGGCTCTGAGACTGTCTGTGCCCAGTGTGCCCGAGGCTGGGTGGCCACAGGCAGGAATCAGGCGAGCGTGCCTCGGCTTCCGCTCCCGCTTTAAGCACAGTGCCAGGGTAGCTCTGAAAAGTGCCCTGGTGGGACTGCTGTCCCAAAGGTCACCCCGAGGGACGAGGGAACCTCCCACCTCCACCCCCACCGAGGTGTGGGCATGGCACTGCTGTCACACTCGGGGCCTCATGCCCAGCACACGAGCCCCCTCCGCGGTTGGTGTGCGTGAACGGCGTGGGGGGTTCTTCCTTCTTGCTTTCTTTCTTTCTTTCTTTCTTTCTTTCCTTTCTTTTTTTTTTTTTCCCCCCCTTAAAAATGCTGCTGCTGTTTTTTGACTCTTAGCAGTGGAGGATCTTCATGAAAGCCTTGCGAAACTCGACGTTGAAGGTGGTGTAGATAATCGGGTTGACAGCGCTGTTGACGTAGCCCAGCCATGTAAAGGCGCTGTACATGGCCGGGGGGATGCTGCAATCGCAGTGCATGTTCAGGATGTGGGTGATGAAGAAGGGGAGCCAGCAGATGATGAAAACACCTGGGGGGGAGGAGGGGAGAAAGGAGAGAGACACGCTGTGATTGCTGAAAGCTGGACGGATTTTTGAGGCCGAGAACAGCGAGGTTCTTTTGGGTATAGAGGAAAAGTGTTTCCCTGAGGAATAAGCTGCGGTTTGCGTGTGGAGCCTCGGTCTGTGTTCTATCCAGGTACTAAAGGACTTCTCTGCTCATGTAATTAGAGCAGATATGTGAGAAACTCTGGCCTCTGTGGTGCCAGTTCCTTGCTGGGCTATGCCTCTACACCCAGCTGTGCTTTGGGAGCCCAAACACCCCACAGAGGGGCAGCTTTATGAACCCCTTGTACTGCACTGCCCATGGCTGGGCAGGAGAGACCCTGCCCACGGGCACCTCCTGCCTACATATCAAGTGAAATTACTTCTGTGGAGGGCTGGAATAGTCTCTGCTGGACATGTGGCATAGGCCTGGGCAGGTGCACTCACCAAGAACGATGGCCAGCATCTGGGTGGCCTTTTTCTCCTTCTGCTGGGACAGTTTCCTCCTGGTCACAGCCTTGAGGAAGTTCCTCGTCTTGCCGTTGGGCAGGGAGTGGATCTCGAAGACCTTGGCTGTGTGGTGTGTTTCTTTGGCATGTCCATTCTTCTCCACTCTCCCAGGGCTGTTGAGGGATGTCTGCAGGGTGGAGTTGTTGCCCCTGTTAGAGGCAACTGGTACGACCAGCTGGCGGTTACTTGGTGCTGCGGGTTTGAAGGTGGTTTTCTCGGGGGGGCTGGTGCTGGACACCATCTCCATTTCCATCTCCTCCATGTGACTCTCCGCCTCCTGGACAAGAATCAAATGTCCACAACAGAAAGACAGATAAATATACAGAGAGGAGCAATGAACATTCCTTACAGAGTGAAGCTGGATGATGTTGGAGAACAATCAATCCCTCTTCTCCCTCCCTACATGATGCTGGAGAAAGGGCTGTGAAATGTTTACAGATATTTTGGGTAGATGGGAGTGACAGAACTTCACTGAAGGATTCTCCCCTTTTTTGCACAGAGAGGCTCAGAAATGAGAGAGATGCTTTCTCCACTCCCCGTGGATTTTTATTTAGGTTTTCAGAATGCGAGTAAATAGAAATTAAACCAACAAGCGAAACCCAACAAAGCCAATGCAGTCCAAGATTTAAGTAACAGAGAGGAGAAGGAAATCAAAGACACAAAATGTTCAAATGCCGTGGCTTTTAGAGCTGATCTTTAGGTGAGATTAGTCTGGCTTTTTGAACTCTATGCTCTTAAACCCCCTGCTTCACTCTAAGGAATGGGAAGAATATTTAAATGGTGAGATTGAATGGCAACCTTTGCTCTTAGTTTGTTTTCCTCCCACCCTGCATAAATTTAACTGTGTGTCCTGAGGGGTGAGAGGGGGAAGGCTAAATGCTCTGAAAAGCTACCACTTCTCTGTAACACTCACCACTTTGCGCTTATTAACTTGGAAGCTCCCATTGGACTTCACAATAACTGTGCAGAGCTTGACGTCTTCTGGATGAGTGCATTTGTCCTAAGGGGCAAGGACCAGCTCAGAGGTTACACAGGCACAGAGGGGTTGGGGAGGGAAGCTGGTAAGGGAGGCACGTGGAAATACAAACACAGGGCACGAGGCATGAATTAATCAGTGTGAGGATGGTGGAAAGCTACTCTGGAGAAGCAGTGATGGGGGGTGACTATCCCTTGGGCTTTTCACCAAAGGAAGGAAACCTCAGAGATCTGCTGCTGCTTTGTCTGTCCCTGTCTCCTCTCCTTGACGTGGCAGTGGCCCTGAGGCAGCACCGTTTGGAGGTGGTGCCTCTGGGGCCACACATTGCCTCTGTTTGTTTTGCATGTGCTGCCAGAGCAGTGTTTTTAAAGAGCCCTTTGACACCCAGCCCGCTCAGCTGGGCTCCACTCACACATCTGGTGCTTGCAGAGGCTGTTTCCCTGCAGAGGTGTCAGTACCAGTGACGTGGTTTGCACCCCAACCACACAAACCATTTCCATTGAACCCTGGGGAGACCTTGTAGCACCTGAAGGGGGGTTACAAGGAAGCTGGAGAGGGGCTTCTCACAAGGAGTGATAGCACAAGGGGGGGAATGGCTTTAAAATGAAGGAGGGCAGGTTCAGATTAGATATTATGATGAAATTCTTCTCTGTGAGGATGGGGAGGCCCTGGCACAGGTTGCCCAGAGGAGCTGTGGCTGCCCCATCCCTGGAAGTGTCCAAGGCCAGGTTGGACGGGGCTTGGAGCAACCTGGGCTAGTGGAAGGTGTCCCTGCCCATGGCAGGGGCTGGAACAAGATGATCTTTAAGGTCCTTTCCAACCCCAACCATCTCCCCAACAGCAGCACTGGCTCAGACAATAGTGTAGCCCGTATTCTGGGGTACTCAACCCAGACTCAGCAGAGCCACAGGAGGTGCCCTCTGGTTAACGCAGCAGCTCCTAGAGCAGATCTGCTGCTGGAACACCCCCTGGGATCCAGGGAGGCCTGTGAAGCACCTGGGAACCCGGAGTGTGCAGCTGGCACTCCAGCCCGGCACAGGACACAGCATCCACCTTTGTGACCCAGCATTTCACCTAGTCCAGCCAGAGACACGTGGGGACAGGAGGAGTGCTCTGGGGAGTGGAGCAGGGAGGGGAAAGGGTGTGTGGAGTGCTGAGAGCAGGGGCAGTTACCTTGAGAGGGGCCTGTGTGTCCGAGTCCAGGACGTGGCTGCTGCGCTTGGTGTTGACGCGCTTCCTGCGGCGCCGCAGCACGATGTAGATCTGGACATAGACCAGCAGGGTGACGATGAAGGGCACGTAGAAGGACACGATGGAGGAGTACACCACGAAGGCAGGGTTGGCAATGATGCACTCGTTGGCATCTGGAACACAAAGGGGTTCAGGATTGTCCTCACTGTTGCTCAGAGCTGGTTCCCACCTTCCCAGCCACTGAACCTACGCTGTGTCCAAGCCAGGCTTCCCAGGAGGCTGATGGCTGAGCTGCCAGTCCTTTCTTCTCCTGTCTCTGTGGAGGATTTTGTCCCATGGCTTTCTTTTTTTCGCATGTTTTAATAGGAGGGATTTTGAATTTGTAGTGGACAGATGTTAAGGTAACGCTGTCTGGTGTTGTGTAAACTTCCACATACCCTCAGTTCTGGGGAGTCTAAAACACTGGTCTGGAACAGCATGAGGTGAATCAGACCCAGGAGCAGCTGACAAATGGGATGACACTGGCAGAAAACACCTTAGACGAGGTGGATACACCCCAATACACCTAAAACCTGAACCCCCTGTCCACTCCTGGCTGGTAGCAGAGGGCTCCCTGGGGACCCAGTAAAGCCAGGAAGGTGCCAGCAGCCATCTGCAGGTGGCAAAACACTCACCTGTGTTGTTGAGGCCGAAGAGGAGCGGGCAGGAGATGGCAAAGGAGAGCACCCAGACCACGGCAATCATGACGGTGACCCTGCGCTTGGAGCTGTAGCGGGTGTTGTAGAGCATGGGCATGGCCACTGCTGTGTACCTGTGTGGGGACACACAGACCCAGCTGCCGTCAGCCTGCCAGCGCTGGCACGCTGGGAATTCCACCCAGCTCCTGTGGCTGAGAGCCTGCTGCAGCAGGGGAGTGGAAGGCAAGTCAGATTTCCCATGCCATGAGTGCCTGCAGTCCCTGCTTTGGGAGGCAGCAGCCTGGGCTCAGCCCGGCTCAGCACAGCATTTTCCTTCCACTCTGAGCTGTTGCCTTCTCCCTGGTGCCTGTTCCATCATTCCAGAATATAAGCAGGAGGACCAAACTAATGTAAACATACACAGAGAATTTAATTCACATTCTGAAGATCGGTGTTTCTGTGTCTTCTGACAGAATCCCTGCTCACAGCCCACAGAGATCCCCTAAATTGCTCAAGACATCAACACCACTCACTCTCCCCTTTTTCAAGCCTCTGAGTCACAGGTAAAATTTAGACCATGTAAAGGTGGCTGTGACTTTGCTCCCCTGGGTTTTGACACGACTTGCTGGCACGGAGCCCTCACCTGTCTATGCTGATGGCACAGAGGTTGAGGATGCTGGCAGTGCACATCATGACATCCAGGGTCACAAAGATATCACAGTGGATCCGACTGAACCTCCACTCACCAACCACCTGCAGAGAGAGAGGGAGGTGGGTACAGAACTCCCTGGGGCTGAGCTGTTCAGAGGGTCTAAAGGGAGAGCTCTGCACAGAGACAGAGGTGCTCGTGGGTGGTTGGAGCTCTGCTGGTCCAAAGGCATCCATCCAAACCATGCTCCATCCAAACCTTGCCTTAGGACGTTCCCCCAGGGGCTGGTGGGATTTCAGCCTCCCCAGTTCCACCCTGTCGCTCTGTGCTGCTTTGGGCAGCCCAAAGGGCAAACACAAAGCCGGGCTCGTGTTCCAGTGCCATCAGGGAGTACAAGTCTCCTGGAAGTCAGAAGGAACGAGGCAGGGCTTAAAAAGGTCTCTGGAGCATTTCAGAGCAGAACGAGGAAGCAAATACATTAACATTAATCCCAAGCACTTCTAACTGTACTTACAGCTCTTCATTAGACCTTTTTTTGCAATTATACCCAGCAAAGTTCAGCAGTAGACAAGCAGGAGCCTTCCCTTGTTCCTCAGTTTAAGATCAGGGTAGACGTTCCTGGCCTTTATATTTTATTTTTTTTTTTTTTGGTGAACAAAATGAATTTAATTCAGAGTGAAAATTCTTTAACACTCTACATGATGTGCTAAAGACAAAGAACTAATGATAATGCTTCCAGTCACCAGTAGCCTTTTTCTCTTCACTTCTCTTGCTATTGAAACCGAACTTTGCCAAATAAGTTTAATAGCAATTATTCGGACTGCTGTGTTTGACATGTGATGAAAAAAGTATATTTCCCTCTAATAAAAATAGAGTCCTACTGCATTTGAAAATAGAATGAATAAGATATCTATTCTTCAGTTATTTCTGCTCTGATATACATAACCATAGGCAGCATAAAGAAGGGAGAATGACTGCATTGAAGCCTGAGTGACAGATGAATACTCAGTGATTAAAAAAGCACTTAAGAGACAGTTACATCAGTAACTTTGATGAGAATTTGCCCAGAGGCAAAGGTTTCCAGCCAGATATAAACCTCTGCAGGATCAGATTCTCATGCTGCTCTCATTTATGGAGGAGAGACCTTAGAAGTTTGGAGGTAGAAGATCTGTTTGCATCAAGGCTGTTTTTTGAGGGGAGTTTTTTAAGTATTTCATTTTTACATTGGTTTTTGCCTGAGTTTGTGACACAAAGCCTGGAAAAAAATTGTTCTACTTGGTAGATTAGGGCAGCTGTGGTTCCTGACCAGCCCCATGTGCAGGTGAGCCCAGAAAGGGGAAAGCATTTTGCATCATTTATGGCTTATTAAATAAAAAGTGTGTGAGAGATTCTTCTAACTGGGCCTGAGAGGGCAGGAGCTCCTTACAGCATAAACCTCTGCTTAAAACGGGCTGTGGCAACAGAGGAATGGAATGGAAGGGCAGAACCAGGCCCAGAGGCACTGACTGCACTCACAACCAGCCTGTGGTCATGTTAATAAGCTTTAGCAGATGCGTGATGCTTTACATTTTTTAAGTGCCAGGAAAACAATAATTAACTCGACTGATAATTAGTATTGTGCTTTCTCGACAGCCTATGTCACGTCAGTGGGTTTGTTTTGCTTTGCATTAGTACTTAATGGGCTCACTGACAGTGGCTTCTTCCCCTGCTCTGCTCTCCGTGTTATCATTTTCCCTCAGAAATGAGTGCCTGAAAATTAGCTGTAAACTCAGCCCAGTTTTGTACCAAACCCGTGTGCCAAGTGCAGCAGGGTGAAGAGCAGCTCACTCGGGATTTTCTCTCGTGTATCGTGACATAAAAGCTCTGGATTTACCCTCTACTTCTACAGCTGCCTTCTCCTCACTGCAGCCCTTCACAAATAGGGGTTTGATTGCTACTTTTCGTATTTTTTTGATTGCTGGCCTCGCTGATCCTTGTGGGTCCCTTCCAACCCAGCGCATCCGGCGTGGTTCCAGCGGGACACCCACGGTGAAGTTGCACGTTCATTCTTGTGTAGTTCTGAGAGGACAAAACTGGGGGCCTTTCACTCTTGGCCCCTCTGTTTAAAGGCCACATTTGTCACAGAATCAACCAGGCTGACCTAACAGCACCTTGCCTACTAGACCACGGCACAGAGTGCCACATCCAGCCTCAAACACCTCCGGGGACGGAGACTCTGCCCATTCCGGTGTCTGCGAAGAATTTCCTCCTCGTGTCCAACCTACACCTCCCCTGAATCGTGGCGCAGTTGGATCGCAGTTCACCCCTCTGAGCAGCACTGGAGTTTGAAGCCTGCCATCTGCTTTCACATCCACCTCCCGGAAAAACCCGGGGAGGAGGAACACTCGGGCAGTCCAGGAGGTCACGCGACAGCCCGTTCCCAGGCTCCCCCCTCCCTCCCCGCCCCGCGCAGCAGAGGAACCCCCCGGCCTCCTACCTCCAGATAGACCACCCAGGGCATGACCAGGGTGGCCAGCAGGAGGTCAGCCACGGCCAGGCTGACGATCAGGTAGTTGGTGGTGGTCTGCAGGGCGCGCTCCCGGGACACGGCCATGCACACCAGCACATTGCCGAAGACGATGACGAAGATGAGGAGGGTGAGCAGCATGGCATAGTAGTTGTACTGGGGCTTCTGCTCGGCATGGGATGCGTTCAGGGCCTTGCTCCAGTTCCTGTCACCGATGTCACCCTCGTACCAGGAGAGGTTTAGGGGATCCATGGAGGTCAGAGTGCCAGGCTCCAGCTCCGCCCTGGCTCGGAGAGGTTGGAAAGACAGTCAAGAGGTCAGCACGTGAACTAAAAATGGAATCACATCGAATGTGCTGAGTTGGAAGGGACCCACAAAGATCAGTGAGTCCAGCAATTAAAAAAAAAAATATATAGGAATCAACCCCCTGTTTCTGAAGGACTGCAGTGTTGAGAAGGCAGTTGTAGAATTTGGCTTGTGGCTGAGGGGAGACCCCACTGAAGTCTGCAACTCCCTCAGGAGGGGCAGAGGAGGGGCAGGACTGAGCTCTACTCTGTGGGGACCAGGGACAGGACCCAGGGAATGGCCTGGAGCTGTGTCAGGGCAGTGTCAGCTTGGATCGCAGGACAAGGTTCTTCCCCCAGAGGGTGGTTGGGCGCTGACCAGGCTCCCCAGGGCAGTGGGCACAGCCCCAAGGCTGCCAGAGCTCCAGGAGGGTTTGGATGATCCTCTGGGGCACAGGGGGGACTCTTGGGGCTGGGCCTGTGCAGGGCTGAGGGTTGGACTGGATGGTCCTTGCGGGTCCCTCCCAACCCAGCATACTCTGTGATTCTCTGCAGCCTGTTCCCCCTGCCCTGGATTCCTGGTTTGACTGGAGGTGTGATCAAGACTCAGATGGGAGGCTGAACTGATCTAGGCAGCGATTCTAGAAGGCGGTTTCTATGTCCAGCTCATCCCCCAGCTTTCTGGGGCTAACAAAGCCGAGGCTGTGGGTCCAGTCCCTGTCTGGGCCACTCAAAAGCTGGACTTGGAGATCCCTGTGGGTCCCTGCCAGCTCAGAATATTCTGTGATTCTCTGAGGTGTCAGTTATTCCATGTCACAGCCCATCCAGGCAGAGTGCCTGGGATCCTTGCCATGGCTCCCCTGCCATTCCCTGCTCCTTGCTAGGTGTGCTCAGTTCAGGGCAGATGTGCCATGGCCCACTTTGTTTATTTTCCATGTGCCTCATGGCGCTCTGGGCTGTGTTGCTATTTGCTATTTGACTTCCCTTTGCTTTTCCTTTTTTTTTTTTTTTTTTTACCTCCAGCAATGAAATAAATAAATTTTAAACCCCAAGACCCGAACAGTGACAATAATGGAAGTTGACAGCAGCAGTTTTGCAGTCAGGGCTGGGCTGTGCTGCCTCTGCCACATCAGCACCAACCAAGAGTAAAGGCAGGAGCTGTTGAAAGGAAACTACAGATATTGGCTCCTTTGGTTTTGGGCTTTCTGGCTTCAGAGGTCTTGAAGGGACCTTCTTCCTTTAAAGAAGGGAAGGTCCCTGGGAGAAGAAGGGAACTTCTCCCGGGAGCAAGCGATGGGGTGAGACAACACGGACTCGGTTTGCACCAGGGGAGGCTTAGATCGGATATTAGGAGAAGTTTGTTCACAGGAAGGGCTCTGAAGGTCTGGCACAGGCTGCCCAGGGCAGTTCTGGAGTCCCCATCCCTGGCAGTGTTCAGAGAACACGTGGGTGTGGCACCTGAGGACGTGGTTTGGTGGGGACCGTGGGAGGGGGGGCCCAGGCTGACAACTGCACTTGATGATCCTCGGGGTCTTTTCCAACCTGAATGACTGTGTGACCTCCTTCCCCGCTCAGCACCCCCTGAGATAAAGCATTCCATGTTTCCCAAGCTGGATCTCCATAGAGACCACTCTGACTGGAAAATCTGGCCGTGTTCTCAGCCACCCCAAAACCAGGCCATTTGATTTTCTTAATAAAAGACAAAGTGAATTCGATTTATTAGAACCACGTAAGTGATCAAAATAGCAAAACATTTGCAAATATCAAATTCACCTGGGAACAATGGTTTCTTTATGTTTCACTGAGCTTTTGTGTGCTTTTCTCATTCAGAGAACAATTTGTATAATAATCCTTGGAAATTTGTTGCATATGGGTCCTTAATAGCTGATAATTCAAAAAGTGTCTGTCTGACAGTGCTATCAGCGGCACTTGATAGCTCTACAAATGTCTTCTTAGGAGCTGTCAAAGTGTCAGAAATTAATTAAATGTTAGCTTCTGTGACTCAGAGTGAAGGGGAAAAATCAATGCTAAATACAGCAACAGTTTTTTCTCTTCTCCTGTTGCCCTTTGATAATGCAAAACTATCTCGAGGAGGCAGAAACATGCAGAAAATGCAGGATGGGGGGGGGAAAAAGAAGGCAGGAAGATGGAAAAGTATCTTAAAAGTATGAAAGGAGTGGAATGGTTTGATGTGTGCAGGATCAGCCCCTTGGGCCTCTCCTGGCTCCTTTCTGAGCTCTGACTGCAGGTCTCAAACCAGAATTATTCTTCCTGGAGGAAAGGGCATAGACAAGGGGCAGGGAACAGCAGTTCCAGCCCTTTTTCAGGCTGGTACAACTCAGTGGTGGAGTTGGAGGAACCACTTACGTCGTACAAATGAAAAGTTTTGTTGTCTCTATTTTTAGGAAAAAGAAGTTTTAATTTGGGGAAATGAAACAGAAAAAAAATTTCCAAATATTTTGCATGAAATAGGGAAACTAAAACACCAAGACCTAGAAACTAAAAATGTGTGATCCTACAGTTAAAGGCTGTATCCAGCACACATCCCCATGGTACAAACTGCAATTACATGGACAACTCTGTTAATCCCTAACTTTTGAGAGTTTGAGTTTTCAGCCCTAAAAATAATCTTATTTTCTCCAGAACTGGCATAATTTGGAAGCATTTTGGTGTCCATTAGGGTGTCTGGGGAGTCTCTCAGTCCTGCTTCAAGGATCACTTTTCATTTTAGTGCTGACAGTTCCGCGGCAGAGAAGAAAGAAGCACTTAAAGAGCCGACTGGAAAAGCAAGTGCTTTTCCCTGTGTTTGCTCTGCATCTCCTGTGGGGGCAGAGGGAAGGGGTCACAGATACAGGGAAAAGGTACAAAGGGCCCTGGCTCTGCACTGTCCTTGTTGGGCTTCGCTGTCCCCGAGTGTCCCTTTCAGCAGAGAGCCGGGATGGGGACGTGGGCAGGGTCGGAAATGGAGCCAATTCCCTTGTGAATTAACTGCAGCAAAGCCACTCTAATTCCCACCCCGAGTCCACGCAGAGTTTTAGTGTGGCTGAGCTAATCCAGATATGGATTTGCCGAGCGGCCAAGGGCAGGACAGAGCAGCAAGGTCACAGCCTCGTGTCAGCCGCCAGGAACGCGGCAGCATCCCCACCCTGCATCCCCAGAGCATCCCTGCCGCTCTCCCTGCCCCGGGCCCGGGAGTGTGCCCGGGGCTGTGCTGATCCCCTTCACATCACCCTCCCCCGGGGGCCCTGTTCAAGCACAACCTGACCGGGAAGCAGCTTTCCAGCAGCTGGAGGGCATCTGCTGCCTGGCTGCTGGAAATGGCGGGGAGAAGGGAGCCAGGATGGAGGCTGTGAGTGCAGAGCCAGAGGTTTTCCCTCCTTCGCTGTCGACTCCCCGTTCTTTTCAGAGAGCAAACTGGAAAATGTTTGTTTGCAGTGCTGGTGTTTCTCCCTGGCTCCTCCTGGCTGATCATCTGATTGCATTTGTGGCAAACAAGCACGAGATCCCCCTGGCAAATGTGGGATGTTCACAACTGGCAGCAACAAACCCGTTTGTCTCTCTGGCAAGAACTGAAACACGAAACGTGTATTCAAGAAGCAGAGTTTGCTCCCTCATACAGAGACAGGGAAGTGGAGGGTGAAAAGCTCCAGCAGAAACTCTTACCCACGGCTCAGCTGTGTGTGAACAGCAGCCTGGCTCTGCCTCTGCTCTTGGTCCTGTGCCTGGCCAGAGATGTCCTGATTCGGTCTTTTTTCTCTCTCAGAAATAGCAAAGGTGTCACACTCCTTTTGGTTTTTACTCTGCTTGCAAACACCCTCAGGCATGAAATACTCGCAGGCCTGATCCTGAGCAAGTGTCACACCCTGTAACTGTGTCACTGCAGCATCTGGTTTCTGTTTGGGAAGGATTTGTGGCCTTTCAGAGCTAATCTGGCCCTGGCTGCCAAAACACGCAGTCAGCCTTTGCTTTTGCATGAAACAGTACGGAATTCCCTCAGGTTTTGCCCCAGACATAGCAAATATAACGTGAAATCTGGAGTTCAGGGTGAATTTTCATGGCCCAAGCTTTCCTGTGGGCTCCAGACACAATCACACTGCCTGGCTTGGGGCCGAACTTGATGTGCACCAACAGGGGAACAGCAGCAAAAGCCACCAGTGACAACATCCCAATGCAGAGCTTCCCCAGCAGCCTCAGAACGGACTCCTCCTCCCTTTCCCAAGAGATTTTGCCTGCAGTTCTTGCCAGATCGATATTTCCTGATGCCAGAGGTACCCACAGTTACTGAGTCCTGCCTAGGACTGTGTGAGAAGAGTGCTCAGAGACAGATTTTCTCCAAAGGCTTCTCTGTTTCCCAGAAATCAATGTCTAAGTGTCTGAAATGTGCACAGCACAGTGCTGTCATTTTCCTCTGAAATTTTGGAATCAATGGGCCATAGGAAAGCTGTCAAACTGACATCCCTTCTGTCCTGAAGATGCTTCTTGATGCTGTTTACTGAGCTCTTCTGAGAATGCAACAGAGACGTTCCAATGGAGGGAAATAACATCTTCTTTTGGAGTAGGGAGGGGGTGGAAGAGAAGGAAAAGGGGAAAGTGTGTTTGAGGAGCTGTTTTGTTTCCCTGTTCAGGAGTTTTGTGCAAAAAAAAGCAGCTTATGGAGTAGTTTCACTACTATTTTTTTGCATGTAAGCCCGGAATTGCTAATCCAGGCTGTGAATTCCTGGTAGTGGTTCCCTGGAGAGCAAGGAAGGTGTGTGCCAACCAGCAGTGAGTGAGAACCTTTTCCCAGCTGGGTCTGCACAGGGCACAGTGTCAGCAGACACTGAGGAGGAGGAGGAAAGGTCAGCAATTAGGGAAATGTGTAAATTCTGCCTTGACCTGGTGAAAAATCCCACCCACCTGCCCTGGCCTCCGACTCTCCAGGAGCAGATGATCCAGAACTCACCCAGCAAAGTCCTGGTGGCTTTAAATAAACCTGACTCCCCCAGGCACTGAGTTGTACATGCAAATGGAGCAGGGCTGTGACAGCCATGACTGACGAGGGCCTGGCAGTAATTACACCTGAGGCAGCTCTGAGCTCTGACGGTGTCTGTCAGAACTGGGAGAACTTGGCTTTCCACCCTGCTGGGGTTCTGTCAGTGGTAAATCTCTAGTAAGCAGTGGATTGCAGGAGGTTTGGCCACCTCTGCACCCAGAGGGACAGAATTAGAGACAACAGTCCTGGTAAGAGTGAGGTTTTTGCAGGGGGAGGCTGAATTCTCATGTCAGCACTGTGCAACCTTCGTGTTCAATCCAACAGCTCTGCCCATCGGCTCCTTCCAAAAGCCTCCTGAACAGCTTCCTCCTCTCCTTCTTTCCTCCTGGCTCCCGTTCTCCAGATCCTTTGCTATCCAAGTGCAAGTCATATTAACCACAGATTATTGCTCTCTTCTGATTCAGAAGCAATCCTGCGTTTCCCTTGCTTCTGCATAATATCTCATTGGATCCTCTATCTGGGGAGTGTTCTCATGTCCCCCCAGAGCGTGCTGTAAAGCACCTAATCCCAGCATTTCCTCCTGTTCACGCTCAGCAGAGCTGTTAGCACGGGCTTTGTGGATAATACACCCCTGCCACCCCTCTGAGTCACCCACTTGAACTGCTCTTGCTGATGCCACAATATTTTCTGCTCACAGCACTTTCCTGCTCAATAATCGCCTCGTTCAGGGCTCTCTGCACTAATTCTGGGCTGTGATTCACCCCATTCCCCAACAGCAGCACAGGGACAGGGGGTGCAGGGACGCTCAGCAGCCTGAGCTCCTGTCTCTGGGAGGCAGAGGGGTTTCCTTGCTGTGGGAAGGGGTGACAGGACCATCTCATTGCCTTGTGACCCCAGAACTGCGAGGCCGAGCCCTGGTGTTAACGCAGATGCTCTGAGGCTTTTGACTTCAAGATTTCTCGGTTCCCCACTTGTGCTGTTGGTGCTTTTATCATCCCTCTTTCCCTCTGATACTGACAATTTTTGCCCGAGTTTGAATTTGCGTTGCAGGGAGGAAAGGGAGGAAGTTTTCCCTGTTCCCAGAGCAGTTGTCCAACGTCCCTGTGAAGGACCAGAACGTTCCCCAGCTCTGCTGTGGAACAGCACAAGTGGCACAGAGGGAGCAGAGTGTGCTGCTGCCCTCCCCACCGAAATCCAGGCTGGACCATTTGGATGGTTGTTCCATCCAAAGGAATGGAACCAAGGATGTTCCAAGGCTGAATTTCTCTGGGAATTAACTGCCTCCTGCTTTCACGTCCTCTGAAAACTTCATCCTTCAGTCAAGGCTTGCCAGGTTTCTTTGCAAGCCCTCATGGAAGGGAAGAATTCAGTGGTATCTTCCCTAGAGGTGGAGAAATACGGCTTTAATTTGCTTTACCTTGACTTTCTGCTAATAACAAGCAGATTTGGTTTTTAAAGAAGCCTTGTCTTTAGTCACCATCTGATTGATCAGAAATTACTTGGAATTCTCCAATTTTAGCACTTTCTCATTCCAATATGTTAAACAGTCAAAACTAGTAAGTTTGGCAAGGCAAGGTTGTAGTGGGCTGATTTATTGTTGTTCTGTTTGGTTGGTTGGTTGTTTCATAAACGAGCTTTTTAGGCTCTATCAGGATTTCAAACCTGTTAAAACATCTCGTGTCAGAATGAGAAAAAGACCCTTAAAAATACATAATAGTCTGTTGTGGACTCCCCATCCCTGGAAGTGCCCAAGGCCAGGTTGGAGCTACCTGGTCTATGGCAGGTGTCCCTGCCCATGGCAGGGGGTGGAACTGGATGAACTTTAAGGTCCCTTCCAACTCAAACCATCCTGTGGTTCCAAGAAAACAACCGTCCCCTCTGAGATTTTGGTTAAATTATGCCCTTCTCTTTGGGAAGGTCCGACCCAAGACATTCCGGTTGCCCGAGTTCAGCACATATTTGGCAAACATTTTTAGGAAATTCAGAAGCACTTGCCCCTTGGGGCAGGTTTCCAAGGCTTCTCCATGGGCTCCTCAATGATCACAGAGCCTTGGAGCACGTGGGATCCCTGCTGCCCCTCCCCAGAGGGGACCTGCAAATGCAGAGCCACCTCGGCCTCAGCGTGCAGAGCACTGGTTTGCTTTCCAGTGGGTAGAAATCGCTCCCTCCAGCAATAATCTCCTCCCAGAAAGCCCCATCCCTCCTCCCCTGCCCCCCCCGGAATTCAGGGGAGGTTTGACTCCTGCCTGGCAGGCTGCTGGAGCAGAGCCACAGATCCCTCTAGCTCCTGAAGGATGTGTGGGTACAGGACAGGCTTGAATCCTCCCAACGTCTGGCAGAGGATGAGCTCTGCGAGCTGGAGCTGCTCCAGGCACAGCCCACTCCAACAGGTCTCTGCTGGGTGGAAAGGATGGGCAGAAAAGGGGGTTTTAAATCACTTCTGACTGTGTGTGCTTTCCACTTTGGACACCCAGCCAGAAATATTGGACATATCCTGATATTCGGTGCTTAAGGGGGAAGAATTTATTTCTTCCCTGCGTTCTCACATGGAGATGGTGACTGTCAGAGACAGCTCCTCTGCCCAGAAGATATTGGTTCTTATTAAATATTGCATTACTACTAGACCCAACATCCTGTTCTGTACAAAAGCCCTTTTTTTTCCTTAATTCTTTTATCTGTATCCTAATGGCAAATATCCATGACTAGATCTGAGCCTCTGATTAATCTAATAAATTCCCAGCTTCGTGAATGCTGGTGATCTGTATTCTCTTAGAATTTGTTCTGTGTTCGAGATCATCCACCAATGTCTGCAAATAACCTTTAATCAGTCCTAGAGGTAATTTATGATTTTTGAGGAACTGAAAATGATGAATCTCTTCAATTCCCCTCCCCCTCAGCTATGTGCAGAACTGGCTGAAATTTGAGCAAAATATTTACTTCGAAGTACTGGTTAAAATGTGACAACTGTTTAAGGATTTATTTTTTTTTTGTTAGTATTTGGTTTCATCTGTTTAATGTTCACCGTACGTTTTGGTTCTTGGCATTTGAGGTGTGCAACAATTTAATTGCAGAAATAGATTGTGTTAATTCCTGAGTTGAATGAACCTTTTTTACTCCCTCCATTGAGGCTTCCCATGTTTATGCAGCACCCAGAGCAAGGATACTTTAGCTCTGAGTCCTTCAGCCACACTTTATTAAAAGTAAATAATAATAATTCAGATTGAAGTGATCAAATATTTGCCCTCCCCTTCTCCCATCCAACACTCACTGAACATCTGCTCTTTTCACTGCCACTCCTATCCCTGAGCTTGTTTGCAAAAATGTTTGCCAAAAGAGGTAAGTTCCAGAGGAGGGTTCTCTTCTCCCTTTCCCTTCCTCCCCATCTTTCCCTCCGATTTCTGGGAGTTTGCCCCAAGCCACCCATGACTAGTATTTGCCACCAAGTCCCCTTGAAGAGCTGTGTGTCCATCAGCACAGCACTCACGTGACTGCCCCTTGCTCCAGGTGCCACTTCCCTGCCTTTAAAACTTCAGGAAAGCATTAAATGAATTAAATCAATTACTGCCCTGTCCCTCGAGGAGAAGGGGTGAGATCCAGGCTGCAGGCACAGAGCAGGCTCCCTGCTCCTCAAATTTCAGATCCTAATGATCTTTAATCATTTAATCCCTGACCTAAATCAGCTCAAGCACTCAGCTTAAATCCTGGCTTCCCCCACCCCACCTCTGTCCTGTCTGCAAGCAGAATGTGAGCTGTGGAAGGCACCTCTAGTTCTGGACCTGTCCTTTCGCATCTCCTCCCCCAGACTGGGTGCTCAGCCACGCAGGAATTGTGCTGGATCAGCAGCTGCTGGAGATCAGCATCTGCTGCTGTGGGCACAGAGCTGGAAAGGACTTGGAGAGTCCCTGCTCTGCCCCGTGGCCGTTCCAAGACAAGTGGTTGCCTCAACTCCTTGCTCTGACCTTCTTGAACGGCTTCCAGATGCACAGAACGGTCCATTACCTTTTCCCTCTGCAAGATGTGATTCCCTCCTGGTTTGTCTTTCCATTCCCATGCTGTTCCATCATCCTGTCCCCTCTCTGTTCCATTTACCCCACCCATGGAGGCACAAATTCCCTCTGCAGACAACCTTATTTACTGGTGCTCGTTTTGATTCAAAGGCTCATGTTCTTGGAAGAGCTATTGCTCCTAGGCATGATTTTCTTCCCAGAGGGAGTTCTGCCATGATTTTCCATGGATTTGGCCCTCAGCTGGCATAGCAGAGGCAGCATACATGTTCCAGCAGACGTAAGAGAGACCAAGAGCCACGTGCAATATTTCAAACAAACTCGCCTGGGAATGCCAGAGAAACAAGTCTTAAAATTATTTTTAGGAAGATTTTCAATTGACAGAGAGTGAGCTTGCAGGGAGCTGTTGGAACCCCTGACAGGACCCATTTCCTGCTGTCATTCACATTCCAGAGGCTGGAATGCACATCCCCCTGTGGTGCTGGTGCTGTGACTCCTGGCTCACCCCCTCTTTTCCCTGGGGAAGGGAAGGCAGTCACTCCCCTTGGAACATCCAGCAGGGAGGCAGTCTCGGAAGGAGCCAGGCATCTCTTCCCGAAAGCCTTTTGTCTGAGCTAATGGGAGATGCGAAGTGACAGGGCGTGTCATCTGGGATCAGAGAACCCCACACGATGCCAACGCCGCCCTGCCTGACTCCCCGGCACATCCCTCCCCGGGATCACGGGAGTCAAGTGTTCCCTCGTGCCGCTGCCCCAGAGATCCAGTTCCTGTGCTCCCAGCATTCCCACAGCTCCCCAGCCCTGCCCTGATGTGCCCCTCGTGGAGACAGAGGGGAGGAAGAGGAGCTGGCCTTCCTCCTGCCAGTGTCTGAGGGCGGGAGTTGCAAACGTTTAAAGAACTGAGCGTTCTTACTTGCTTTTGTAAGTTGAAGCTCCTCAACTTTCTGTACTGGCCACCTGGTTCTGGTTGTTCCCTTCGGAACCCTTCACCAGCTGAGTGATTTCAGGGGTTTTATCCTGCTTTCCTCAAGGAAGATGCTCATGTGGTTACCCTGTGTTTTTGTCCGTGCATTTAGGGATATATTTTTCTCTGCCTGGCCCATGGAACTGTTTGGCTGGTGCCAATCAAACTTCCCTAGAGCAGAGGGGTCTTAAATGACGTTTTAAGTCCTCTCATGTTCAGTGAAATCTGATGGTGTGAGGGTTTCACTTCCATCACGTGTGGTACCACTCGATCCCCAGGAGATTTCATGGCTGTTTTGCCCATCCCTGAGCTAAGACATCAGAAAAGTGCTTTAATGTTTTATCTGTCCTGCTTGTTTTCACCAGGCAGAAGGCACTACGCTGAACTTCTCCCACAGGCCTTCATTAAAATTCACTCATTAGCATTCTGAAGTCTAACTACAGCACACGTGTGGATCACAGCCTAAGAAGAGACTGGACCCGCAGGTCTCCAGCCTGTCGCCAGATTGACGGCTCTGGGCTGGTTCTGCCAAAAGAAACCTTAAAATGACACATACGGCCCCCTCACGCTCCACGTGATTTGTTGGTAGCATCACTGACAAACCCCCAGCCAGGAAAAGGGTTATTCAAAGGGTTACAATGCTCAGATGTTCAACGTTTGGAATGATTTGAGGGATTTCCCTCCCTCTGTCCTGCCCTGGGATCACCGCACGCACTCAGCTGCCCTCCTCAGTTTTACTTGACCCCCGCGCTGTCAGCACCGCCTGCTGTCAGGTGTTGCTGTACAGAAGGCTTCTTTGCGTACAAAATAAAGCCGTTTGCCCCCAGAAGCTCATCGGCACAGTGCACAAGAGGAGCAGAAATCGCAGCGCCAGCCCTGCGAACCCAGCACTGCCCAGCCCGGGGTCAGCGACGGGGCTCCACGAAGCCATGAATATTCCCCCCCTGTTCGCCAGCCACCAGATTCTCTTTCAGATGAAGCAAGGGGCACTAATGTTTTTAATTAGGGAGCGCTGGCTGGGCACGAGTTACTGTGGAAGTTAAGGCAGGACTGAACCCAGGGCTGTCTTCAGAGGCTGATTAATTCATAAATCAGGGGGTGCAGGAGACTGAAAGCAAAATGTGCAGGGCCTGAACACGGGTGCCTGACTCGCTAAAGGTGAAACAAGCACAGAAGTCCAAGAAAAACCTCCTGTGGGCATAGATAATAATAATAAATGCTCTCTTTTACGTGCTCATCCTGCAGGCACAGGTCTCCTCCTCGAGCCTGTGGTTCTCCCCAGGAAAAAGAAGCCAAATCACTGTGTGTAAGAGATGTGATTGGTTCTGTAATCACGGCCTGCTGTTGTTGCCTGTACCTTTGATTTTTCACTCACATCAGAAATCAGACACACTCTTAGTGGTCACTGTGTTGTCACATCTGACACATTAAGGTCTTGGAATAATATCTTTGTGGGAACACTGAATGCTGATGGACACGTACAAGTTATTGAACTATGTCCTGCACAGACTCAGTAATTGCTTTGCTTTATTGTTTCTTTGCCTGCCTTTTTTTTTTTTATCATTCTTTTTTGTGTTTATTGTCTCTACAATGTCTCTTACCCTGAGGTTTGGTGGGTGTGATTGTCAGGCCTCCTGAACCAGAAATTCAATGATAAACTGAACTGCAAAATGCAGCCCCAAAGAATCTTAACTTTAATATTATCCCTTCCTGTCATTTGCTCTTGGGGTTGTAATTTCCTAATTGATTCTTCCTTCACACTGAGAGGAAAAAAATGTGCAGACAAATAAAAATAACAGTTGCAAAGGATGACAAAGGCAACTGCAAAGAACTAAACATCAGATGTAGACAAACATCCTCCTACGTAATGAATAATTACACATGGATTTCTCCTTTCATTAGCAGAACACCTTCCAAAGGAAATGCACGTTTGTACTCTAGAAGGAATATTTGGACTTTGCCAGTGGTGTGGAACGAGGGGATGGTAAAATGCCAGTGACAGAAACGATCTCCTGTCTGGGAACATTAACCTCTGTCAGCAGCTCTGGACCCAGAGTGTTTGCGGCTGAGCAAAATGTGTTAGCAGAGAAACCACTGAATTTGTGTTGGGGGAGGAGGGGGGGAGAAGGACAGAAAACGTGTGAGAAAAGCGGCTGCTTTCTGGAAAATACTGATTTGGTTCGACTGTTTCTGGAGTTCTGGAGTTTTCAGCCAGCCCTGGTTCTTCCAGCTCCGCAGGACCGCCACTGGGACTGGGGGTCAGGATTAGGCGTTTTAAGGGTGTCGCCTCGCCCCACCAAAGCTGCTCTCTGTGCACCCTTTCCTTTGCGACAAGGGCAGCAGAAATGGCCCAAATTCCTCAGGTCTCGCTCAAAAGCCGTTTGTGCCCCCCCCGAGCTGTCGCTGTGCTGCAGCCTTTGGGATTCCCAGAGCCTCTGTGTCCTGCAGAGCACTTATTTATTGATCCCCCCGCAGCCTTTAACACAAACCGTGGGCACAGTGCCACAGACCCTCCCAGGACAGGGGCAGGGGCCAGGACAGGTTATCCTGGCAGAGGCCCGGAGTGCCCAGGCCTGGATCACAACCAGCTTGAGGCACCTGCTCTACAAATGAAAATAAACCCATAACAAGGATATTTAGGACTCTGCTCACGTGGGGATTCTGGCGCTGACTTTTGGAGTCCCTAGTTAGTAAGGTAATGAAAACCCCCCTAATTCTTACAGTCAGTTTGCCGTTCAGAAAGTGCAAATAAGGAGCTTACACGTGTCCAGACCATTCAGTCATGGTGGGCTGAAGTATTCCTGTAGTAGTTATTATTAATAACTACTGTTTTAGTAGTCACAACCACGTTTTTAGAGTGTCCATAACCTCCTGGGGGTGAGGAATGACTCATATACTGGGACATGGGTGATTCTTTCTGTTCAATGATATATATATGTGAGGGGGAGAAGGATGGGTGTTGTTTCTATTTTTAATGCTTTTTAAATTAACCAATTGTAGCTTTTCAAACACGAGTGACTAAAATCCACCTCCTAAATCTGAGCATAAATGTCTCAGGGCCACCAGACTGTCTGGAGGTGTCCTGTCCCCTCTGAGCTGGGTTCCCAAGCACACAGATAGGGGGTTCTTGCCCGGTGTGGTCACCAGAGAAAACAGATTCAAAGGTTGGAAACCCAACTCCAGACCTCAGTAATCCCTTGGGAATCACATTTTCTTCTTGGCTGCCATACGAACATGCAGAAGTATGAACTGTGCAGGTACAGAGGTGCTGGGGGTCAGAGAGGGCCTGCTGCAAACAGGATCCTAATTTGCTGAAGCTCCACATTGCCTGAGACATCAAAATAGGATTCAGTTTAGACAAGTAATTTGCAAGGTGCAATATTTTAGGTAATAGCTCTAAGTTGTCTGATGCAGTGTCTCAGCTGCAGCATTCAGGGGAGATGATTGAAAAACCTGAGCTGCTGGTGAAGAGTTCATTTCTCTCTAAAGCTGCAGATTGCACAGAGCATCCTCAATAGTGTTGATTTTGCTGATCCATCCCCAGCGTTAGCAGTTGGCAACCTGAGGCAGGGAGCAAAATCAAATATACGTATTTATCAACTAGTAAGTGCTTGCAGATCCTGGGACATCTCAGGCGGGAACAGCTGAGGGTACAGAGCCCGGAATTCAGGATAAATGATGGAACACGTAGGGGAAGGAGCCACAAATCCAAACGAATGTGCAGCACAATGGCAGAGATTTCCCTGAGTTCAGCAGGACTGCCTTGCACTGTGATTAGCTCTCCCCAGCCAGCAGCACAGGGCTCAGAGTGTTTATTTAGCTCCACTAGAAATGTGAAGTGTGGACATCGCTGAGCTCATCCAGGCCAACCTGCAGGGCTCAGTGTTGTGTTCCATTAGTGCCAGATTTATTGCTCCTCACAGTCTCTCTTTCTCCAGCTCCACAGAACACATAAGGCTGCATTTACATTTTCTGAATGGACTAATCATGGCTCTCTGCTTTGATAAAGAAAGTGCAGCCTCCCACATAACCACATGGAAACCAACAGGGAAGAGTAAACCAGAAATAAACCCATTCTAGGGGGTTGAGAGAAAAATACCCACCAGGATAATTGGGAGGGATGTACAGAGAAGCAGCAACTGAACACATAGTCACATCTTAAAAAGAAAATAAATTATAATGCTAAAAATATCCAGGTGAAGGACAGCAAGAGAAAACATGATTGAAGTGGAACAATTGGTAGAGGAGTTAATAGTTATTAGCAATCATTTCAGATTGAATATAGGTTGGTTTTGTAACAGCACAAGGGATGATGCATCTGACAGGACTTAAACAATTGCCTCCCCCTTTCCCAAAGAGCCTCTTTAGCAGTGCCCTGGCACAAACTGATCGGTCTCCGCTCCTCGGGAGCTGGCCAAAGCAAACAGAGTTACTGGAAGTTTTTATTTGTTAAATACAGTGAAGTTTGATCCCAGGCAAATCTTTCAAAACCTTTCCTCCCTGTATTCCAGACCTTAACACATTTTAACATTGATCCCCCTGTATTTTCTTCTCCTGTAGCCTTTAAAAAATAACCCTGAGGGGTCAGGCAAAGATCCACCAGTCTGGTACCTTTTATCCAACAGTATCCAAAAGCCACTGCCTGGGCCAGACTGTAAAAATAGAGCAATATATATGTTATTTTTGCAAATAATCTCCCACCATCCAACTGTTCACTGTGCCAGGGTGGTTTCTGTGCGTTTATTAACGATCACTGGCATTCTTTCCCTCGGAATTGAAATTCCCTACTGTCCCCTTGAACCTGGGTCAATTTGGGAACATTCTTCATGCAGCCATCCTGTGGCCAGAAGCTTCACAGCTAAATGTGGACATACTCCCTGTCCTGTCTCTGCTGGCACCGGGATCTCAGCTCTGGGCATGTGGGAAAGCCAACACCCAGTTCCAGATCCCCTCAGTGTTCACAGGGAATTTGTGCACAGAGGGCGAAATTGAAAACGAGTCGTTACGAAAGGATTTAAGGCACCTGAGCCAGATCCATCTCGTTTATATCCGAAGAGCTACAAAACCTTGCGCATTTGAAGATAAGTATTTTTCAAAGGGTTTTTCTTCTTGTTGTTGTTTCCAAGATTTTTGGGTGTAATGATTGTTCCAGAATATTGCTGGTGAGAAAAAGGGCATGTCCAGCACAGGGGTGCTAAAGACAAGCAAACAAATGCTCTGCAGAAACAGAACTTGGGGCTTAGGAGCTCATTCCACGGCTTCTTTCACCCGGTGGAAACAAGTGTCCAAAGTTTTCCGAGTAATGTGGAATTCTGCTTTCTTCTGGAGGAAGCTTGACTTTTGTTTCCATCCAAATACTCCCTGCAGTTTCAGGGGCAGCTTCAGAGAACAATCCCACTTATTCCTCACTCCAAGGAGGAGAGAGCCTGGGGGTCAGTCAGTCCATACCTGGTCACAGGGGGTTTTACAGTCCATTTGGCTGTTACATAGTGCAGAGCTTGATCTGTGCCAGGGGATGAAAACTCCCAACCTCTGCTCTCTGCGACCAGGGACAGCACCCAGGGAACGGCCTGGAGCTGTGTCAGGGCAGGGTCAGGTTGGATCTCAGGAGAAGGTTCTTCCCCCAGAGGGTGGCTGGGCACTGACCAGGCTCCCCAGGGCAGTGGGCACAGCCCCAAGGCTGCCAGAGCTCCAGGAGGGTTTGGACAACGCTCTGAGGGACAGGGTGGGATTGTTGGGGTGTCTGTGCAGGGCCAGGGGTTGGACTGATGATCCTTGTGGGTCCCTTCCAGCTCAGGATAGTCTGTGTTTCTATAAGCTTGATTTTGAATTCCAAAGTTTTAGTGAAACAGAGGATGGGAGGGTGGAGAATTGCTGATTTAACACAGAGGATGGATTTTAGGAGAAGAACACCCAGGGAATCGTACTTTTTGTGCTAAGCCTGTGTCATCGAGGGGGAATAGCTTAGTCACAGGTCCTCACTGCTCTGTTCAGACCCTTCGGCCGTGCTGCAGGACGGGGCTGTTCTGTTCCAGCTGCATTCCCCAGCAGGTTTGTACCTGCGTTACCCCTGCCCAGGGCCTGGAGGCTTTGCTGACGGTGGCACAGCCCGAGGGAGGATGGGGGGAACACACTGAACCAGCAATGAAGTGCCATTAGAGGAGAAGCTGAGTATTCTTGCCAGGCAGGTGTCTCACACTCCAGCCAAGCTGGAGGAGGTTGGAGTGCAATCTGTGAGCCCCTGCACACAGGCAGGGCTGCGGTGAGTGCACGTCCAGCTGTGCCTCCCCTCTGAGAGCAGGGCACGGAGAAACCACCTCGGCCTGGCAGGCTGGGGGGATGGAACCTGCTCCCCTCAGCGGGAGCAGTGCCAGGGTGGGCGTGGGGGAGGGACACTGTGGGACCACTGATCTCACCCAGATCCAGAGTTGTGAGAGCGGCGCAGAAGCAAAATGTCACAGGGGGAAGCTGTCTGGGTCTGGGTACAACCCGTGTCACCTGCAGTACACCCTGCACGGGGTGTCCACAGGCTTCGGAGGGGTCACAAGCTTCTCTCTGAAGTCTAAAACGTGCACTTGTCCAGAGTGCCAGGCTGAGCCTCCTCCTCACACACCTGCAGCCCGTGAAGTCACATGCCCAGATAAAACCAGGGCAGATTTGACGCACTGGGTTCACACACATGTACCTGTATGAAATCAATGCTCCTGGGGGGTGTTTCGGGCAACGGGGCACACTGTGTAAGGCAGCTCACCTAACCCATGACAGACAGCTCTGTAGCTGTTTCCAGAAATACTGAAGGGGAAGGCAGGGCCCAAACTCACATCTTCGTGATTTCAAATAGCCAGGAGATTTGAAGCCTGTGCTCCTCTCCCCAGCGTATTTCCCTGTCATGCCATACGCTCTCCATGCAAGGAAAAGACAACCACAAGGCACACAAATCAGTGGGAAGTGCTTTCACAAAAACCCTGTTCAGAAGTAAAGAAGAAAGGTTTGGATGTCACAGAATTTCTGCAGCGTGGAAAAGAAGTTCAACGGGGAAAAAAATAACAAGTACAGTGCTCTTTACACTTATTTGGTGGAGTCAGAAGTATTGTCAAGAGGTTGGTTTTTTCTAGATTGCTACAAGCAATTAATGGACTTTTACTTCGAGAGAGATAAAACCCCACAGGCACAGGATTGTGAGTCCCTAATACCACCGTGTGTTCAAAGAACAACAATTCCATGGAACACGGAGCATGTAGGAAATCCAACCCACGCTGCTCCGAGGCGAATTGTAACACATTTGGCCAGTTATATTGTAATCTTGTGGCTGGTTATTTATAAAACAACCCAGTTCCTTTTCTTCTTTCCTGTGAACTCTACTCGAAGAACAGTGACTCGTGTTCCTCACACTCACGTTTTGCATGTGGGAAAGCCGGGCCGAGAGAGAGACCTGAGAATTAACAAGTGGGGGTGTGTTACCTGTGTGGAGACAACCCACAGACAACAACCTGGACCAAAAATACTCCAGCACTGGTTAGGGCCCAGCGCCACCCTGGTGCCTGCTTCCCTGCCCCGAAGCCCCCACTTTTCACTGCTTTCAGAAAGCTGGGTAAAACTTAGAACTGGAGGGCAACGGGAAAAAAATATTAATATACCAACAGGAAGGGTTCAGACGTCCCTCGTGCCACAGAGGTGACTGTAAACCTTGCATAAAATCTGCTTGCAACATTCAGAGAGGTATTCCTAAAAGGGTTCCTCCGAGGGCTTCTTCAGGGAAAGGGGACAGATCTCCCCCCCTTCACCAGGGAAGGTTGTTCAGGGGGGGCGCTCAGAAGGAAATTTGAACGGACACGCGTTTTGCTTTCCCATATGCAAAAAAATGAACGTCGTACAAGAAAAAACAGTGTTTTCCCTCAAACAGTTTGACTGAACAGTCTTGTTCCCTGGGGAAATGGAATGTACCTACATTATATCCTCTCTACACATCCTCCTCCTACAGCTCTCCCTGTCACTCTCCTTCCATTGTGCCTGTGTGAGAGCAGTGTTAAGCATCAAACTTCTAAAAATGAACCGAGCTTCTTAGCAACTCTAAATGCCTCTTTAGCATACAATAACAACTGTTTGTTGGCTTGCAGTGAGTGGTTCAGGTGAAGAAATAAGGCAGCCTGACTTTCGCAATTTGGAAACTCGCTTTCACCTGTTCTGTTGGAGAAGAGAACAGCTTAATGGGTCTTTGGGTACAATGACAAATATTTTCCTTTTTCTCCTGTCTTTCTTTACATCTCTAGGCAGTGGTGATCACAGCAGCCACAACTCTCTGTACTCCCTTATTCACAACATTTGTACTTCTGGAGGAAAAGCATCATCACGTATCTCTTACCTTCAAGCCATACGAATCCCTCGAGCAGAGATGTGAGCACTTTGTGCCAAATATATCCAAAACACCACAACTCTCCACCGTGGCTTTTCCCAAGCTCTCCAGGGCCTTCAAGCAGACTTTTTGGTGTTCAGCGTTCACGCCCGAGCAGAGGAGCAAAAAGAGAAAGAATCACCTGCCTGATCCCTGCCAGCCGGGACTGGAGCAGGTGGAACTTGTGTAACCCCAGGCTGAGCTGGCGACTGCTGGAACTTCAGGAGCTCGGGAAGCGGCTCAGCTTCCCGGGAAGAGGCGATCTCGGCAGGGAATCGCTGTCCGTCTCGCTCAGCGCATCGCCGGCTGGAGCAGCAGCAGCTCCGTCTCCATCCCCCGGAGCGCGGACTTGGCTGAGCTGATGCTCGGAGCCGCCGCTTCCTCCCACGGCGCGATCCCAACAACCTGTTTCCACTCCAGCTCCCTCGGCCGCCCGCGGGGTGCGAAATTCCCGCAGCGCTTCCCTCTCCGCCTCGCCTGATGCTGGCAGGGAGGGAGGGAGGGGAAGGGAG
>VZRE01007692.1:319225-338213 GCA_013396775.1 Cephalopterus ornatus | reverse complement strand
CCGCGGGGGGAACGAGCCCTTGCCCGCCCGGCCGCGCTGCCCCTGCCCTGCGCACGCACTGCCAGGTGAGCGCCGGGGATGCTCCAACCGGGATGCTCCTCCCGGGATGCTCCTCCCGAGATGCTCCTCCCGGGTTGCTGCACCCGGGATGCTTTGCCAGGGATGCTCCTCCTGGGATGCGCTTACAGGGTCCTGGAACGCTGGGCACCCTCTGAGCTCCAGGATCACCGCTGCCTCTGCACACCCGTGCGGTTTCACAAGGAAAACACGGACTGACCCACCGTTAAGACAGGAAAGCAGGAATTTCCGAGGGAAGCTGAGTGTAGTTGTTGTTCCCGGTGTTAACAGCTCGCGCACCTTCTGCATAGAGGAACAGGGCACTGCCAAGGAGGGGCATCACTCACCTGCGTCCTTCCCCGGCACAAAGTCCCAGCACGTCCCGGGGATGTGCGGAGCGCCCGGGCTGAGAGCTCAGCGGGGCTCCGTGTTTAAACACTCTGTAATGGGAAAGAGATTCTCTTTGCAATTCAAATACCGAGAGAAACCATTTCCTGAAAGTGTAGCTGCTGTTGCAATATTTTAATATCTTCTTGGAGTTTAATATCCTTGAGACTGCCTCACTCTCAAAGCATTAGCAGTCCATAATTTGAAGTGTTTCCTAAGAAAGCTCTTTTCTTTCTTGGTATCTTTTCTGAATGTGTTTTTTATCTTACCAAATAGCACTAGACAAAGAGAAAACAGGAAGAAACCCATCTCTTGTGGTTAGGTTTTAAAGATACTCAGTTTCTGCGGAATTTTCTTCAAAGGAGTGGATCTCAAATGCTGCTTCCAGCCTTTCCCGGCAGTGAAACCCTAAAGCTCCTGACCCCTTTGGGGTGCTGCATACCCAAATTGTTGTGTGTACACACACTGTCCTTTCTGAGTCACCTTCAGTGCTAAAGTCAAATCGAATTCTCCTGAACTTTCCAAGTGTTATTGCAATAATTTTTTTTTTTGATCCAATTAATGTTCCACGGCGAGTTTTGCAGTGCCAAGGGAGCCAAATAAATACTAGAGCTGGGTATATAGAGAGCAATTATTTCTCCTGGAAAGCAGGACAGGAATGTTTTTGTACATTTCGCTTGCCTCAAAATGGTTATATTTATTTAATGGATGGACAACACTCCTTTGAGATGCTGATGCTTTCTTTGAGGCCAAGAAGGATCTGTCCTCTCTTAGGGGCTTCTGGTTGTGTCACAAGATGTTTTCCATCCAGCCATCTATAAGAAAATGAACTACACTCTGAGTCAGGAAAACAGCAATTTAATAACTCAGAACTGGGAAAGGTGTTTAATGGACGAGCTCTGAGTCTCACTGACTCTCTGCCATCTGCCTCGTCCCTGTGATTTACACTGTGGATGTGTTTAACTGCTTGTAAAAATCATATCTGGGTGTTGCTGCTGCTGCTACATTTATTTTTTTTTTCAGTCCTACTAAAGAAAAAATCTTTTATTTTTTCCACTGGAAAACTATGAATTAAAGCAATGGCTGGTCTGATGGGAGATGTGTTATAAATCTCAGCTGCCAGAAATGCAGCTCGTCTGTTAGTCTGGAATGGGAAGAGCTGCAGAAAACTGCAGGAGACTTTAATGGGTGATGTAGCTGTCCTCGGGAAGTTTAAAGTGAGATTCATTTCCCTTGAATTTTGTATCAAGGATTTCAATAAATGCCCTAGAGTTAGATGAATCATGGGAGAAAATAAAGCAAAATAACAAGGTTAGCTGACTTCTAAAAACCCCCCAACCCCCCAACCCTGAACCTGAAGCCAAATAAAATGAAACTTCAAACCCACAAGTGTAACCTTCTTAAGAGAAGCAAAACCTTCTACTTTCAGGGCATTTCTGGTTTGTGGAGAACAGTTCCTGGGGCAAATATCCCGAGTGTTCTGCAGCATTTCCTCAACAGAGGACTTAGTCATCTGAGCAGCACAGGGAGTGGAGGGAGATAAGATGCCTCCTGCACTGCACCATGTCACTGCAAAAGGGAGCTGGCAGTGGAACATCAGTCACTGCTCTATCACACGCTGCTGGTGTGGAAAGCTTTGAAGAGACAGAGGGCCTCGGCTGACTGTTTGATTTCTCCGATGCAAGGACGACTTGCCCACAAATGCAGAAGGGCAGATGTTTCTGACTGCCCTGGGGACAAGGCAGAGGTTTCTTAGGGGTTGAACTGTGGAATGAGCTTCCCTTCAAGTTTATCACAACTTTGCTGCGTTCTGCGTCAGGCCCATCTCTTTGGCTTTGCCTTTCTGGCATCAGCATTCAGTAAACATAAAAATAAGGAAGATCCTCGGAGCAGCTCACCCTCATGAAGAAAAAAAACCCCACCAAAACTCCTTAACACCAATTAATTGATACAAGTGCATCACATACCCTCCTAAATGGTGCTCAGGTCTCACACAAAATGTGCCACATGAAAACTCCCTGTTCCAGGGCAGTGCTCGTTGGCTCATGGGGGTTGCTCAGCATCTTCTCTAGAACACTGGTTCTGCAGGATCCCAAAAATGCCCTTCTCTGAGGGTCAGTGCTGTGCAGTGAGCAGGAGAGTCTGAGAAGTGCCCAGGCTGTTGAACCCCTGCAGCTTCTTTCTCTGTGGCCCCTGCAGCCCGCTCTGGATTTAGCAACTGGGAATTTTGACTGGAAGCCCAGTCAAGGGCCAAAACCCAAGTCCCCCTTGCCCTGGTCACAGCTCAGTTTGCCTCCCTGTCTGTGTGCCTTCAGCAGCCAGGCTGGTGCAGGAAGGTGGAGGTGGATCCACGTGCAAACCTGGCTGGAATTTGGCAGTTCCCCTCTCCCATCCCATGCTCCCTCAGGAGCTGCTGCAGAGCCGTCTGGCTGCAGGCTGTGCCACCTTTGCTATAAAAACATAAACCAGCACATTAGCATCTTCTGCCCTCTCTCAGGGTACACCTCTATGTGACTCCTGAACAAAAGACCTGCAGCTCATGAAGGCAGATTAGTCATAATGAGCCTTGTGAACTTGAATGCTCTGCAGTTTCTTCATCTTTTCTGCCAAAACAAGCAACATTACACTTGTGGTGCAGGGGGAGGCTTTGCTCTCCTCAGCAGAGCAGGCACAGAGAATTATTGGTCAGAATTGGCTTCTGGGAAATGATTATCTCTGTGCCTTGCACCGGTGCATGAAAGCTCATTAGTCCTGCCAGAGAAAGTACCCACTGCTTGGTACAGACTCGCCTTTAATTGCATGATATAAAATCTAACCTTGGCAAAGTGTGGCTCTAGACATGGCTGCAGACGATGTTTTAGCCGGTCACACAGAGCCACAGCCCGCCAGGAAGGGTCCTATCAAAGATGCTGTGCTTCTAACAGCCAGGCAGGCATCAGCTGGAGAAGTGAGGGGCTGCATCAGGAGTTCCTGAGGATCCGAGGGCAAGGCTTCTCCTTTCAGTGCTACAAATCCCAAAGAATCCTGTTCCTACAGGGATAAACCGACACAAACGGGTACCCAGAGGGTCCTCCCTCGCTGTCTGTGGGCTGTAGCCCTGTGGGTCAGGCGGCTGTGGAGTACATCACTCACCCCATCCCTGTGATCCCAAAGGGATTTTGGTGCTCCAGACCTGCTGCATTCCCACAGTGTTTGGGCTCAGATCCACCCTGGCCACGCAACACTGGAAATGACTGAATCAGTTCGTTTCAGGTTTAAGAAATCAATAGTGTTTGGCATGAATCTCTTCAGAAGCCCAGATGGATATTGATATCTCTGGGAGGGAAATGAATCCTCATCTTCTTGTACCTTTCCAAAGGTGGGCCAGGAAAATGCTGGTTTCTCCCGTGAATCAATAGTGTCAACGGTGGAGTCAATAGTGGGCTTAACATATTTTTTCCAAAAGCAATGCACCAGAAAGTTCTAATATTAGAGAGGATTGAAAAAAGGCTCCTGGCCTGCCTCTGCCACTGATTTACCATGGGGCATGTTTTTACATTTTCCTTGTCTTAGCCTAAAGTTAGGACAAAGTTCTGGATTGACATGGACTTGGGAGTTTACATATTAATTAGCATCTGATTTCTTACTGTTTCTTACTGTTGCTTTTATCCTCTAAAGTGGTCTATGCAATTCCCACATGATCCCTGACTGAGGAAATGCTATCAGTGCATATTCAAATAAAACAAAATTTGCTGTAGATATGTTTATAAAAACACTGGCTGAGCTCTCTGGAGAACAAATCCAGGCTGGAAGCAGAGTGTCAATAACAATTTGTCGGCGAACAAAGGGTTGAAATATTCACTCTGGCGCTCTTGGGGTTGCAGAGTAACACTTAATTCTCAGAGTGGCTTCCTGGAAACTCAAAAACTCAGTTAATTTCCTTCTTGTGGGCAACTATAAAAGAAGTGCTGCTGAAAGGGGCCAGGATTCCACGGCAGGGCCATTGTTCCTCACCAGCAGCTGCTGCCTTTTGTGCCGGATCCTCATCTCCCTGAATGCAATATTTTGCAGAACAGATAAGGACAAGGGTGGGGTGATTTAAAAGCACCTGGTGCGGTTTATGAATTCTGATCAACCTTAAGAAAACCCAGGCCCCAGCTACCCCGGTGTCGATGGAGCTGGTCAGGTGTTGTCAGAGCTGTGCCACACGTGATTCACACCAGGGAAGCAGAGAAGTGTTAAACTGTGATGGCCCCACATTTCTGAACGTCCCAGATTTTGAGTGCTAACCAGGTTGTTTTAAAAGATGGAAGGAGATGAGTCTTCCTGTTCCCCCCATCTCCTTCTCTGGTGCTTTTTCTCTGCTAACAAAGGCCCTTGGGAACCTTGAGTGTTGGCAATCAGCTTGGAAAAATTCACCTGGATTGCAAGAGCCTCTTTTCTGCCTTTTCTGAGTTTTGTTGTTTTTTTTTTTTTTCACCTCCTCGTTATTTTTCCAAAGCTTGGCAGCCAGTGAAGACGTGTAATTAGAGTTAATTGTGATTGCTCGTGATGCAACAGCCCCCCACTGACTCCATGGTGCTTGTGGCTCACATGGAGTGGGAATGTTTCAGAGGGACAGGGCTACAAAACACAGTCCCCCCGGTTTTTTGTGTGGCTGGTGGGGACAGACCTGTGGTGGAGCCTCCGGTACCAATCAATGCTTCAGCTGCAATTTTTCCTCCCCGAGGCAGAGGGGGAGTCTGCCAGCACTTTGATATATGATCAAAGGCAGTCCTGTCACATCCCCCCGTCGTACACCAAATCCAAAGCTGGCTCCTGCCCTTTTTTCAGATCCAGAACTCACTGGGAATTTTGCTCCATTGAGCCTCTGTCACGTCACGATTTCAGCAGGATCTGCATTAAATAACCTGCTGGGCTTTCTAGTGGGGAAAAAAAGAAAGGCATTTTTGCTAGCCCTCCAAATCCCTAATTTAGCCTCATTTGGGGCTGGTGTAGTGGCTGCTCAGTGGACTGTCAATGGTGCTTTGCCATTGGGCATCAGCCCTTGTTGATGGGTGAATTAATTGCTGGATTTTTGGGCAGCACACGTTTCCAATGAGGCTCACAAACACGATGTAAATTCCACTCTGCCACCAGAATGGATGTTTGATGGTCATTAATGTTAAAGTGCCACTAGGCAGGCTATACACAGAGCCAGATTCAGCCTCAGGAGGGGACTGTCCTCAAGAAACCCTCGGCTGCAGTGCAGGGGTCTGGGCTTGGATCCCTCCTTTCACTGTGAAACAGAAAAGAGCAGAAGGAAGGAGAACAGATGGGCCCATCTTGGTGCCACACACACATCAGCCAGCGCGAGAAAGAAGCAAAGCACTCAGCTGGGAGTGGGAGAGGGGGAGCAGCTCGGGAGCTGTGGAGCTGGGGGGGCTGAGAACCCCTGGAAAGGCGTCTCCTCAATGAGGCAGAAAAGCTGCAGTTGCTCCCTCTCAGTGAAAACCCCGGGGACGGACACCCACAGGCCACAGTCTGGTTCTGACAGCCTGGGAGGCAAAGCTTTGAATATATTAAAGTTTCCAGCCCCCTCAGCAGGTTCGGCAAATCCCGCTGGGAGCTGCCTGTTGCGCACAGCGACTGTCGGCTGCGAGGAGCTTCTCTGGGAACTCTCCTCCAGCAAACGGGAATGATATGATATGATATTCCCCCTCTCCCTGGCCAGCCCCTGGCTGCTGCAGTTTATTTCCCCGGAATGCCTCTCTAAACATTTCCCTTCGGGCACAGGGAGCGCGAGGTGTGTGTTGACCACCGGGGTTGAGGTTTTATTGGGGCAGGAACACCCGGGAGAAGGAAACAAGGTTTGCCGGGGCGTTCTGGAATCGGGCGGTCGGACCTGTGAAACCAACAGCCTGCTCCAGCAGGAACCTGCTCCCTTCCTGAATGCTCCCTCCCCAAACGCTCCCAGCTCACCAGTCAAGCTTCCCGGGCCTTTTCTGGAGCACGGAGCCTTCCCAAACCCGTGACTCTCACGCGGAGGGCGCGCTGTGAGCTCTTTCTCAGAAATGAGATTCACGAGCTACCTGGCTCCTCTTTGCAGTTAGGGAAATAATTACTTTACGCAATATAATTTGCTTAAAACCATGACAGTTTTAACTATAGTTTAAGGCTAAATGACTGTTCAGCAAGACAGCTGGTAAAATTCACCCTGTAATAAGACTGCAGCAATGTAAACAAGCCCAGCCCATTTAGGGCTTTGAGTTAATATAGACGTCAAATACTTCTTTCAATATCTCCAAATTCCCCAAACCATCAGATATTTTCCTCCTTTATAAATGGATTTATGTTAGATCTCATCCTTTATCACCTAAACCTGCAACATATGTCTGTCCTAAATCCCTATAATTGATTATGTTTTAATATAAATTAACCTGGGAAGAAACATCATCTCACTTGTTGAAATACTACAGGCACCTGTGACACGAGGTAGTGGAGAACTCCTGTTGCAGCACAGCTGGAAGGAATTCCAAGCCTGGCTCCTCCTTGCTTGGGGTGTGGCTGTTCCAAAGAAAACGCAGCCAAAAACGACAGTGCTTTGGCCTTCAGAATAAAACCTTCTTGGAGACTTTCCCTCTGCTCCGTTGAGGTCCTGTAAGTAGCTCTGTGGGAAGATTTGATGTGAGTTTACCATCTCTTGTGTGCCTGGTTAGGTGTGCTTGGGAACTTAGAGGACTATAGCTAGTTAGGGGTGAGGTCCAAACCCGGGTTAGGTGAGAGGCTGAAAGAGTTTTTCAGCTCAAACTGTGATAATTTGAACAAAATTAGCCTTAGGACCCCACTGTGAGTTCACTGACTATTCACTCCACATGCTTTGCTTCAGTCCTTTTGGGTGAATCAGCCAGAACCCAGACTAAAGGGCAAGTGAAAATTGTACTTATAGAGGAGCCGAGTCATGTTACTGAAAAAAAACCCCCTTGGCAGCCTCCCAGCAGGCTGAGGGATGCCAAACAATCCTAATTTAAATCACAACCAGTAGGGAAGTATCTCTGGGGCCTGATGTCCTCGCTCTTGCTCGGTTAATAACAGCGATACAATTGCAATGATGGCGATAAAGCTCAAAATTCATTTGCTCTCGCTCGGGCTGGGGTGATTTATTGTTTGGTAATTATCTTGCGGCAGTCTTGAGGATGGAATAATCGCCCTGATTTACATAATCAAGGCATCAAAGTCTTTAGAGCAGGGCTTGCTATGGGCAGATGGCCCAGCCGTGTGTGGCAGCAACCCTTGGATTTTTACAGCTCATGTTGCAGCCCATCCCGGTATCTATTTGCCTGTAGCAAAAGTTCACTGTCTTCTGCTAATTAAGTGTAATTTACATTAATAGAGACAGTTTTCCTGTGTCACTGTCAGCCTGCTGAGGGCCTGACCCACCTGCACTGGAAGAGGTGGGATTTCATAAAACCATGGAATCATAGACTGCTTTGGGTTGGGAAGGACCTTAAAGATCACCTTGTTCCAAACCCCTGCCGTGGGCAGGGACACCTTCCACTAGCCCAGGCTGCTCAGAGCCCTTCAACACTTGCTGTAGCTGTGCCTGTTTTTCTAGGGCAGTGTTTTGTAGCTTGTTTGGGGTTTGGTTTTGTGCTCGGAGCACTGTGGACAGATAAAACCTCCCCAGGTTATTCCAGAGCAGCGCTTACATTGCTCCAGGTCTTCTCTGCTCCTCAGTCTACCCTGGCAACAAATTGGCTGGGGATGCTCAAGAAGTTTGGAGGGGACCCAGCTGGGTCAGCTGCCCCCAAGTGACCAAAGGGCTACTCCATCCCACAGGATGGCTTCTTCTTTTATACCAAAGAATTCAAAAAATCTCCCTTAAAACAGACGTCTCGGGTCAGAGGGGTAGTCTGGTTATGAAAAAAACAGGATCCAAAAAGCCTGATGCAGTTTACAGAGGAAAGCTGAGTGCAGGATTCCAGCTTGTCACTCGATCACAAAACCATACATGTGAAAAAGCTTGGAATTGTATTTCAAAACGAAATTTTGACTTGACATTTCTGAGCCTTGTAACTCTGTGCCTAAAAAATGACACCAGCACTTTGCATCTGCCTTCAACGTCAGTTTTTATCCCAATAATTACCACCACCGTGTAATTAGCTGAGTGTTCTGAATCCCTGCCTGTCATCACAGAAATGGGGCTGTTCCCATGGAAGGGTGAACGTTCATGGGGGGGTTTTTGCCTGAAATGTGAGTTTTCCTTTCTTGGTTCACATGTGTGTTGGCAAGACCATCACATACGAAGCTGCAGCCATCAAAAATTCTTAGGTATCACCACCCGAGCTGTAATTATTTTCAACTCGTGCAGGGATATTTCATCTTTATGATCTTTATGCAGGAGGGAGAAGGAAAACCGTGCACGAAAACTCAGATTCCTGGACTATAGATTTTTATCTGCACTGCAGGCTTTTTATCTCAGTGCTATTTCAGATGCCCTGCAGGTATTTCTCCCCAGGACACCCCTGTATTTAGCACTGGCACCAGCCTGGCCAGGTTCAACGTCCTGATCCTTCAAGGCTGGGAATGAGCAGCAGGAATTCTCTCATTCCCTGCACGTTTGTGCCTCGTGGTTTGGTTTTTGAGCGTCCAGTAAGGGTTGCGCTCTGGGACAGAATTACCAGTGGCCTGGGCAATTTTGGGTAATAAACTGGAGAGAGAGGGGAAAAAAGGGCAAGCAGTGGTAGGGCTTGAAACAGAGTTAATGTCTGTCCACTGGTTTTCTACCCAAATTGGAGGAGGAAGCAAAGGGATTGATGCATTTATGAGTGTTTGGCTCGATCTGTTTACCAAGGACTAACCAGTGTACTTTTATTCCTGCAATCTTGCTTTTACACTGTGATCCTCCAGGGACTTTGTTCCCTTAAACAGGGGGGGGAAAAAAAGCAAACTATTTTTTTTTTCCAAGTATGATTTTTAATTATGCTTCTAATTAGGGAGAGAAACTGTCACAGAAATTACATCTTTGAATTGTCACACACTGGAACGTGAACTTGGCACTTGATTTCCTACTGTCAGTTGCCTTTCCTTAGGATTGGGGCAGCTCTTACCCATGGAGCATCTCGCTGTGCCCAACGTCTGTGCTCAGGGTCTGCAGCTGCTCCGAGGGAGGGAAATTCAAAGCAGGGCCCCACAACCCCTGCCTGTTTTCCACCTGCTCCTGAGGAAAGAAAAGCTACTTATTGTGCCAAAAAAATTCCTTTTTTGGGGGGAAGAAAAGCTGGTCCTAAGTCCAGCTCAGGTTGGGCTTTGGCTCTGCCTGTGAGGCTGCTGCCCCTGGTGTGCACGGACCTGAGTGTCCCCTCCTTGTCCTGGGGCTCGGTGGACACAGAAGGAATGTGGTTATGGGCTTACGTTCAGCCTCTGGACTCTGAGCTGAAAAGTCTCTCCTCTTCACTCAAACTGATCGTTGGAAGCTTTTCCTTGGGAAAAAAGCAAGGTGCTGGCTTCACTGTTCCTGGGTGGGGCTGCCAAGGAAGTCTCCTCTCAATAACCAGTCCTCGGATCAGGAAAGCGGGATGGGGTTGGAGCCGCAGCCTTTGCTTCCTCCCAGGGCGTCCCTGAAGGGGTTACAGGGCTCGGATGCTCTTCCCTGACACACACACTTGTGTCTCCACTGGGAATCTCTGCAAAGTTCAGCAGGAGACTCACCTCTGTTTGCAGAGAGCTCACCTGCTGCGATGAGCCCGGGCTGCCCTCCCTCAGGAGAGGCTCATCCCTGTTCAATAACAGCAGGAAAGGTCAGGGCTGCATTCCTGATGAGCAGGATTTTGCCCCAGAGACAGGAATTGACTTTGGGTCTCCTGCATTTGATGCCAACAGGCTTTTCTCTAAGTTTTGTTGATGCTCCCTGTTAAAGCCCAGCTTATTTAGGGAAAAACTATCTTCTCAAGAATGTTCCAACCATCTCCATTTTACTAATTCCTCCCCCCTCCATTACCAGCAAATGTTTCAGGAGTTCGAAAATCAGGTTTAAAAGGCAAATTGGCACTTGGAGATTATCTCCACTTTTTTTTTTTCCTTTTATTTTGAATTCATTTGAGGCTTAACCATTGAGCCTGCAGGATGTATCACTGCTGCAATCAGAATCCTTATTAAAAAAGAGCGGGATTGAACTGCTAATTCCACAGAGCCATTCTGCAGTGAGCATCTCACATGTAATTTAGATTCAATCAGCAAATAAATATGATAACAGGCTGCTGTTTATTGAACCAACAGACAAGAAAGCTCTGTCTTTGGGAGCCGGCTGCAAAGCTGTGGGAGCAGCACAGGCACTTGGCACGGCTCTTGTCCGGGAGAAGGGAGGCAGGAGATTCTTTTGCAGCACCCGGGGGATATCCAGGCATTTTCCCTGTCTGTCACCTCTTGGGCTGCCTGACCAGTTCACTTCCATAACCAAAAGCCCTTCCCCCTGCTCTCTTCTGTCTCTGCTCTGCTTCCCTGTCCTCTCATGCCGTGCCCATCCTGGCTGTCAGACAGTGCTACTGATCCTGGAATCAGGGAGCACGTGAGTCTACACCAATTTCAGTGGGATTTCTGAAAAAGCATTCTCAATCCAGGAGACTGTTTTGGGTTTTTTTTTTTTTTGTGGGAAGGCAGGTAAAGAGAATACGTGAACTCTGGCAAACGTGGAATCTGAGGAGCCCATTGCCAGCAGGTTCCTCCATGCCTGCTCCTGGCCGGGATTTGAGCAAGTCTCAAATCTCTCAGCATGGGTGTGCACAGTGTCCCTCCAGATGGGACTCCCCACCCAGAATCTGGCTGTGTCCTGCAGCTCACTGGAATCAGCACATTCCAGCTTCTCTGTAGCACAGGGTCAGTACAAGATAATCTCTCCTCTGCATCCCAAAACGCTGAGGTATTGCCATATTTTTGGCATTAACAGAAACCTTTGGAGTTACTTTCGAAGGCAAGAAAGGGGAAGAGAAAGACAAGCAAAGGACCAGCGTGAATATTGTCCTGGCTTGGATGGGCTCGTGGAAAAGGAGCTGCAGGGCCATGGAAAGCAGCTCCATAACCTTCCTGATGGAGCTGCGCTGGGACGTCAGCCTGTCCCGTGGAAGGAGCCTGTGTCAAGCCACGACTTGCTTTGGCATCTGTGGCTTGCTTCTGTGTTCTCTGCCCTGTCACTTCGCGCCTCTGGTCCTGCACTGAGGAAGGAGCGAGGAGGATCCTTTGTTCCTGCTGTAAACAGATGCCAGGCAGGCTGTGAGGCAGGGAAATGCTATGGAAACAGCTGGGGAAGAGTCAGGCAGGAGGCAAAATTGCTTCAGTGCTGCCGTTATTTGCTGGGAGATGAGATGCCCTATTTCCACTTGCCAGGTGTCCCCCTTGCATTAAGACTTGCCCACATATTATACAAAGAAATCTCAATAATGTTAAGCAATGCAAATAACAGGCTCCGTGAATATTGGAAGCAGGTGTCAATGAGCTTAATTAGGCACTTTCCTCGAAGATTAGGACTCTAAACCAGGGGCTTTTATTAACCTGCAGCTGCCCACCGCTCTCAGCACACTGAGCAGGCCATCAGTGAGAAAATACCCTCTTGTTAAAGCAGTAATGTAACTAGTTTAATTGTAATTGCCGAGCTGTGAGACCATCCTGCAGCTGGGCAGATGTAGTTGGGATGATTTAAAGCCATTACTGATGGCTCAGGGTGTTTTTCTGCAGACATTTGCCAAACCCCAGTGAAAGCAAGGAGTTAGCCATGGAAATACTGTCCAGGGAGTGGCTCTCTTGGTTTTGTCAGTGTACTGTGGCACTGAATTGCAGGATTATTAAGCCAGGGGAAGTTTTTCCTTGGCCTGTCAGCGGAGGACTGGTGTATCTCGAAGCAGAGAGGTTGTTGTCCCACCGTAATCACCCAAATTTTTAATCACGTTTCCATGTAATGCTCATTCCCCGCCTTTCCCAGTTCCCATTTCCCACTTGCTCTGCTCCTCCTGGACGTGTTGTTTGCATGTGGTCAAATAAGAGTCGCTGGTTGTTTCTTTTTCTCCAGCCAGCTTTCCAACACCAGGGAAAAATACAGAAATTTAGGGCAGGATGGGGAAGGGAACTAATCACTTAAGACCTAATTAGCAAGGGATTCTCACAGGGACGTCCTCCCCGGGTAATTGCTGCTCATTTTCAGCTGTGGATACAGGAAGACAAAAAGAGTTTTAAAGCGGATTAATCAAGTCTTTGCAAAAGGCTGCAAGGAGCACCCAGTAGCTGAACCATCCTTGAGTGGGGAGGGCGAAGGGAAGGTATGTCCAAAGAGCTTTTTAAAAGTAAAATTAGACAGATTTCTACCAGCAGCTCCCCCGGGACACGTTTTCAGGTCCTTTGGTGAACATTCAAAGCTCAGCTGAGCTGTTTCAGCCGTTGGCTTTTGCTGAGTTTCTTCTCCAGGGAGTGGAGAGGATCCTTCTGGACAGAAAACAGGACTGTGACCAGGGGGTCAGGAGGAGCAGCCTCCAGCCTGGCCGAGGGTGTGGATGGTGCTGGGCACAGACCAGGAGCCCACCCTGCTGTGCTGCTGGAGCGGGGAGTGTGCACGAGGGCCCTGGAGCAGAGGTGATGGAGCAGCTCTGCACAGGCTTGGGCTGCTCCAAGTCCAGCCCTTGGCTCTCAGGTGGGTTTGTCTGACTTCTGCACACCAAAGGTCCTGAAGGATTTGCCCCCAGCATCCCCTGCCCTCTGCGCTCACCCTGCAGGTCCCGGATGCCTCCGGTGCTGTGACACAAACCCCTTTTCTTGGGAAATATCACAGAATTGGCACAGACCACCCTCAAAATGCCAGAGAGAGGCCAGGGTGAGGCTACACCGTGTCAGGCACAGCAGAGCCCCCCCCCCACAAGCCAGTTCCTGGTTGCTCATTGACATAACACGATGTCCCACCTTTAAAACACTTCTCTTGTGCTTCTCCTCCCTGCAGAGCTGCACAACCCATGTGTGCTCCTGCAGCTCATGACTCTAACCCTGTGAGTGACTTGTTCTGTTAGCATGATAAACACATGCTGGAGAGGAACAGCACTAATTATGACCCTGTCACCTTCATCAGCTCCCCACTAATTGTTTTGGCTTTTTTTAATCTCAGTGCTTGGAGATGAAACATGATGTTTGGTTCTGCAAAGGAGTTGAAAAGAAAAGAGAAGAAAGAATTGCATTTTAAAATAGAAGCATCAGGTAGATCTTTCTGTTGGATTTGAAATTCAAATGACAGAAATTATAACTTTTTTGTGTGTTATTAAAATAAGGCATGGGAAATTTTTAGAGGACTTTCTGGGACTGCCCATCCTGACTCTCAGGCCACTGGTTCACAAAGTGTTGTGCTCACATAAAGGTTTACCTGTGTCACGACACAATAAAACTTCCCTAAATCTCTCCAAGCATTGCCAGACGGTTCAGAAACCTCACAAATAATAACTCTTTGGCTAGGTTTTGAGGATAGAGTGATTTCTTATTATGAGCTCTGTGGATCTTGGAAGAATAAGGATTAGGATTCAAGCCCACAGCAAGAAACACGTGTCTTGTTCCTCTGACCCTCAAAAAGAGTCAGTAAACGGAGCAGCATCTGGATTTTCTGCCGGATGTTTCTTGAGTGACGTGCAGCTGTCCAGCACTACCTCTGTGCAGGCAAAAGAAACACTTCACCAAGTGAAAATTGGCACTAATATTTGTTTAGGGGGGATATTCACACTCAGCTGCTCTTTCATCTCTTCTCAAGGGGCAGATTCTTTTGCTGTACCCAGTTAAAGCTGCCAGTGGGAGCCATTGTTGGCTGCCACGGCTCAGAAATGCTGCGACAATTAAGAGCTGTATGAAGTAGGGGATCCCTGAGAACTGTTAAGGAGCCTTGCAGGGTGTTATTTTATCCAGGGAGAGCTCTTGAGGCAGAGAGAATTTCAGCCACTTGACCGTGGCAGTGAGAATGTTACAGCCCCAGCAGTGAGTGAGGACCAGCTCAGCCTGTGACAGTGCCCAGCTCTTGTTAGAATTGAGGTCGGGTTTATTTTCGGCTCTTTCGTCTGGAAGTTTGTTTCTATTTTTTTTTTTTTTTTTTTTTTTTTTTGCCCCTGGATGAACCTGCAAAGCATTTTGTGTCGTGTCAAGGCTTTGAGTTGTGTTCTGGTTTGTTTTATGCCAGTCTCTAAAGGAGAAACCCAGAGATCTCACCCAGTGCTCCATCCTTTCTTCTGCGTCCTTGTCCTTTGTGGTCCCCGAGTGTTGTTTTAATGTACAGATGTGCAGTGGTTTCATGTGCAAAGAACAGCTGAACAAAAATATCAGTGCAGGGCATGGCTCTGTCCACCCCCACGAGGTTTGGTGTGGCAAATGCCTTAAGTGGTCTGCCCAGGTCTTGCTACAAGCACTTACAAAAGAAAAAAAAGAATAAAAGAGCTAAGCTGCCCGTAAAGAAATGGAGCCAACTATATAAATAACAATGAAAGGCATAATTATGATCAGTCCAGGGCCTGATTTCCCATGGCTGCCCTGAGTAATTTCCACAAGCAGTTGCTTCAGTAGCCTGTGAAAGGAAATTCATTTGGTAAGGGAACCCAGCGTTAGGCTGTTGAACATATTTCTGTGTTACCACGTGTTTCTAATTGAGGGGAAATGTTCGTGTCTGCTGAGCTTTGCTTGGCAAACGCCTCTTGCTGACCGTTTTCAGAAATATCTCCCTTGAAATGAAGGATGAAAGTGGTCTGGTGTGGAGGAAAGAAGAGCCTGTGTCCTTTCCATCGACCCCACAGTCTCCAGCCAGGGAGCTTCGGTGAAAAGAGGCACAAAGAAGGTAATGTAGAAAACATAGAATTATAGAATCCCAGGATGGTTTGGGTTGGGAGGGACCTTAAAGCCCATCCAGTCCCACCCCCTGCCATGGGCAGGGACACCTTCCCCTGTCCCAGGTTGCTCCAGGCCCCGTCCAGCCTGGCCTTGGATGCTCTGCTGTGTCAGACGGGTAATTTTCAGCTGTCCAAGGTATGCAAAGAAAGGAAAGTCAGGATGCTGACCAGGAGACAGGAGCTGCTGTCTGGGTGCCGATGAGGAGGATGAGCCTGTGCTCCCCTGCTCCTGGATCTCTGGAGGCAGAGTCATGCATAAACATGATGTGCTCTGCGACTGACGCACAGCAATCAAACGCAAACTCGTTTGGAGTTTGAAATCCGGACTTTAATTGCCAGCCCACGGTTACCTGGCTGTGTAGGCAGGAGGGAGAACTCTTCACCCAGCTGCATGTGGATGTGGATGCTGCCTTCTGGGAGGGAAAGAACTGCAGGGAGCAGCCAAGCTGCTCGGGGAGGTTTCTTTGCATTTCCAGCTCAGAAGCACCAGGGCTGTCCTTCCTCCTGCTTGGCGTGGCAGGGACTGAAAAGAATATTCAGAGCACCATAAAGAGTGTATTAAAATTCTCTGGGTGAAGTTCAGCACTGCTGAGTGTGGCAGAAGTGAGAGGAAGGTGATCTCTGTGACATGGCTCATTAACAAAAGGCAATAGCCTTACCTTGGTCTTTTCTTTCCAAAATCAAATTAGAAGGGAATTGTGGGCAGAGTGGGAAGGACAGACGGATCTCACCACCAGGCACTCTTGTCATTTACATCAGGACTGTGCTTAACAGGTAAAAAGGCGGGAGCTCTTCTAAAATTAGCAGGTCACACCTTGGGATGCCTTGAACAAGCACCCAGCTCTTATTGATGCACTGCTCAGCCACTGCCTTGCATGATTCAGCCAAAGAACCTTTAAACCCACAAAGCAGTGAAACAGCAGTCATGGCAGCTTTCAGGCTTGTGGAGGAATGTTTATGTAGGTAATTTTATTTTTTAGCTTGAAAACATTCATTTTTTGATGGGTAATCCAGGAGTGGGGGAAAGGAAACAGTCATTCGTGGGGTTTTGGCTAATTCAGCCAAAACTGATGTGAATAACAAAAGCCAGCGTGGCAGCACCATCCCATCCCTATGGAAAACAAGGCCTGGTAAAGCCATGCGTGGTTGTGTAACCTCATTAACCCGGGTGATGGAGCTGATTCTGTATTTCCTATAATTTCCTATAACTTCCCTTTCACTGCCTCTGGCGACCAACCAGCGACGCAAACCGACTGTCCCCCGATTGATTTGCTGAGAATAAACCTATTGCTCTGTCCCTGCCTAAAGCCACTTTAGTGCCCTGAGCTGTGAAGCCATCTAGAGGTAAAGGAGATATTCTTCACGTTCCCGTGATTTGGGGTGAGGGCGGCATGGCACCATTTTACACCCACACCGGGGTTTGTGTCTTTGCCAACCTTTCTGCCCCTCTCTGGGCATCACAGAGCCCTCGGTGCCCTCTCAGGTGCCACTGCCCTTCCTTCCTCCTCACCTGGGCTCGGTCTGGCCAAGCTTTAATACAGACATTAATTTTGAGGTCATACATGGATGTGCCAGAGATGCTGCTGAGCTTTATCCTTAGGAAATGGCTCCCAACAGTCACTGACGTTACAGTGAGCACCTGGAAAGGAACTTTTTAGGCACGACCTGGATGTTTCTGTCTTCAGCTTGGTCTTGATGTTTGGGCAAAATATCTGAGCTGCCTCCTCCCAGCTTCCTTCCCTCTCCCTGTTGGCTCCTGGCAAATTGATGTGGATCTGTTCAGCACCACAGGCGGGCCTGGGGCGGGGGGGAGGAGGAGGAGGAGGGGAAGATTAATTGAAGACTTAATTTCTTCTATTCTCATTCGATCAGCGAAGTGGGAGAGGCACAAGGCCCTGCCTCCGTGCTCCTGGAGGCCTTGTGCCGGCCGTGAATCACAGCTCCAGCTGCCACAGTCTGCTGCTGTGGCGGGTTAATTATGACATTGTAGTGAACAGTCTGCGGGCAGAGCCCAGCAGTTAGAGCCCTCCCCAGGCACAGCTCCAGCACTGCCCCCAGACAAGCAAAAGGGGCTCAGATAAAAGAGGGATGGGTCAGGGGTCGGGAATGGCTCGGCAGGAGGGGGCTGGGAGATGGCACCAGGTCTGAAGGGCCCAGTTCTGCAGCAGGCAGCAGCCAGCTGGAGCCAGAGGAGCCAAACTCGACGGCCAGACCGCCCTGGGCACAGTAAATCAATCACAGTTAGCAAGGAATAGATGAGATGAGATGTGCTGGCAGGAAAGCTATAAAGTCCCAAATCAGGGAGTGACCAGCAAAGGAGGAAACAGATTTTTTCCTTCTCTTCAGTCCTGCAGCCTTAACATCAAGCTTCTCTTATAGCCCTGGTAACACAATTCCATCCAGCTCCTGCCTTCCAGGCTGTTGCAGATCAGAAGTTCTTTTAGTAGCTTAATACAGTTCTACGAGTGCTTTGAACAAGGTTTGTCCTGGTGGGGACATCAGTCAGCAAAGCCATGAGCATCACCGCTGCGTGCAGGGGGTGGTTTCCAAAGACTAGATCTTTTCCCAGTGCAACACGGAACCAGAAGCCCTTAAACATCTAAATTTGGCCACAGGCCACTCGTTCTCCCTGTTAGAGAGCTGATGTTGATTCCTTTCTGCTTTTCTTTGTTCTTGTCTTGATTGCAGAGCCTGATGCATCTCACAAATTATCGTAGTGGTGTGTGCCTTGAGACGGACAGAGGGGCACTGGGGAGGAGCAGAGAGGAGTTACCATCAGCTTCCTCTGTGTTATTAATCTACAAAGGAATCAATTAATCACCAGCTTCTGACAACTTGCTGCCCGAGCTGCACCTCCTGCCTGGGGCTGCAGCTCTTAAAGGACACTTCCTTTAAATCGACTATTCTCATCTCCTGTGAATTGCCCAGAATCCTGTGGGTTGTGTATCTGCTTCAGTGATGCCAAACGTTTATTTTCAGTGGAGGGGGTGCTGGGCTAGCCCAGTCTGCAAACATACATTCACTGTGGGCCCCCCTCCCTCACACAGCTCCTGAAATACCCTGCAGTGTCTGCGACCCTCTGCCCTGGTCCTGCGAAAAGGATTTCCCATGTTTTTAATTAAAACCGGCCACCCAGGGCCCCTGTCTGGCAACATTTTGTCCCCTGCAAATCCCTGCTGCTGCTTTGGTTCATCTGCTTCTCTCTCCATCATCTTCACTGCAAGAGCTCTGCAACCCTCCTGGAACTCCCAACGAGCCTCCATCCCTGAGGAAAAGGCAGGGACTCCAGCTGGTGTGAGAAAGCCAGGCTGAGAGCTGCCTCGGGCTTTCTTGGAGATTTGGAGTAATTACAGGCAACAAAGAACCTCGTACTTCCAAATGTCAAGCAGCAGTTCATCTGAAATCCTTCCCAGCCAAGAGGAAATGAAAGGAGACGCAGCAGAAAAAGGAGGAAAAGTGAAATCCAGCAGGGGCTGCAGTGTCCACCTGGCAGCCTGGCCCTCTGCACCCTCAGCCACAGGAGCCAGCGTTGCCCAGAAGGAATTTTACAACGGCAGTTTGTGGCAGGGGAGATGGGGAGGATGTGGCACACACGCATCGCAAATTTCCCTGATTTCTCTTTAGCAAACGCGTTGAGGTGCCATAATGCCATGAAATTGCTTCTTTTTCTTTCATTTTTTTTTAATCTTTGGGAC
>VZRE01007692.1:293366-319202 GCA_013396775.1 Cephalopterus ornatus | reverse complement strand
GGCCCCCCCCCCCCCCCATTCTCTCCTGCAAATACACTTATCCAGGAACAAGAAGGTTTTAGTTTTCTGTAATAATTGCACAGAAAATCCTGTTTACAAGGAGTTGGCCCAACATTGTCACCCCAGCACGCCAAATAAGAGGATGGCTCAGGTTGGAAGGGGTCAGGTTCAAACAGGGTCACCCCAGAGCATGTGGCACAGGATTGTGCCCGGATGGTTCTGGAATGTCTCCAGTGAGGGAGATTTGATGGAAACACCTCCCATAAGCGTGTTCTGCTGCAGGAGTGTGCCTCTGGGAGAGCTGTGAGTGCCTAATGCAGACACAGTCACGTTTGCTGCATCAACACGACCACGAATTTCAAACTGACACAAAGAAACGTTGCGACTGGGGTCCCATTTTATTCTCTTTTCCGTGATTAGTCTGAGTACCTGTGCTTCTGTGCCACCCAGGGGCCCAGGTGTGCTTCCAGCAGGTGGATTTGCAGGATTACTGTGGGACTTCGCAATGGATTTGCTTCTGATCAGGACAGTTTCAGGCTTCCTGCCTTGTTGAGTGGATCTGCCTGCTACAGGTGGTGTGGAAGGAGTAACCAGGCAGTAAGATGTGGGTGTGTAACTGCAGAGAATGGCTGGTCAGGGAAGAGCCTTGGCTGGGGAGGTGCTCCTGAGGGAGATGTTGTGAGGCATCCTGGAAGTCAGGGAGAGGATGAGCCCGAGAAGGGACGGACAAGCAGGAACAAAACAGTGTTTTTCCATCATAAAGAACACGAGGCAGTGAGGAGGGGGAGAGTTGGTCTCCCCTGGCTCCTGTCACAGGAAATTCCCCACTAAAGGTCTTCCCCTTTGCCTGTCACTGCTCCCAGCCCACAGTCGTGTCCCTGCCCGTTCCCAGCTGGATTTCCTCTTAGAGGCTTTCTCGGGAGTTGCTCCCTGTCTCTCACCTCGCAGTGGCCAGGGGGGATCCCCCGGGACTGTCTCCCCTTCGCTCCCAGTTTGGCACAGCGGGGCAGATTGGCCTGGGCCGTGTTGCCAAGTGATGGCAGCCAGAAAACAGAGACGTGGGAAGAAACCCAGCCCGTGGAGAGGAGCCCAGGGGAGGCGAGGAGCTCGGAAAGGCAGAGTGATCGGGAAGGAAAGTGGCAGACGGGCCTGGCACTGCCACGCTGCAGCCACAACAACTTCAGACAAACAAGGCTCCTGCTGCCAGGAACTTGGGAAGGGGTTTAACTTGCCCCCGAAGCTCTGGGAGCCGTGGACATGGACACGTGCAGTTGTTGTTTTATCTGCTGGAAACCACTCTCACATCCTCCCTCACCTCTGCTCTGCCCACAAAACAGCCCCATTACACAGAGGATTTATTGGTCTTCTCAGTGCTTCTCTGCTTTAGGCTGCCAACAACTTCGGGAAGGTTATTTGTCCTTAAGTACTTGTAATTCTTCCTCTGCAGGAGCATAATCAGTCATTATTAGCAGCAGTTTCAGACTCTAATCATAAAGCTGTTATTTCTGCTTAATCCTAACCTTGCTAAATATTAATTTGATGTTTAATCCCCCTGGTATCTGGCAATATTGTACTATTATTATTATTATCGTCATTGTTGTTATTATTTATGTGACAGTGAAAAACTAGCACTGTAGGAATCACATCCTTAATTATTCACCATTGCCAAATCTCAGTTTCTCTCTCAGAGTTGGATTCCGATTTAATGTCTGATCGTGGTCTGTGTGAAAATGTCACTACAGACTCACTCTGGTTTTCTTCTTCTTCCACCATCCTTTAAGAAAAAAACCAAACCAAACCTGCTCAGCTTTCAAACGTGAAGGGACAATTTATCAAACATTGCAAACGTCACCAGTAGTGACAAAGCCACTGCAGGAATTGTCATGGTGGGAGCAAGTTTTCAGGAATGCCTTTATTAAGCAGTAATTATCTGCTGTGATCAATACACATTTCACAAAGGGCACTTCAGAACCCCTCAGTGACTGGGGAGGGAGCTGGAACCAACAGCCACCGTGGGCTGTGTTTGTACAGGAGAAAGGCTGTCATTTGTCCTGAAATTAGAGGCTGAAAAGCTCTTTCTGATGCAGTGATGCTCTGAAGCCTGGTGTGGTGTTCTGTCCAGCTGGACAAGTGGAATGTGGCTGTGGTTGCAGACCTTCCTTCACTGCACTCCTGCTCTGCTCCACAGCACAGGAAAAGGGAAGGAGCATGTGGCATCTCCCTGGAGATGGATCTCTAAACCCTCCCGACCCCTCAGACCCTACAACTCGGTCCAGCCTCTATTTATACACATGTATTGACCTCATAGTCCTTTCTGAGAGGAGAATCTTTCCTTCCCCAGACACATTTGGTGAGAGATGAGAACCCCTGTGACCCCAGAAGTGTAGACATCGAGCTCAGAGGCTGCAAAGACCTCTTGGGGCCCGACTTTGTTTGATTATTCATCTCTCACTGTGCCACCCAGTGCTGTTTCCTTCTCTGTGCCCCATCATCAGCTTTGGCACGAGTTAGAGGGAGCAGGGGCGGGGGCAGAGCTGACCCCGAGCAGCAGATCCATCCCCGGGGATCTTTTGGGAGCTGCTGCTCCACTGCTGACCCTCAGCATCTCCTCTGCCGGGGAGCATCTCTGCTGCTCCATCAAGTGCTGGAGCGTTTCCTCAGCGTGTGACAGCCTGGCTGCTGTTTTCACTGCTGTACCGATTTCACTGCTGTACCAGTGGGAATTAAAGCAGGAAGGGGACACGGGGATTTTCACATTTATTTTTACAGTAAAACCTGTGATTTTGACCTGAGCCTGAGGAAGAGCAGCCAAGACACAGAGATTTGGACTCTGTTGTGGTGCTCAGGACCCTGTTTCCCTGCAATCCAGTTTTTATTGGCAGGGGCAAGGTGACACACGGGCCGTGAGTGTGATGCCACACGTGCACAGAAACACACAGATCACGCCCCAGGTACAGGTGTGTCACCAGAGCTGCAGATCTGGGCACTGGAGAGTAAATGGAAGCCACCATGAAGCCTGCAAGCACCAGCTCGCTTTGTATGAATTATTATAGTCTTTGTTATCTGATTATATGGGAAGATATTTCTTAACCAGAGAAGAAAAAGCCCTCATTCCCAGCACTGTCTAAATTTTCAACGTATAACTTTGAAAGCTTAATCATATTCTTTTCACAATGCCTTATGGTTTATATATATTTGGGTTTTTGTTACTCTTTTATATTCACTCTTTTTGCTGTCAGTTTGAGCTTAATATTATTAAAATTGCTCTGGTTCACTCTACTTAAAATTCTGCAGCTACAGTATTTTTTGGAAAGAAGTGCTAAGTCAAATGCTTTCTCCTATTTCGTGTTTGTCTTTAATGACTCATTAGATCACCACCTTGGAAACTGCCAGCAGGAAGCACTAAACCTGCTGTGAGGAGTCTTGCAGGAGTTTTCGGGGGGCTCAGGGCTGTGCAGGACCTCTGGGCTGGGCACCTGCTTTTTGGGTTTGGGACGTAAATCCACGCCAGAGACGGTGCCTGGGGAGATGTTGAAGGGCACCAGTGGGTTGCAGACACCCCCCTGCTCTTGCACAGGGAGGGTCACGCTTGCTCCCTTTGCCAGGTGAAGGGGATGGATCACTGCCCAGGTGTTACTGGGCAGGGCACAACAGAGCAGATTTGACTGTGGCAGGGAAAGCTGGCAGAGCAGCAGGTGCCTGCGGGTGGGATGCTCGTGGCCCTCAGCTGGGGCAGGGGCTGCACCAGGGGAGGGGGAAGAGCCTCCCCTCAGCCCTTGAGGCAGAAGGTGCTGCAGAGGTGGGTGCTGGGGCTGTGTTTTCGGGACCGAGGGGGGCACAGGGTCCTGCCAGCAGGTACAGGCACAGCCCTGCGCTGGGGGCTGAGTCCTGCTGGTCCTCAGTGGTGTGCTGTACTGGTGTCACTGGGGGCGGGGGAACGGGGCTTCTGCCACCCCTTTGGTGCAGGAATCCGGAGCTGTGTGCGCTGTGTCCTCTGGCCTTATGGAAATGGGTTTTTTTCAGAGGGTGACAGTAAGAGTGTCCCTGTAAGAGCAGCTGCTGCCCTTTCCCCGGGGTGCTGGGGACAGAAACCAGCTCTGGGCTCCGGGAAACATGACAAACATCCAAAGCCTTTGTTCGCTGCCTCCATCTCGCAGCGATTGACAAACCCCGCTGGAGTGAAGGGGAAGGAGACAAACGTGTTGGTGAGCAGAGGCAGCCCCGGAGCGCGGCTCTGAAAGCTGCCTGGCTGCAGAGCGCTGCCGGGGCTGTCCCTGGGTGGCAGAGGGACAGGGGTGTCCAAAATCCCTTGTGGAAATACAGACATTTTACGAGGTGATGCGTTCCCTTTCCACGTCAGGAAGTGGTGTGAGGGAAGATGATGTGCCAGAGCCCACCCAATAAGCCCGGGATGTTTTTCTCCTCCTCCTGCCCGCTGTCATTTGTGTCCTATTTGAAGCAAACTCTTGTCCTTTCTGTCAGCCCGGCTAATTGGAGCTCAGATTCCAGAGGCAGAACTCAAATATTGACTGAACTTACAGCTCTAAATTCAAAGCTTTGTTACCGAACAATGCCAGTGAAACCAATGTGCTAATCGGCCACTTGCAAATAGGGTGTGGGGGGAAAAAAGCCCATTTTTTCCTACACTTGTGCTATTTATGCCGTGACAATAACTACACTTTGCTGGGAGAAATGCTGAGGGCGTGTTTTTATCAGCACTGGGTTGTGGGGATGGGGGGAAAAAAAAAACGTTTAAGAAGATAAAGGGCTGGGAGTAAAGCCGAGATGCACTGAACGGTGTCGGGAGATGTCGTGTGCTGTTGTCCCCCCAAAAAAACTCTTGTGGCTGGATGCAGCCCCGCACCGGAGGCAGAGGGGAAGGGAGCAATTAGTCACAGCCACGAGGTTTCCAGCTCCAGCCCCATTTGTTCAGTGAGCAGCTTCCAGCCGACAGAGTTCGGCTCCTCGTCCCCTTTTCTTTTACCTCTGTGACAGGATTTTCCTTCCTTTCCTTGCCGTGCAGTGAAAGCAAGGTCCCCCTCTCCCGTGCAAACCAGGCTGTGACCACGGCAGCAGGACTGAGGTGTGGTGGTGTGTGAAACAGGGGTGATCCTAAAGGCGTGGCTCCTGCTTTCTTCCCCAAAAAACAGTTGCTGAGCGAGGGACTGTGCGGCAGAGAGGAAGGCAGGCTCCCAGCACAGATCCCGTGGTGTAAAAGGGGTGCTGGGATGGGCAGCTCAGAGGGAGTCTCTGCTTCCACAAGGCATCAGGATGGGAAGTGTCTGACAGGCAGAGGAAAGAGCAGTGGGAGCTGGGGAGGGCAGGGAAGTGAAGGAGGCAGTGCCAAGGGAGCTTCATCACGCAGAGAAATGTCCTTGTTGCCTCCGAATCTCGCTCTTAATGAGAGCACTGAGTTCTGAAGAGGAGTTTTCTGCTGGAAAACAGCTGAGTCCGTTGCAGGAGGGTAAATTGGGCTGATCTGCATCGGAGCTAATAAATAGGTACCGCAGCAGTTCCAGTAGTGAAATCCCTTTTTTTTTTTCCCCCTTCCCCAGCTGGCCGGGACAGCTCTGTAAATCTGATAGCTCCTGAGCTGCAGAAAGGCTGCGTTTGCCAAACTGCTGCGTGCACAAGTGAAGTAGCAAGAGAAAAGGTTGTGGGTTTTTTTGTTTGAGCTCCTTCGGGAAGGCATCAAGGCCACTGTTTTAAAGTGCTGAGTAACAACCTCGTGTGAATTTATGGGAGGAGATAAATAAGAAAGGTGAAGGGAAGGCTGCTTTGGAATTTTACTCCCTCGAATATCGTTCCTTGGAGCATTGCTGCTGGGCCTGGCACTGGTAAATGTGGCATAAGGGGGGCGAATTCTGTGTCTGGAGGTGGACTGGACCCAGGCAGGAGCTCCCTGATGTGGTTTTCTCCATACCTGAATTTATATTTTGTAATAGCTTTTAATAGTTTCGCAATTGCTGTCAGCATATTTATTTACATAAGTAGGGGCTGTGATTACAGTGAATGAAAACGTGTAATTATTTAATTAGGGCCCATAATGAGGCTGTGTGAGTGAGCTTGAGGCAGATGCTTTTGGTTAACAGCACTGGCCATGACTTTGTGCCCTGTTGTGGAGCGGAAGAAAGTCATTCTGAGGGTACAACAAGGAACTGAGTACAGGAGAAATGATGCTGCTGGCTGGGGAAACCTTTATTTCTGTTCCTGAGGAGGAAGTTGGGTTTAGTAGCCACTCACTCGAGTATCTTGAAGGCAAGGCTGGCAGGAACATCCACCCACTCCTGGATACACCTTTTTCTTGCTGAGTGAGAAGCTGCTGAGCTGAACAATGACAGATTTCCAAGGAATGTTGGCAGGTTAACTGTGCAGAGAAAGCAGAGGCTCCCCCTGAGCGCACAGAGTTAATTTTATTGGGTGTTTAGCAGGCTCTAATGGCAGCCCAGAGACCTGTACATCTTCACAGGTGGATAACTGTCTGGCAGGACCTTGATTGCAACTTGATTTTCCACCTTCTAGACCCAAAGCCCTGCCAAGGACGTGTCCCCTGGGAAGCACACGATGCAGAAAGGTTCTCCAAATGCAGTGTGCTGCTTGGGCTTGAGAAAGAACCAGAAATGGAAAATTCTGCTGCCCCCGGCGTGGACTTCAGTGAGCCCTCCAGGAGAGGGCAAGGGAGTGATTTTTGGGGCAGGTAAGGCCACACCCTGCAGGTGCCTCTCTGGATGCTCAGAGGGTGAGGTGGGCACAGCCTGGCTTCGGGCAGCCTTGGGAATGTTCCTTTTCCTAATAAGCCCACGTTAGAGAGCTTTTTCTAGAGGAAATCACAACCAGCACCTGCTTTACTGATGTGGCTGTTCTGGGATGAAATCCTGGGAGGAACATGCCCAGAACAGGGGCAGGGGTTGAGGAAAAGCATCTGCTGGAACTGCAGCTCTGACAGCCGAGGAACATCGCTCTGAGCCCTGACTCTCCTGTGCCCTTGGGGAGAGGAGAAGCTGATGGGGTGGAAGCTCTGTGCCAGCAGGCTCAGGGCTCTGCAGGTCAGGCAGATTCCTCACTGCTGGATTTGTTCAGGCTGGAGAGTTCCCTGCAGGGGGAAAGCACACAGGGACTGACACACACCCCCCTGGGTTTCCTCTTCAGCCTCGTGGCAGGGCAGAATGGAAGGACTAACGTCAGGAGCACTTCTATTTCCCCCCGGTGGAGCTCAGGCCAGCCCATGTCTGAGAAATTGCTGAAAACTTCAGAGATGGGGCGTTTTCTGCTTGCGGTTTTGTTCCCGCTGGGGGAAGGGGTTGGGCAGAGCGGGTTCAGCTCCCTGCTGCCGGCACTGGCAGGACCTGGCACCTTCCCCACCGTGACATCAGCGTGACTTCATCGGGGCTGCAGCCGGGGGCAGGGGGCTCCCATAGCTCACAGCCACCCGTCAGGCTGCCCGTCTGGGCTGGGATGTGAGGCCAGCCCGGGTCACAGCCTGTCTCTGCTCCTCTCTCTGTGCCATCCGCAGGGGCAAACTGCTCCCGGCACTGTCCCGCTGCCACCCCGGGGGCATTTCCCTGCAGCTGCACCCAGCTGGGGTTTGGGGCAGGGGGTGTGGGTGCAACGAGGGCTATCCAGTCTCCTGGAGGCCTTTCCCTTCTCCTTCCCTGGGATTTAGGTCCTCAGCGATTTTCAAGGGCAAAGGGTCAGCTGACAGTGATGAAACGACCTGTGTTTGGGAATGGGAAAGAAGGAGCATAATATTAATTGCTCCTTAACAATTCTTCTTCTCTGACTTGTCTCCGAGGAGAAATCCCTCAGGACAGCTTGGTACTGGAACATGATGCAGACAATGAAAACGTTTTATCCCTGGCATCTCTAAATCCTACACTCCTGAGGTGATGGATGAGAATGCGGGGCCCAGCCCTTCCCTGGCTGCGTGTCCTCTGAAGAAGCACAAGCACACGAGCACCAAATAACTCAGTCACACCTGCCTGTTTTTCCCTGGGAAGCACAAGGTGTCTGAAGGACGTGACAGTCACAAGGGAGACCTCACAGACATGGGGACATGGGAGGGCAGTGAGGTCTGTGCCGTCACAGGACCTGGGAATTGTCACCCTTTCCCTTGGAAGTCCTGGTATTTGCTTGCCTGGAGCCAGAGGCTCTGGATCCTGCAGTGCCTGAGGCTGGGCTTGTGCCCTGCCCTGGGCCTGGGCAGGCTGGAACAGTCTCTGCAGAGAATTGCCTCGAAATTGTCCCTGCCTGCCTGACGTGGTGCCAGCTGCTTTTTAAGTAAGTTAGTGATTCGGGTTGTAATAGTTCCTCTGTTCAATTCCTTCTGGAGAGAAACTAGTTTTTCTGAAATTGCCTTCTCAACTCCATAATCATTACACAGCAAATTGCCTCGGGAAAGAGGCTGGAGCAGGGCAGTGGATGGGTTCTGCTCTGCATGGGCTTCTATGCTGCAGTGGGGGGTGGATCAGGTGAATAAACTCATAAATTCCCTTCCTTCACATCAGCATATCCCCCTGTCTGAGGTGTGGGGGGGTTGGAGGCTGTTTGGGAGCTTATTATTAATTTTTTATATATTTTTTTAATTTATTTTGACCACGGCATCACTGCTGGGAAGACACAGTCCAGGGTTCATCATCCCTGACGAGATCTGGCAGGCTGCTGCCAGGACCAGGCAGGTCTTTAGGCTGTTGCTTTGGGCCATTTCTCTCATTTCAGGCTTCCAGCAGCTGCCTTATCTCGTGGAGAGGAACTTTTATTAGGTAGGAGAGGAAGAAGAAACGAGATAAGGAAGGAAGTGGTCCAGGAGGGGCAGCCACAGCTTCTCTGGGCAACCTGTGCCAGGGCCTCACCAACCTCACAGGGAAGATTTATTTTCCTTATATCCAACCTGAACCTCCTCTCTGTCAGTGTGGAACCACTCCCCCTTGTCCTGTCACTAAATATCTTGTAAAATATCCCTGGGGAAGAGCTCAGCTTTTGTACGGGAAAGGACGGAGCAATCAGCACAGGCTAAAATTGAGAACGAAAGCAGGTGAAGCTCAGTAACTAGCTGCTAAAGGTGATTTGAAATTCTCAAACTGGGAGTTTGGAGAACAACATCAAGGGGGGTTGTTGAATGCACAGTTTTATGTGCCGGTTATCGACCCTTTCTTGCTAATCTCGGCAGAAGAACTGGAGACAATTTGTGCTTGTTAGAGCACAAGGCCAGAACTCCTCACTTCACCAGGCAGATCCTCACACTGCTGTGCTCAGCCTCGACCTTGGAGCCTTGGGGTTACAGCAGCAGAGACAACACCTGGCTGCTTTGCTCCTCAGCTGTGCTCTGCTTGCTGCTCCCAGTGGGGAAGGGGAGGTTGTCTCGGTGGGAATAAGTTAGAAAAATGACAAAGGGAATGTCTTATGCTTCACAGCATCTCTGCAACGTGCCAGGTATCCCTGTACCACGGGCACTTCAGCAGCTGCCAGGGTCTGTCATCGCTGTCGCTTCTCTTTCGCTTCATTTTTCTGCAGAACCATGGAAAAAAGGATGAAAACTGGGAGGAAAAAGCTTTGCTGCTGTCCCCCTTCCTCCCTTTTTCATCTGTGTGCCAGTGTTTAATTTGGAAAGCTCCCTCAGTTCAGTCACTGCTTTCTCATTGCAGGCAAGCAGGATGGGTGGAAATATTGATCTTCTTTTAATGAGTTTTAAAGGGAAAAGCGAGCATGACTCAGAGCAGGGAGGCAGCATGGGCTGAGGGACGTGTCTTCATTTTTCACCTGCTCCTGCTGCCTCCTTTTGGAACCTGCTCTGGTTTATCATTTCCCTTGCATGGGGACTGATCCCTGCTCACTGGGTTTTGTTGCAGTGAAGGTGTTCTGTTTGTTTGTTTGTTTGCTGGCTGTGCTCACAGCTTCAATTAACTTTTGCATCTTCATTTAACTTTTCCCAGGGTTGGTTTCCTGGCAGCCTCAGGGTGTGGGATGCTCAGAGGGGAGATGAACCTCACTGCCCCTGGGCTGGGAGCAGCAGCCGGGGTGAGTCCTTCCCCTCCTCTGTGCCCAGAGCAGAGATGCTCAGGCTGGTTTCTGTGCCTCTGCTGTTCTCTCCTCTCGCACCGGTGCTCCAGCACCACCTACAGTCCTCCACGGGCTGAGGAGATGCTCCAGTGCCACTGGGTACCGCACAACCACGAGCAGGGAAGGGTCAGGCTGAGCCAAGCTGTGATTTGGGAGGTATTTGCAGCCCTGTCTGTTGCTTTCTGGCCTAAACAATGAATGAGATTGGGAGGGCCTGGAGAAAAAAATCCAAACCCACCCAAAAACGCCCGTTTTCACCCCAGCTGCCCAGCACAGGGTGGGTTTGTGCCACCACACACCTGGTGCTGTTCGTGGACAGCACGAACCTGCAGGTCATGAAACGCTCCCAGGAGTTTCCTTGATTAAATAGCATTAAAAATTCATTGGTGATTTGAGCAACAAGCCATCAGCTGTACCTTTCAGGGGTGGAGGAGTGTGTAAATAAGAAAAGTCCTTCTTTCATGAGAGAGCTCTTTCAGTCTGTTTCTGCTTTCATTTTTGGGGACTGGTGGCACCTTGGGTGTGACAACTGTGGTGGAACATCCCCTGGGTCAGAGGAGGATGAGGGGATGCAGCAGCACAAGGGATTTCTGTTCCACAAAGAGCTCTGCACTGGTAAGAAAAGCATCTCCTGCCCCACCACGGCCCAGCCAGTCCCCAGGCCATGGGTTGGAAACTCTTCCCCCTCCCGTGGGGCTGCGGCATCTTTCAGCAACAAGAAATTACGAATCAGAAGCTGAGCTGAGAGCTGCTGCCCGACCTTTGCTGCTCTTGGTGGGCTACAGCAAAGGCTGCAGGGAAAATCCAGCACCTGGGCAGGTGGGGCTGTTTCCCTGGGGTCTCTGGGCACACGGGGTGGGGAGGATCCCCCCGAGTGACGGGGGCCCACCAGCCCTCACCACGTCCCTAGTGCAGCCTGTGGGCAGGAGAGTTGTCCTTCACATGTCACAGCTGGCAGGCACTTGGCTGGACATGTGGGGGTGATAAAAGGCAGCTCCAGGGGGGCTTCTCATATGGCAGGTAATGGGGGGAGGAAGGGGGGCAGCAGGTGGGAGGCGGGTTTGAGAAGTGAGGCAGCTCAACAGCTGCTGATCTCACTGGGGGATGGGATGGGAGCGTTCCCTTGGGGCTCCCCAGCCTGAGCAGCTCCTGGGAGCAGGGGATGGAGGGGTGGGACAGGGGCGGCTGGACGATCCCCCCCCACCCCTGCAAGGGCCCTGTCAGTGGGAGAACTGGGGTTTTGGAACAAGGAGTCCCTGGAGCGTGGCCGCTGCGCATGCACCGTGTCGTGCCAGGGAACCTGAGCTGGGGCTCTGGAGATCCGTGTGCTCGGCTCCCACAGCTCTGCTCCTGCTGCCATGGTGAGAGGGGATTCCAGAGCTTGTCCCCTTCCACCACACCCAGCCTTTGGCACCGATTCACTCCCTGGACTCCGCTCCTCTCCCCAGAGTCCAGACTTACCTGAGCGGGTTCCCGACAACCCAAACCGCATCGAGGATGCCGTGCACGGCCCGGGGAGCCCGGCAGCCAAACCAAGGAGGGGGGCACAGGGGACACAGCGCTCCCTGGGACACATGGGTGAGCTGTTTGTGGGGTTTGGGAATGGGGAGGGTGCCCTGAGCCTTGAACTCCAACAGAATCCACAGACTTAGCTCAGCTCCTCCTGGCACTGCGGGAGAGGAGCACTGAGCCCTAGAAAATGGTGCACAGTGACCCAGGGGCTTCACCAGGGCTTGGGAGAGCTGTGAGAGGTGGACAAACCACGCTGATCCTCTGTCCCTCTTTTAAAGATCCTGCTGAGGCATCTTTTGGGACTGTCTGCACCCTCAGGAGGCTGTTCCTGCTGCTCGGGGTCGCCGGGCTGCTGGCAGGGACGGCGGCTGGGACGTGGCTGCTGGGTCAGTGTCTCGCCAGGGCGGCCCTGCTGCGAGTTTGGGGGGTCAGCACTGGGGGGAGGTTGTGATGGGAGCTCCTTGGTCAGTCAGCTGTGGCTCGGGATGGAGAGGTGTGGCTGGTGCGGGCTCTGCTGCTGGTTGCTGTGGTGCCTGAGAGGCTCATTCCCCTCTCGCAGTGGCAGTGCAGGACTGTCCCCAGTGTCGTGCATCCTGGGTGCTGCCCAGGCTGTGTGAGTCCATCTGCACCCCCTTCTCTGTTTCCTGAAGTGAAACACCTGCAGCAGGCTCAGCCAGAGCAGGGGTCCCCCCTGCCGCAGGAGCCGGATGCGATCCCAACGTGCAGTGACGGGGAAGAGGAAGAGCCCGTGGTCCGGGGGGCTCCCAGTACAGGTTTGTGTCTTTGCTTGCTGCCAAAAAGGGTGGGGAGAGGGCTTCTGCCAAGCCCAGAAAGAACAGAAAAGAGGCTCTTTAAGAACAACTATCTCCTGCTGACCCACTAGCTGCGTTTTGCCATTGTTTTGCTTTTCTTCTAAGTCCTGCTGCTTCCCCCAGAACTGCAGCTTTGCTGCATGGGGGGATCCCACACCAAAGGCCTCTTGCAGGGCTCCTTTGCCTGTGACCACCCAGTGACTGGGATCACTTCTAGTTTCTAGTTGCTCAAATGGCTTTTTCTGGGGGTTTGGGTGGGTTTTTCTTGCTTCAGCCGCGTGTGACTCTGCACAGAAAAGGGGACTCGCAGGTTTGTCCGTAATGGAATGGCTTTAGTGTCTTTCAGGATAAACACGGTGAACTCCCTGCTGGAAGCTCAGCTGGAAGGACATCCTGGCTGGCTCCTGGTGTGCCACGAGGGCTGGAATCACTCTGTGGGCACCCTGCTCTGCCAGCAGCTCGGGTACCTCAGGTGGGCACGGCAGAGGCAGCTGCTTTGGGCCCCCGTTTGCCCTTTTCTGAGGGGGATGATCTTGGCCAAAGCGGGAGATTGAAGGCTGGGGGTTTGTCAGGGCAGCAGGTGGAACCTGAGACTTGGGATGACCCGGGGACCTGCAAGAACAGCTCCAGAAGATCCTCCCTGCCCAGAGGTTCATTCCCGGCTGCCGGAGCTGCAGGACTGTGGGAGCATTGATCCCACGGCAGGGTCACATTCCTGATCCCCTTCCTGGGGCAAGTCCTGTTGTTTTTGCAGAATGACCCATCAGGAAGGAGTGAACCTGACGGATGTCAGGGTGAACGATGAGCAGCAGTTCCTGCAGGTCAGACCCCACCAGGAAGGGAGCCTGGAAGACTTGTGGCAGGTCAGGTAAGGGCAGCTCAGGGGGAAGCACAGTTTGCTGAAGCCTTTTCTTTCAGGCTTAAGAACACAGCAAACTGTGCAGGTGCTGTGCAGTAAACAGCCCCTTTGGGAAGTGCTGCAGCCACCCTGGGGCTCCCCAGTGTGCCCCGAGGGTTTTGGTTGCTGTTTATCCCGACCAGGAGGATTTATTCCTGCCGTTTCTCTCTGCGCAGGAGCAGCTGTGAGTCGGGGCGAATCGTGGCTCTGAAGTGCTCAGGTGAGCCATTCCCTCCTCTCCTACATCCCCAGGATCTCTGCGGGGATCCAGCAGCTTCTTTCCTCCTGTTCCACTCGCTCCCCTCGCCCTCCAGCGTGGGGATGTGGGGCTGGAGCTCGTCCTAACCCATTGCAGAGTGTGGGCAGCCCCCCGGGGCCGTGCGGGTGGTTGGGGGGGCAGATGTGCCCCCTGGGCGTTGGCCCTGGCAGGTCAGTGTGTGCCAGGGCTCCCAGCACCGCTGTGGGGGCTCGGTGCTGGCACAGGAGTGGATCATCACTGCAGCTCACTGTGTGCACAGGTACCCCCAGGTCCCCCCTGCCCACCCTGCTGTCCCCCCAGCCCTCGGTGCCCGCTGCCCTCGGGTCAGGGCACGCTGTGTTCTGTGTTCTGCTCAGCTCCAGGAGGCTCCAGGGCTCTGCCTGGCGGGTGTTTGCAGGGATTGTCACCCACGGCTCCCTCAGGCAGGAGGCCGGGGTGCCAGTCCAGGAGATTGTTCACCACCCGCTCTACAACCACAACAGCCTCGACTACGACATCGCCCTCATGAAGCTCCGAGTGCCCCTGAATTTCTCAGGTAAGAAGCAGTTGTGTCCTGGGGAGTTGTCTGTCCTGTCCCACAGCAAAAAGCTGCCCAAAAATGAGCCTCTTCTGAACCTGCCCCTTCAGAGCAGCTCTGACCAGATCAGAGTCACAGAATGGTTTGGGTTGGAAGGGACCTTAAAGCTCATCCATTTCCAACCCCCTGCCATGGGCAGGGACACCTTCCACTAGCCCAGGTTGCTCCATCCAGGCTGGCCTTGATGCTCTTGCAGGATGCCCAGAGCCTTTCACATCTCTGAGCCAGCTGAGGGCTCTGCAGCCCTTCCCTGGCTGCTCCTGGCAAAGCTGTCCCCGCTGCCCTGGCACTGTCCCTGTCCCCTTCTCCCCAGCTGCCATCCGAGCCGTGTGCCTGCCGCCCTCCCACCAGGACCTGCTCCAGGGCACGCAGTGCTGGGTCTCTGGCTGGGGCTACACCACACCTGGCCAAGGTGAGCTCCCATCCTGTCCCTGTCCCCCAGCACTGCCCTGGACTTTCCCCCTGCTCCCCACTGCCCCATCCAGCCCCTTCCATTCCACATGTGAGCTTCCAAATGCACCCCTTGCCCCCACCCCACCCCTGCTCCAGCAGCCTGCACCCCACACCCACCGCCTCCCGTGGGCCTGGCCGTACCAATGCCATGAAGTAATGCCGATTTCCCATCTCTGCCCTCCCCAGCTAGTGCCCTGCTCTCCCCCGCTGCTCCCTGCAGACCTTGTTTCTCCCTCTTGGCTCCTCTCTCCCCACCCCAGCGCAGGTGGCCGGGATGCTGAAGGAGGCCCTGGTGCCCCTGATCGGGACCCGGAGGTGCAACAGCTCGTGCATGTACTCGGGGGAGCTCACTGCCAGGATGCTGTGTGCTGGGTACCCCCGCGGGCAGGTGGACGCGTGCCAGGTAACGCTGGGAGCGGTGGGAATGCTGGGGGTGGGCATGGATCCTCCTGCCAGCCTCCTGCAGGGCTGAGGGGATGCAGCCAGCTGGGAGACACCCGCCTGACGAGGTCCTTGGTGGGAGGCCGGCTACCCAATTTTGGATGTCCCACCCCTGGGAGTGTCCAATTTGTCCAGCTGGAGGGGGCTTGGAGCAACCTGGGACAGTGGAAGGTGTCCCTGCCCACGGCAGGGGTGGGTCTGGGTGAACTTTAAGGTCCTTTCCAGCCCAGTCTGGGGTTCTGTGATCTGCCTGACGTGGCCGTGGGGCAGAGCAGCTCCCTCAGCCCTGGCTCTGCCCCCAGGGGGACAGTGGGGGCCCCCTCGTGTGCTGGGATGGATCCACGTGGCGCCTGGTGGGGATCGTGAGCTGGGGCCAGGGCTGTGCTGAGCCCAACCACCCCGGGGTCTACACCAACGTGGCTCAGCTGCTGCCCTGGATTTACCAGGTCACTGAGGTAAGCCCAGGTGTGTGCCCAGCCTCTTCTACAGCCCTGCATCTTCCACAGACAAATCCCAGTGCCAGCATCCCACTGAACTCCTTCTGTCACTCCCCTTGGCCCACGAGCCTCCGGGACAACCTCTTCTGTAGTACTGATTCCTCTTTCTGTTTTCTTTTTATTTATTCGATTAGATCTACTAGAAATCAGGCAAGGAGGGACTTCACAGAGCTACACTTTGCCCTTTCCATGTAATGAGTGGAGAACGCTCTGGGAGTGATTCATCCTGTCACTGTAACCTGAACAGAACCCCAAACATGCTCAGTATAAATAGTTTATTAAAGAAAATAGCAAATTACATTTCTGTGAACAATAAACAATGTGAGAAGTGGTGCTTTTTCAAAACGGGTGTTTTTTTGGATTGCTGTGTGTAAAGGGACAGGGGATCCTATGAGATGTCAGTGTAAGGGCAACACTCAGCCTTTGGGTCAATCACTTGGAGGGGAAGAAAAGAAACAGTTGAGTTTTTGAGAGGCAGATTCTGCTTCAGTATCTCCCTTCCCTGCTGCACTCCCATGTGCTGGGCTCGGTCTAACTGCCCATTAGACTGGACTTCCCCCTCCTCACACCAGTTAAACCACAGCAGAAGGGTTCTGCAAGGACTTGGGTGACACAAGTCAGGGCCTCGGGCCCTGCAAAAATGCTTGGAATGGGAACAGAAGTTGGACAAAAGTGCAAATGAAAAGGATACAAGAGGAGATAACAGATTAAAAAACACCAACCTCTGTGACTGAAACTTTTGTGAGCACTACAGGGCAGGAAGAACTTTGCTCCACGGGTGCAGCATCTTGGCCTCTGGGCTAATTTAAGTGAATGCTCTCAGTGAGTTTTTCAATTGAATATACATTTCTCAAAATCTAAACCATAGCCTTTTGTGACTGAAGAAGACAATGCTATGAGTGCACCTTTCATTCCCTTTTTACATTTGTTTACACTTCTATCATTATTCCTTACAGACAGAAAATATAATACCAGAAAGACACCAGAGCTACCCAGCTCACAGCCAACAAAAACCCAAAGGAAGGAGCTGAACTGGCTTGTACAGCTGGTAAAGTGAGATTGAAAAATTCTAAGTCAGTTGTAAGATATTTTCCATGAGAAATAAGAGAATTTTGCTACTTTGTGCAAAACCCTGTGACTTGATCACCAGTTCACTCTGCACAGGATCTCCTTTCCCCAAATTCCCCCCTAAATTGTTGCTCTCTTGAGGTCTGCCCCTCAGGAGAACCTGAGGTGGGAAAGAGCTAAGTTTGGCACTTCAGCATTCCTGGGAGGGTATCAAAAGCTCTCAGAGTGTGGGCTTCATGTGTAACTTGCAGGGACAGAAGAGGTAAGACAGAGAGGGGCTACAGGCCCCCTGATGTAGAACTGCATAGATGAGTCACCACTGAGCAATAAAAACCCCTCTCCAGGACCCTGAGGCCAGTCTGAGATGAGGTTACACAGCACCTCATGTGGGAGGCTTGTCTGGCAGCAGTGCCTGTGCTCACAGAGATGCTGGACACAAGGTTTGATTTATTTTCCTATGCTGGGCTGAACAGGAAGATGAAATCCTAGAGAATGGGAACTAGCAAACATCAGCAAAAGCATCTCTCCTTCACCAGGACACCCACCAGCTCCTGAAGGAAAACCTGGATTTGGGCAGAACTCCTGTGGGCAGCGTGGCAGGATGTGTCTGTGTGTTCCTCACCTGTGATTTCCTGGTCCCAGACTCCCAGCCCCTCAAACACTGAGCTGGGAAATATTCCTTCTCCCCCAGCCAAGCTCCAGGAAGCACTTACCCAATTCTAATCTTTTTTTTTTTTTTATATCAGTACAAATAAAAAAGGTCAAATCAAAAAAAAAGTTTGAAAGTCTCAGTTTGCTCTTGGTTTATCAGAAGATGCCAAGTGCAGGTGTAAACGTGGGGTTACTTGATTTTGGCCAGTGCTGCTGCTCTCCTTTCTGTGTTCTGGAACAGGGCTCGGATCAGACTCTTCACTTCAGCTGCTGAGAATTCGGCTGCCAGAGGGCCCTTCCCATCTGCCCACCTGCAGGGGAGAGAAAGAGCTTTATTTAACCAAGCTGCCCGGGAATGGCACATTAAGACAAGCCTCTGAGGACCTGTCCCAGTGCTCACTGACCAGGTATGTGTGCAGCCCCAGGCCAGAACTGTTTAGCCAGGTACACAAAGCACCAGCCTGGGAGGTGATTCCTGCACTCAGCACCTTTTCTTTCTCCTAAATACGCCCAAAGCCTGTCTGCAAAATTCCCATTTACCCCCTTGAGAACACAAGAAAGTGGTTTATGCCCTCTTGAAAGTGGAGTTGGGAGCCTTTGGTGAGTAACACAGCTCCAAGGGCCCAGGGAAGGAGCTGCCTTCCTTCTGTGCTCTCCCTGTGGCTGGTGCCTCTCTGGTTTAACTTGCTGAGAACAGGGTGTTTTCTTGCCCTTCAGAGCTATGTGAGAGGCAGCTGAGAGCAGGGACTGCCAGCTAAGGTAATGGAAGTAATTATGCAAATCCCCATGGACAGTTCAGGTGAACCCCCTTGCAAGGTAAAAAAGCAGCAAGAAACAGCAACCTAAAAAGCAGAGGACACACAGGTGGAGTGACAGCCAGGCTGCTCCCTGTGAAACACTCCTGAACTTGGAGAAGCCAGGGGGATGCACCAACACTTTGTAGTTGGCTCTCCCATAACACCTGGATTTTACCACTTTGCCTTTTCCTTCTCCTTCCTGCAGGAAATTAAGAGCAAGTGAACAGCCAGCCAAAAGCACCTGCCTGACCCTCAGCAGCAGTGCCTGCCTTTCCTCTGGACAGCCCCTGCTGCTGCCAGACACTTCCCAGCTCCCGGCTCCTGAGAGCCAGCTGAGAAGGGAGAAAGGAAGACACCTACTGATCCACTATTTCCTGGAGGTTGGCTTGCAGGATGATCATCAGCTCTTTGAACGTCATCCACTTCTCCACGTAGACTGGAACTTCCTCTTGGTACTTCTTGTTCTTCTCTTCTTCGGGTAGAGGGGTGAAGACTTGGGGTCCCTCCTCCACCATGATCCTACAGAGTGAGTACAGCCTGTCTGCATCTTCTGCAGAGATATCCTGGAATTGAGAAAACATTAACAGTGGAGCAGGGAGATTTACATTTGGAGTGCCAAGTGAAATCAAAACTTGGTGGTGTGAACATTTCCCGTGGACACAGGATTATAATTTCTCTGAAAGGTAACTGCTCCCCTGAAATCTGACCTTGGGATCAGCAAGGTCACAAATGCCAGCTGTCCCCACCACCCCAGGGCTGGCACGTCCCCCCCCCAGCAGGTACCTCCAGGGCAACAATCCTGGTGACAATCTCTGCCAGGGCTGTGTTCAGTAAGGTCCCCATGGCCTTGCAGTACACGTTCACTGGAAAGACATCCTGCCAGACCTGGCCTAGCCTCTTCAACTGATGCAATACCTGGAATTATCAGCTCTGTGTTATCAAAAAGAACATTAGGAAAGGCCCCAAGTGATAAGGTGACCACATATGGTCAGAAACCAGCTGAAAGAAGCAAAAGGCAACGAAATATCCTGCTAAAGACACAGCCCAGGATAAAAAAAAACCCAAATACGTCAGGAAATAGTTGTTTTAACAGTTCCACCCTGCTGAAACAGGACTGAGATTACACCCTGGACCTTCCCCAGGACACCTGCAGACAAAGGGATGTCTGGCCTTGACTGCCTTCCTTACCTGCCTTATTGCTTTGTTTGCTGCACGGAAATTTTCCTCATCATCCATGTTAGAAAAATTCCTGGCACTTGAGAGCCTCTCCAGGATTTCCCCCTTCTGCACTCGCATCTGGGCCTTAAAACACTCCATCCCTTTAGGAGGAAAAGCAAGCAGAGAGAAGCAATTAAGCAATTACTAATTTGCCGTGCCTATTTATGACTGTAACTGCTGAATAATGAACTTGCCATAGTGTTTTATTTTTAATCGAATTTCCAGTCCCCAAACAGTCTCATAGAGCCAACTTAACCAGTAAGCTCTTGTGCAGCTTCTGAAACACTTATGAAAAAGAGCAGAGTTTGCAGAATTAACTGTGGATGACTCCTGTTAGCTCACACAAACTTATCTCTGAATTTGTTTCCACAGGATAAGCTGAAGAAAACATCAGAGGACCGAGCAGCAGATCCCAAAATACAGTGCTACAACATTGTGCTGGGTACTAGAAAGTTCTTGAAACTATGTGCTGGACAAGAGCTGGGTTCCAAAGAGCCAAGACTTCCCAATTTAGAAAGTGTTGTTGCCACTTGTCCAAAAAATAGCAATGCACTGCTCACAGGGAGTCAGCAGCTGCACCTACACCAAAGCACTCGGCCCCAGCTGCCAGGGTTAATTGCCACATGACCCATCCGTGGATTTTGGGAGGGGAAGGGGAGTTACCCAGTCTCCTGAAGGCAGGCACCAGGTCCACAAAGGAGGCTGCCCCGTTGCTCAGGATGTTGGTGGTGCGGTAGCGGAACTGGTGGCCCAGGGTGAGCAGGTGGTGGGCGAGGTACATGCAGTTGTTGTGGTGGATGGCTGCCAGCTGGGGGAACTTCTGCAGGCTCTCCCTGCCCCAGGCAGGAGGAAGAGAGAAGGAAGAAATGTATTTAGTTACTAATCTGTTAAAAAATTAGTTGTGCCTACCCTAGAGAAACTCGCTGCAGGCGTTGCAGAAAATGGGCGAGGCCCGACTGGCACCAGTCAGAATAAAAACACTGAACTTGTCACATCCCCAAAGGATCCTACACGAAAGCAGCATTTGAACCCACACTTTTTCTAGCAGTGGACTTTCAAACAGAAATAATACTTTGTTACAGCAAAGTTATGGTGAGGAAAACGGAGAGAAGTCCTGTCAGGAACACTCCAGTGCTCTCTGACAGGATTTTGTCCTCTCAATCTTCATTGCTGCTTTTTTTTTTTGCAGGAAAAACATCATTAAAAATCTGTGCATCAGACCTGGGGCCAAAGTTACGTGGCTGGAAACAAATACAACCGTGCAAGGACTTCAAGCATCCCCCTGCTCGTTGGACTGGCAACTCAGAAACCCTCAAGCACCTACTTTGCACAGGTATGATTTAGTGATAGATTAATAGTAGCTTTTTGCTGCTGGAGGAAGCCCTTAGTAATTTCCAAGTGGGAGTGCCCCAGTAGCATTATTCCCTCTCAAAACAGGCCCTAGGGAACACACACAGAGGCACACTTACTTGTGGTACGTTGGCACCACTTCGTAGAACAGCTGGAAGATTCTCCTCACGGAGTAGAAGAGCTGCACACAGCTACAGGGAAAAGGAGGTTCATGTCAGCCTGACACAGGGATTAATGTCTCATTCACAGCTGACCCTCAGCCTTCTCCAAAACAGGGCTTTATAAGCACTGAAGCACTGGCACAAAGGGTGGACTGTCAGGATCAGGGGCAGCCATGTCAACGGTCTGGAAAACTCACAAAGGCTGCGGTGACCCTGTAAGTTCAGTGTGGAAAAGCCTCAGAAGGGAGATATGTGAAACCCCAGGAACAAAGAGGACAGTGTCCCTTCCCCACCAGGTGTGCACAAACACTCAGCCCCCTCTCTGCCACTGAAGGGTTGCCTGGGCAACAATCCTGCTCCAGGGCCGTGGTCTCTGGTTTTTTAAAGTAGACTTTATGTGGTCCTCAGTATTTGTTTTCTCTCAAGAGCCCTGCCAGCTGCAGAGCTGGAGCTCTTTGCTTTCACCAGCACAAAGACAGCAAGAACTCTGCTCACAATGGGTGCCAGCACTTATCATTTGGTTTGGAAAGAAGAGATGGGTTTGATGTTTCTAAACAACTGAGAGCTACAGTGGGATAAATCAGTAAAGTGAACACTGCAGTAGCATCTCTCCCATGAAGCCATGGACTGTGTTGTGCACACTGGGGTGTTTACAGTGCCTACACTGCTCTAACAGCTAAAATACAAGGCAGTGCACCTGAATATTCCCTGAAAACCCAACTCCAAAAGCTGCTTAACCTGAGTACTGCAGGGAGCAGAGTTATCAGCTGTACCAGTCTCCTGCACAACCCCAGGGGTGCATCCACCAGCCAAAATGAGAGTAACTTTAATGACTGATTCTAATTTTTAAGTATATTCTGTTCTTTTGAAGTTCCTTTAACCTACTGACAGGTGCCTGGTGCTGCTAGAGGCAGTGAGCTTCTGACACACAAATTACTGATCCACAGCTCCTACCACTGGTCCGTGCTGACTGTGGCCTCCAGGAGTGTCTGATAAACCAGCTCCATGAGCTGCTCCACGGAGGAGCTGATGCGGCACGTGGGCAGGGAGAAGGTGTACGGGCTCAGCCTGGTCTCACCCTCCCAATTCACTGTGCCGTTGTGCACGAGGCTGGGGGGCTTCTGCAATTCCGAGTGGTCTCCTGACCCCGGGCCAGGAAGCTGTGGGAGGGTTACACAGGAGTCAGGTGTGATCTGAGGGGAGACAAGAGACAGGTATAATGGAATTTAGAGCCTACAGAAAGGAGACTGTGCAAGATTACGAAGCACTGAATGACAGAGATTTAAGACTCCAGGTAAACACAAGACTGCAGCGCTATTAAATGATGTTTAGAAATTGCTGTTTGCCAAGATCCCCATATAATCCCAAGAGCTCTACAAAAAAAGGACTTGGCTGTTGTAGACAATCCTTCCCCAACCCCTGTTTTTCCAGAAAAACGGTGTGGGGCATCACCTTTACAGTGTTGTGGATTTCTGAGGTCATCAGGTTTCTGGCTGCTGCAATCACATCCTGGCACTTCTTGCTGGCAAAGTGGGAGTTGACGTTACGGGCGTACTTCAGTAAGTCAGTCGTGTCTCCTTTCAAAAACTGCATGTTCTTCAAGGCCTTTTCAAATTCCTCTGTGGATTTAATCACCTGAGAAGAGCAGACACGTGTTTTACATTAACACAGTCTCCCAAAATCAAAGAACCAAAGGAAAATTTTGTACAAACTTCCACTCAGCTGAAAGCAAGGGATGAAAATAGGTTTCAGAGTGCACCGAGCACTAAAATGTCATCCTGGGCTTCCTGGGGCTCCGTGTTCAAACTGGGCACCTGCCATCTCCTGGGGGATTTTTTGAGACCCACCTCTGTGTACTGCTCTAGTTTGCTGCTGTTGGTTGGGATGGAGTTCACCAGGCAGTTCTGAACGAGGCAGTTGGAGAGCTCTTCCCAGATCAGCTCACCCAGCAGCTCCGCCAGCGTAACTCTGCCATCCTTCCTGTCCTCCCCAGGCTGCTCGAGAGGCACATCTGCATTCCAGAGAGTACAAATGGATTTTAATACAGCTGTTTCCTGGGCCGGACCCTTCACCCGTTCAAAAGACGTCCCTCCTGCGTTTTCCTCACACATAATAAGTGATTAACAACCAGATATTCTGGAAACTTCTGCTCCAATTACATGAACAAGGTCCTGATCATCAAATAATTACAAAAGGGAGAAGCTACCTACTTAGCAGATATTTGTGGAGAACTTCAAAAATAAGCTTGATCTTGTCAAAAACCTCCATGGGAGAGGACTGATCCAAGGCAGGCTCCTCGGATTTAAACCTCAGGATGAGCACGTCTGGCCGTTCCTCGGTGAGTGGCTGCAGAGATGGGTATGAAATCACCGGCTTGAGGATGTATTTCAGCAATAGCTGGCCTGAGAAAATGAAAAAAAAACCAACTTATGTTTTCCAACAGCACAAGGCAGGTAGTTTGCTCCAGTGAGGTCCAGCCCTGGATACTTTGGATGTAGAGACTCTGCATGAAGTGGAAGAAACACTCTCTTGATCAGCTGTATCAGGGAGCAGATAATGAGGTAAAACTCTTCAAGCATCAGACTATGAAACCACACAGTCACAGATTAAGAAGCATACTGAATTGTCAGGAAAGGATAAATAATTCCAGGTAAATAATAGGATAAATATTTTCCTACTAATAAGAACTACAGCATTCACTTCAGACTCACGGGAAACACAAGCCAGGAGAGAAAGATTTTCCAATGTACTGCTGGAATGACCTGGATATCAAGATTCATCCCCAAACCTGAACCCCTGTCCCTGTGGGCTACTGGGGCTGTGTTTGTCTGGTCTGTCTTACCAAAAGCTTTCAGCCTGGTGTGCAGCTCTCCCAGGACGGCCAAGGCCTGGAGCACGGACGCCACAGGTGGACCAGCAACCTCCTCCTCCTTGGATGGCATCGTGTGCAAGTGCAGCTCTGAGTGCACCACCACCTCCAGGCTGCTTTCTATAAACACAGAGAACCACCAGCTCTGTCAGAATGCGATATGAGAAGCTACTCAGTCCTCAGGTGGCAGCTGAAGCAATGTTCAGAGAGAAAGAGCTCGTTAAACCACCTTATTCCCAACAGTTTTAGTGCATTTCCCATCCTGTCGGTGCCTGGAAACAGGCATTTCCAACAGTGAAGCAAACCCAGCGAAAGAAAGCAGAACTTGTGAGCACCTTTGGAAGGAGGGAGCTGCCACACAATGAGTTTCTGCCACTCCTCCCCGAGGTGGCAGAGCATGTTCTGTGTCTGCACCGTGAGCTCCGTGCCGAGCGCTCTCAGGATCTTCAGCTCAAAGCCCTTGCGGGATTCCAGGTTCCTGAGGCTGCTCCGGGCCTGGTTGGGGGGGGGATCAGACACACAACACTGGGAATGCTGCCCCTGCTCAGGGACTGATGCAGTTGATGCTTAGGAAGTCACTATTACCTTTTCCAGCTGCTGAGCTGCTGCAACATACTTCTTCTCCAGCAAGGCAGTCTTGTGCTCTTTAATGGCTCTGTCAAACTGCAAGAGCCACACGGACCCAGATGTAACAGATTCAACAGCTCTGCTCTTAAACTACAATTTTTAAGCTACACAGAGACAGGGGAGTTCCAGACGTTCAAAAAAGCCCAGAATGATGCCTCGGACTGAGGAGCGTGATTTTAAGCTGGCCCCCCACCTCCCCTCCTCACCTCCTGCAGCTTTTTCAGAACACTCAGGACCAGTGTGTCCCGCTCCAGCTGCTGCCTCAACTCCGTAAATTCAGCAACAGCCACGTTCAGATCTCGCTGGACCTAGAATAACAAGGAAATTCAGTCTCAAAATGCAGTTAAAATTATTTCAGTGTTTCCTTAGCACAGCCATTTAAAATATAAGGATGCTTGGACTGAGCCAAAAGTCAATTCTCAGTGAACATCACTGCAGAACTCCAGATGCTGGGACATCAGAGCCAATAATCAGAGTGTGAGTCTTCAATCTGACCTGGCAGGAGCTGCTCACATTCCCCTTAAGACCTCACTGGATGTGCACAGGTATGATTTGAGTACCTGTTCAGCCCTAAACCACCGTGGGACCAACATGGGTCAGTTTGTGTGTCACCCCCTGCAGCAGCCAGGGCTGGTCCTTCCCTCGGGAGGACACTGTGACACACTTTCCCACCTGCACAGCAACAGGGACAATCCCTTAATGACAGCTCTTAACTTTTACACCCTGCTGTCACACACACCTGTGTCACCTCGAGACATTCCTTAGGGGTGGTGTCACTTAGTCAAGAGTCATGGAATATCCTGAGTAGAAAGGGACCCACAAGGATCATCGAGTCCAGCTTCCGGGCCCTGCCACCCACCCCGAAATCCCACCCTGGGCCTGAGAGTGCTGTCCAAACACTCCTTGAGCTCTAGCAGCCTTGGGGCTGTGGCCTCCTTCCCTTAGTCCCTTCCCAGCACACCACGATGGGGTGGGGGCTGCAGATCTGGGCTGGAATCCCCCAGTTCCCCCCGCCCCGAGTCACCTCGTTCTCAATGCTCGCCCTGAGCAGGTCGATGTTGCTGGACAGCCCGTCCACCTGTGCCACCAGCTCCTCCGCACTCTGCATGCTGGGCAGGAACTCGCTGTACTTCTTGTTTATCATGTTGCAGACTTCTCCCTGTGGAGGGGGACAGCGTCAGCACGGGGAGAAGGGACCGGGACCGCCGGGAGCAGGGGAAAGAGATGGGGGCACGCCGGGATGAATCGGGGCTGGGCACCTCAGTCTGCCCCGGGGCTGGCACAGAATCCCAGAACTGCTGGGGACGGAAGGGACCTCTGGAGATCACCCAGGGCAGGGTCACGCGGAGCAAGTGACACAGGAGAGCGAACAGGTGGGGCTGGGGTTTGGAATGTCTCCGGAGACGGGGGAGTCCGGGACAGAGAGGGGCACCTCGGCCTGAGCCAGGGCCGGGCAGCTGGGCTGACCTGGGCTGGGGCACCCTGATCTGACTGTCCAGGGCTGGACACTCCAGGCTGAGCCAGGGCTAGTGGTACACCCTGGACTGACCCAAGGCTAGACACCCTGATCTGACTGACCCAGGGCTGGGG
>VZRE01007692.1:278159-291583 GCA_013396775.1 Cephalopterus ornatus | reverse complement strand
TTTTTTTTTTTTTTTTTTTTACAGGACCCAAAATAATTGTGAAAGAAGTCAATGGGAAGGTGTTCCTGCAATGTACAACACGTGAACAAAGTAAAGTTACGTGGTGGAAAGATGGGAACGAGCTTGGAAACAAAACTCAGCTGGAGCTGAGTGCAGTTTACGACGATCCCAGAGGCCTCTACACGTGCCAAGTAGGAGAGACAACAACAATGCTCCAGGTGCACTATCGGAGTAAGTGCTGCACTCCTGCTTTCTGGAGCCAGAACTGCCTGGAGTTTTCACCCCAGCAAATTTTTGAGGGAACTACTGGGTTTCCCAGAGTCTGTGGGTGGCTCCACCAGTTTGCTGCAGATTCCCCTGTTTCTGGTGTCCCTGTGAGAGTTCTGCAGCCCCAGTTAGTGCCGTGATGCCGCACTGCTGGCCTCTCTCTGGCCCTGCGCTGAGTGCTGGGGGACACATGGCAGCTTGTGCCACTGCCCTGGGTCACACAAGGAGCCAAAGTCAACCCCATGTCTCTCTTGGCCGGGGACTGGAGCCTGTCTGTGCCCTTCTGTGCTTCCAGTGTGCCAGAACTGCATCGAGGTGGACGCTGCCACCATCTCGGGGATCGTGATCGCGGACGTCGTCGCCACCGTGCTCCTGGCAGTGGCCGTGTACTGCATCACCGGCCACGACAGGGGACACATGTCACGAGGTGAGGGGTGGGGACAGGGCCTGGGCACCTCCAGGGGCTGCTGTGTGGCACCTAGGGACTGAAGATGGGTTTGGTTTTAAAGTCACCACGCTGCCCGCGGCTCCCCTGATCCCTGACCACCTTCTTTCTGTGTTTAGCCTCTGACAGGCAGAACCTGATTGCCAACGACCAGCTCTACCAGGTGAGCGCGGGTGCACACCTGTGTGTGTACGGGGGGACCTTCGGCACCTCTGTGCGGTGTGGGCCCAGCCTGGCCTCAGGGACACGTCTGCTGGGGGATAATCAATGCCTGGAGGCGGCTATTGCTCTCTGACGGGGCAGCTGCCTCCCCCCAAATGACCCAGAGGATGGGGCAAGCTCAATTACCCCATCTCTTACACTGTGTGTGGGGAGGGACACTTGGAAAAGGCTTGGCAAAGAGAGGGCTGGGCCAGCTGCGCCTCCCAGGGCTGGGCAGGGATGGTTGGAGCTCATCTCCCCCTTTTTTCCCCTCCAGCCCCTCGGAGAGCGGGAGGATGAGCAGTACAGCCGGCTGGCACCCACCCGGGCCCGCAAGTGAGGTGGGGACACTCTGGAGCCTGTGACTCCACCAGCACGCAGGCTTTGCCTGGAGATCCCTCCTGCTCTGTGCCAGGTTGGGCTACTTATAGCACTGTGCTCCTTCCTTGACCTCCTGCACTTCTGTATTCCTCTCATTAAAGATGAGCCTGTCCCACAGCCTCCCTGCTCTGTCCTTTCTGTCCAGGTCCCTGGGGAAGGTGCACACTGGATGGGATCTGGTCCCTGGGAAGGTGCACACTGGATGGGATCTAGTCCCTGGGAAGGTGCACACTGGAAGGGATCTGGTCCCTGGGAAGGTGCACACTGGAAGGGATCTGGTTCCCAGGAAGGTGCACACTGGATGGGATCTGGTTCCCAGGAAGGTGCACACTGGATGGGATCTGGTCCCTGGGAAGGTGCACACTGGAAGGGATCTGGTCCCTGGGAAGGTGCACGCTGCTGCTCCCCAGCTCTGAGCAGAAACAGCTAGTGTGGCCTGAGTATGGTCAAAGTGGGAGGCAGACACCAGCCAGAACCAGCTAGCAGTTGGAAACCTCGGAAACCAGGTCACCCTCCCTGTGCCAGTTGCACACACTTGTAGGTTGTGTTTTCCTGCTTTTCTCAGAATGTGGGTGCCAGGCTTTAGGGAGGACCAGGCTGAGAAGCGCCCCGTGACTCAGGCAATCCAGTGTTGGGGGTATAAAGGAAGTGAAGGGTCAGCCCGATGTGGCCATTGCAGGTAGAATATGCCAACGCCTGCCTTTTACCTGCAAAGCCGTCTGGTTAGCACTTCATTAAAAATGTGACCAGCAGACTGCCTAGTTTGTAGCTCTTTCACCACCATCAGATCTCAAAGCAATGGGCAAAGGTGGCTAACCCCACCCAAGGGGCAGGAGAATCGCAAATCCAAGAGCCAGACTGGGAGAGGCTCCTCAGCACGTCACCCTCGGAAGGACAAAGAAATATTTCTCTAGTGCAGGTAAGCACAGAGGAAGAGAGATGTTGCCACTGGGTGGGTGCTGATCTCACTGAGATAAGGAGTGTGTGGGATGGCACTGGCTGGGGCAAACACAGGGCAAACCTCTACATTTATGTACCCCACAAACAGTGGCAGAAGCACTGGCGTGGAGCCTGAAGCAAAAATTTAGGCCTTGTACGCCCAGAGTGGTCCAGGCTTCCCCCATCCCCTCCGAGGAATGGGCTGCATGGCTGTGCTGAGCAGCCACCCCTGGAGCAGTGCTGTTTTGCAGGAGGTGAGAACACAGCCCAGGGTGGTTTCAGAGCTGCTGGGGGTTAGTTCTCTCTGTATCTTGCCATCTCCCTGCTCGCTGCTCAGAGCCTTGTATGGTAAACCCAGCTGTGCCTCTCAAACCGCATCCTGGGGCTGAGCACAGCGACCTGCTCACGGGGCTTGCTGGCTGCTTACCTCCCCACACTGAAACTCAAGGGTTAAACCACCCCCAGCCCCCACCACTGCTGCTGTTTCCTTTCCTCAGAGCTGTTTCTCTGCTGGGTAGCAGCACCGTGGGTGGCTCTGGGGTTAGACCAGAAACGTTCCCAGGCACCACAGCGTCTCTCGGGCCCTTCCCAACCTGTCCCACTGCTGCTGTGCCATTTTGGTTTTAGTATACTGATGCCTCTGCTCCTTTTGCTACCGGACAGCAAAATGGAGATAAGGCTGTGAACGTGAGATCTAGACAAGGTCAGAGGCCAGACACTCTGAAGGACCCACTCTCTGCCCAGGGAGACACTGGAGGGAAGTGGAGGCGCTCAGGGCAGAAATTAAATGGAAGGGACAACCAGAGCGTGCAACTGGAGCAGAGAGGGGTGTGAGGGAAAAGGAGGCCAGGAACCACGAGTGAGGCTGCAGCCCTTTAATGGGAAGGAAAACTTCTCTTGCCAGTTGCCCATTTCTGTTCCCTGGTATCAAACCAAAGCGCACACCAGGGAGGGACAGCGGGCGCCTGACCTGGCTTACCCCAAAATGCCTCAGCAGAGCTGCAGAGCTGGCACTGGGCTGGGCAGCAGCGTTTAGCCCCTGTGCTGCTGGCTTCCATGGCTTCCAGCCCATCATCCTGGGAACTTCAGAACCCCCTGGATGCCAGGCCTGCATACACTTCCCGCTGGCCTTTCCGGATGGGCTGTGGGATGGAAAAAGATGCTAGTTTGGGAATCCTTATCTTAGTCCACGCAACACATTGGGAAAAGCACAGCAGGGCAGGTGCAGCGCTGCTGTGTGGTGTGTGCAGAGCACAGGGAGCTGCGGTTCTGCTCCCAAATCCCTGTGGTAGCACCAGGAGAAGGAGCTCCACCCTCAACACCTTTTTTCCTCCATTCCTGGGGGAGCTTGGAGCTTGACTGGATGCTTCTTCAAAGGATAAATGCTACCAATTCCCAGACCTGGCTATCCCCTCCCAGCCAGCAGAGAGACAGGAAACACTCCATACCTCATAGTCCGGGTTTGGAACGGGGGGAGGACGCTGCGTCTTCTGACCTGCAACAGAGGCACAGAGAGGTGATCCCTGGGATGATTCGGGTAACACAGCACGAGGGACTTCCACGATGATGCCAGGGTAATGCCATGAACCCACAGGTCAATCTGCATGGCTTTATTATGAGCTAAGAGCTTTCAGAGAGCCAACTGCTGCCAGGAGCATCTGCCGTGCGGGGCTGGCTCCAGCGCAGCAGGGAAATGGGTTCTTACGGGCAGGAGATTTGGCAAAGCAGCTGTTCCCATCCCATGCACAGAGGCAGATGTGGGAAGCAGGAGGCTGTTTGGTGAGGTCTTGGAAGCTCAGGGAGAGCAGAGGATGCTCCCTCCCAGAGTGGGAGCTTCATCTAGTGCCCAGTGGCCACCACAGAGAGCGGAGATGCCTGAAATGGCTCTTACCTCGTGGCCGAGGGGCAGGACTGGGGCTTGCTCGCCCCTTCCTGTCTTTGCTGAAGTAGTAGACCAGGATCAGCACCCCCAGGGTGATGAGGAGATCCGCAGCGATGATCCCCGTGACCGTCAGGGCATCCAGCTCCTGGCAGTTGGCACACACTGCCGGCAGGAGAGAGGGAGCTGCTCAGAGCTGGGCTGCCCTCCCTCCCAGCAGGAAAAGCCCAGGCCTCCCTCATCTGCTGAGTGCTGCCAGAGAGACACAGCTCTGGGTGGCAAGGAGAAAAGAGCAAGCAGAAAGGGAAGGGGAGGTTCCTTTTGCCAAAAATGGGCTCTCAGACCCTCACAGACCGGGAAGGGCCTCAGCATCACCACGTTCACCTGCAGTCTGTCAGCAGGAAGAACGGTCTTTCTGTAGATGCACCAAGTGCTGAAGAATTCACCACGTTTTTGGGTAATCTCTTCCACTCGGTGTTTATTTTTCCTTGCTGTTTGTACTCAGTTTTTGATTCGTTGGCACGTTTTTCTCTCTTTGTTTTAAAGAGCCGCGCAATTGCTGGCACAAACTGCTGTGCAGTTTCTTTCCCTCCCAGCCTGCTGATGGTGAATTTCCCTTAGGAAAGCAGTGGTCCAGAAGACTCAGATATACAGTGGAACCAGCAGATTTGGTTGTCTAAATGCAGGTATCTGGTGCCATTTCAGATGCCCTAAAGTATTTAATCCGATCCATGCAGGCTTTAGCCCATGGACTGAGGGAGTTTCACTCACCTCTGGCATTCAGGTACAGATCATGCCTCTTCCCACTGACGTCAGAACAGCTCAGGTTGGCAGGGGCGCTGTTGTGGTCCGTTATAATGTACTTCCTCTCTTCGCTGGTGCCTTTTTTTCCCTCAGTTGACATCCACTCTATGTTGCCTTCAGTCAAGGGACAGGTGATTGTCACCGTGGTGCCCGAAATCTCCACCAGGAACTCTTCACTGGCAGCCAGGCCTACGAGAAAGGAAACCAAATCAAGGGGAAAACTCAAATATTCCAGTCTGGTTTTCAGTCCTCAGCCATGAGGCTTCTGCAGACTTTATATCATATAGTTAAGAACGCTGGTGAAATTCATTTACCCTCCTGTGCTTCATCTGCAAAGAGAATAAAGAGTGTTAAAAAATCAGCTGCTTGTTGCTGTTGGAAAATGCCCAGCCCTGCTTGGGGAACACTGGTAATAATGAAGGGCAAATTTATGACAGCCAATTTTTCCATCAGTGAGATCACTATCAATTAATGAACAGCGAATTTTTCCTATCCTACGATGTTTTCAAAATTCAAATATTTCTATTTGACTTTTAGTCCTCCCTTGTGAGGCATATTTGGTCTTTTGATCATACTAAGTAGTTAAGAACAGTGGTAAAACACAGTTACCCTGCTGAGCTGCGGTGCCAACTACAAAAGAAAGTGTTAAGTAATTAAGTTTAGCTACTGGTATCATACACCTTTCCTACTTCCAGGGTATCCTTTCTGAACTCAGCTGCTTGAAACAGATGTTTATGATCCTATATTCATGCTAAAGGCAGTAGAAATCTTCTTTTTGTGGGACAGGATGTTGTTTTGAAATTAAGCCTTTTCCCTTGGAAGCCATTTTTAACTCAGACTAACACAGAATGGAAACCTGAATTATTTTCCCACCCAGTTTAGAAAAAGGGTTCTTATTGCAAGCTGTGCACCCCGAAACTGTGCTTTATTATCATGGAGCAAAGGCTGCTGGAAAATCCGCCCTGGTTTCTACAGTAAGAACCCTGTGAACTCACTGGAGGGTGGGACCCTGACCCTTGATTTAACACTGTAAAACAGTTTATTTATGTGATTTTTCTGTCCTGTAGGAAACAGCTGGCTCCATGGGAGTCTCTGGAGCTGGAATACTAAAGAAACTGATTTTAGGAGGTGTGGATCACACTTGTGATTTCCTTTAAAGACGTTTGTCAATAGAAAGTAAGGTAAGTAAATAATTGTAGATTTGAAATTTCACAGACATAGGGCTTGGCTGGAAAGAAAGTGATCTGATGCTTTTTTCTATATGTAGATGAATTTAAATTTGAAAAAAAAGAACAGGCCATTGCTAAACCAGATGTTTTCTACCTTCCCAAAGGTTAGCAGTTGGTATTTGCAGCCCATTGTCAGAGTAGTTGTAGTTTTATTGTAGTATGTCTTAAAATTATCTTTCAAACTTACCTCGTTGTTGTCAGCTTCTTTAGAGTCTTTACAGCTCCTCTGCACTTCATCCTAAACCAGCTGGTCCATTCAAACTGCTGAGGTGGAAATTCCTACCACACAGGGATACCCCACCGAGTCTGAACTGGGGTAGTTACCCATGCTCACAAAATGGTTTAAGAAAAGCGCATGGATAAAGCATTAAACTAAAATTAAACCCACAGAACCTTAGAGATCTCAGTGCACCAAGCTCCAACCCTGCTGCCTGAAGTTTGGAGACTCACCTGCACAGAGCAGGAGCCCCAGGAGAGGCCAGGACGGCTCCAACCTCATCCTTGCCTTCCTCCTTGTCTTGCTCTTCTCTTCCACGTCACACGGGCATCGCTGCGGGGCACGAGAGGACACGGCGGCTTTCCAGGTCCCACTTACAAGAAAAAGGCCCAGGATCCTTTCCCAGAAGTGTTACAGGCAGCGCTGGGGGGACTCCCCGTCTCCAGTGACACGAGCGAGCAGCCCCGGGACACGTGTGGGGAAATGAGCCCAGGTCAGGAAGTGCAGAGGCTCAAAAGGTCTTCACAGGACGTCACTGACAGCGAGGGGAGGCTGCTCTGCACCAGCCTGTCCCAGCCTCCGGAGAGCTCTTGTAGCTGCCCTGGGAGCAGCAGGAGGAAGGAGCCAGGACTAAATTTGCCATCAGGACCTTCCTGGCAGCTTTTGGCAGTGAGTGTCTCTGAAGTTCAGACTGCTGCAAACAATGTCACAAAGAATCGTGGTATGGTTTGGGTTGGAAGGGACTGTAAAGACCATCCAGTGCCACCCCCTGCCACGGGCAGGGACACCTTCCACTAGCCCAGGTTGCTCCAAGCCCACCCAAGCTGGCCTTGGACACTTCCAGGGATGGGGCAGCCACAGCTTCTCTGGGCAACCTGTGCCAGGGCCTCCCCACCTTCACAGGGAAGAATTTCTTCCTAATATCTAATCTAAACCTACTCTCTTCCAGTTTAGAGGCGATCCCGCGTGGAAGTGGCCGGGCCCCACTAGAGGGGGCTCCTGCCCCGGCCAGGACCGCACGGAGGGGATGATCCCTCCAAACCCGGGCTTGGGGTAGGCACAGACTGCCCGTGGGACCGGGACAGGGGGATCCTAGAGTTCCTCTGCTGTTCTGGGAAGACTTTGAGAAGCTCACCTTTCGTCTCGTTACCGAGAACCTGAAGGAATTTCCCTTTCCAGCAGGGATGCTGGCACAGACACAGCGGGAACACGCTGCCTGCCCATCTCCCTCTGCTCCAAGCCTACGGGGGAGGCAGAGCTGCTCCAGTGTGGGGAGAATTGTGGGGATTTGGGGGCGCAGCTCCAGGGCAGACATTCCAAGTCATCCAAATCCCTCTCCTTCCCCAGGGCCCTCCACGTTCTGCACCTGGGACACATCTCAAGGGACTCCTTCCCAGGCGCCTGAAGGATGGAGCTGGCTTCTCGCTCCTTCCCAGGAATTCACCATTTACTGACACGGCTGAGCCATCTACAAACACCTTCAGGCAAATTTTCCTTCAGGAGCACAGCTACCTCCCACAGGAGGGGAGTGGTTTCAGGTGGAAGCTGGGAGGAGGAAAGATTGCAACACAAAAGAGCAAAGGAATATGGGAGGGAGAAGAAATTAATTTCACCTTGAGAAAATCCCAGCCTGACACCCAGAAGTGATTGGTGCTGCCGCACCTTCCCACGGTGCCCGGGCAGGGCGCGCTGACTCCGGCACTGACAGCGCTCAGGTTGCCTTGCAGGCCAAGCTGGGAGGAAGGAATCCGCCTTGCTGTGCCGGGAAGGCTTTGAGAGACTCACCTTCCGCCGGGTTTTCGAGAACCTGAAGGGAATTTCTCCTGGCACGCGAGCACGGACGGGTGTCCCCGATGCGCGGCCGCGCCTGGGCGGGTGCTGTGCTCGTCCTTGGGGCGCAGCTGCCAGGTAAGGAAAGGAATCCTGCCCCTGCCTGGCCTCGGTGCCATCCTGCCTCTGCTCTTCCGACCCCTTCAACTATCACGAAGGCAGAGACTTTTCTCCCGTACTCGTGCCGCGGTTCTTTCTGTCCGGGGTTCGCTGGGAGTGACACGAAGTGCTTGAGTTTCTTCACGAACAGGTTTAGGCGTGTTCGAGCTCCTTCTGAGCTCGGGTTACAACGTCTTTTTCTTTCCTGCCAGGAATCTGAACTTTAGTCCAAGTCTTTTTTTTTTTTTTTTTTTTTTTGCTACCTTTGTTCCTAAACAATCAGAGATTGTTCAGGTTCAGGAGCCCCGGGTTCCGATCCCTTGCACAGCAACAATTCCAGGTTGACAATAAACTCGCTTTGAATGTTCAGTGGTTTATATCAAAACACTGGATTTTAAGAGTACCACGTCCTCCTTTCCCAAATGCATCAGCTCACGGATGTAATCTGACTTGGAAAAAAGTCCTTTAGACTTATTTCCCACAGTTTTTCTTTTTTAAAGGAGTTTAAAAGATTTGGCACTTAATCTTTGGATGAGAAACATGATCTCTGCCAGTGAAGCTTTTCAACTGTGAATACCTTCGATGTTTTCAAATATTGTCCCCTTTGAGATAAGAGATTATTTGGAAGGAAGTCTTTGGTTATAAATTACTTTCAAATACGTCTTTATTATAAAGCCAGATTTTACAACCTTAGATAAGCTTTTTTGGCTTGAATCCTACTGGGGCAACTTGACTTCCTAAAGTGACAGGAAATGATTAGTAAGTTTTTTCTTTTTTTCGCCAGCAATCCTTTGGTTTTCCTATTTTTCATTTCCCTCCTTTCTGTGCCTTGCTGCTCCCCCTCTTGCTGGTTGTCCCTCTCTCAGGGCAGTGATGCTCACTTATTTTTGAAGCTGTGGTGGTTTGGTTAACAGAGGATGTTTCTTGGACACATTTACCTTGAGGATTTCCTCTAGAGTCCTTCAGCCTGACTGTATTTGACTGCAGTTGTCCAGCTGGGCTTTTAACCCTCTAACAGGCCCTTCCTACATCAGTAAGAGCAGTTTTCACCGTGCTGTTTATGATGCTGGGAGTACAAAGTGTATGAAGAAAGTTCTAGCATGGGAAATAGCCGTTGTTTACTGGGTCTCAGAAGTCCAGTTTTAATGGCAGGACTGATTTTCCCAAGAAATCTGCAGGATCACCCATTCAGGAATTATCTCTGTGCCTGAGACAATCATTTCCAGGGCTAGATAAGGCTCAGACTAAACACTGATAAGGAGCAGTGATGAGTTCACACCTCAGCAGTGATCATTCCCTCTCACCCCGTGTTTTCCCTGCAGCACTTTGGCTGGCAGCAGCAGTGGAAGTTTACACTTCCCAGGAGGTGGTTGCTGTGAACGGCACAAACCAGCGGCTGAAATGCACCTTTTCCAGCAGCAGCCCCGTCAGCCCCCAGCTCTCAGTGACCTGGAACTTCCAGCCCGAGGACCTGAGCTCCCACGAGCCGGTGAGCGAGATCTTCACTCTCCATTTCAAACTGGTTTGTCCCAACAGACCGGTCCCGACGCCCAGCACGGGGTGAGCCCAGTGACTGCAGCAGTTCCAGGCGTGGGGATGGGCACACACACGTGAGACCCACAGCTATGGACACTGGGGCCTTTTCTCTCTCACCTGTTGGCTGCAGAACATCCTCACGCTTAGTTTTGGGTGATCAGGGTTGAAGTGTTTGTGGCCTGATGAAGCTGTGCCTGCTGACACCGCAGGCCTGTCTCAGCTGACACCCTGCACCCAGCAGGACCTGCAGTGCACAGGAACCTCCAGGGTCCCTCCCAGCCCAGGCCATTCCGTGTTTCTGTGATTCCTGCAGGTATTTTACTACCTGAAGGAGCCCTACAACCCGCCTTCGGGGCGGTTCAAGGACCGGGTCACCTGGGACGGGAATGTCGAGCGTAACGACGTTTCCATCATCATCTGGAACCTGCAGCCCACCGACAACGGCACCTTCACCTGCCAGGTGACAAACTGGCCAGATGTTTATGGCTCCATCGGGGAAGTGCGGCTCCGGGTTGTGCAGAAAGGTGAGAGGCCAAGAACCACCCCCAGAGGTCTTGTGACCTTGACCAGTTCCCACGTTTGGCAAAGTTATGGTGGAAAAAAGGGTTATAAGTGTGAAGCATGAGGGTGGTTAATGGAATGAGGGGGAAAAAAGGAGCCTAAGGAAAGGTTTTATTCACAGATGGAGGTTCCGAGCTTCATTCCTCCTACCACAGCCCCCGGTGTGTCCCTCTGGTTCATTTCCCTGTCTCTCTCTACACAGTGAGTTTCTCAGAAATCCATTTCCTGGCCGTGGCCATTGGATCCGCTTCTGTCCTGATGATCATCGTGGTGATAATTGTGATTATCTGTCGACAGCATCGCCAGAAAGCGCAGGAGAAGAGGGCCGATGTGTCAGACACTGAACTGTAAGGACAGAGGAGGGAGGGAAGGGCTCCTGGGAAAGCTTGTCAAATGTGTCTGTGTGGCTCTCTGGAATTACTGGCTTGGCCCCTGCACTGAGCATCTACAATGCAAAGCTGCCAACACAATTAGTGATAATTGGCAGGTGATCACTGTCCCCTGGGCCTGGCACTGTGGTCACCATACGTGTAACACACCTGTCTTATCATGTAACTCCTCATCTGTGCCATGTGTGACTCAGAGCATCCTGCTGCTCAGGGTGTCTGACACTGAGTTGGGCTTTTTTTCTTTTTTTCCCCCCTTTCTTTTAATAACAGTAAAGAAAAGGAGAGGCTGAAGATGAGAGAAGGAAAGGAAGCCAGTCCATTAGAAGACTAAAGGTCTAGTTGGTGTATACAAGGCAAGTATCCATGTCTAATTAGTGTCTTGGTGTTACTGGGGACTTTCTAAGACAGATTTCCTCAGGTATTTCACTGCTATTCCCAGTCAACAGGCCACAGGTGCCATAAGCAGGAAGAGCTGAGGCACAGTAACACTTTGCTGTTGGGGATCCTTCAGAGAGACTCACAGCTGAAGAGGCAGTGGAGAGAAACTGCCTCTTAAATGTACAAGAGATTTCTCCTCCCTAGTGTCAAGGATCATTTGTATGAAAGCTGTTGCTGCTGCTTCCCATGACATTCCTGCTTTGTGGATAAAGAGGAATGAATTAATTTCCTTTTGCCAGTTTTGAATCTGCTTTTTTATTCATTTAATCTTTATTGTTTAAAAATTGCTGCAGGAAGACTGCAGCTGTTTCCGTATTTGCTGGCTGTGCTTAAACATTTCAGCATTACTTTCACCCACTCGGTTTCTGAGGTCAGCAGTTGCTGACCTATTATTTTTGTTTTCAGCAACAACCCTGAGTAATGAGTGTTTGTTTTTGTTACAATCTTTCTTCTTAAGTACTTCCAAAGCAGACGGTGAAAGCTTGTAATTTGGGATGTTAGAACAAAGCTGAACTCCAGACGCCTCACGCTGTGAGTGTGGTACCTCTGCTCGACCTGAAATTCTGGCAAGGAAAGAGGGCGACACTGCACGAGTTGTGAATTCCCTTCAGTAAGGCAAAGCAGGAGGAACTTGCCCCACGAACAAGGAGCTTCACCTTCACACCTGAGGAATGTGAAGGAAGTTGCTCTGGAGATGAAAAGCTGCCAAAAGATTTGAGCAAAGCGCCAAGATGTCTGACCGAGCTGAGGTTTTGGAAGTGTGTGAGCCAGATGCACTCTTGCACCTTAAAAATCACAACGTGCCTTTGTGTTGCCCTGTTTTTCCTCCCCCGAGATCCTCCCTGACATCACGAAAACAAAGACTGACCAGCGAGGGAGCAGAGGAGCAGCCAGTTGCTTCAACAGATGTACTTTAAATCTCTTTTCTACTTTAAAAGGACAGTGTTAGAGCTGGGCAATGGGTGCTGTTTGTTATTAGGGATAACATTCACTGGTCAGTGTGGTTTTCACATCCATCTCTTGCAGCTTTGGGGGGGTTTTGTAACTCTGGGGGTTGAGGTCACTGCTTTCTATGGCTCCCCTCCTTTTCCTTCTCCCTCTCCCAGCACTGCCCCGTGTTCCCTTTGCCTCCAGCCCCTTCACCCCTTCCCTCTAAGCCGGGATGCTTCTTTCCCCCACTCAGCAGCCTTACACCCACTGTCACAGGTGCCCCAAATTTTGTCTAGCAGTGTCTCTGAGCTCAGAGATATCCCTGAACAAGTGATGCTCGGTGGTGTGAGGTCCCACTCCGTCTGATGCTGCAGCAGCACGGGATTGGGTTCCAACAACAGCAGCAATATCCCACTTCCTCCAGGTGCTGTTTATTGCCCAGGTGACCCCCAGCACACCCCATACCTGCACTCACTTAACCCATGCCCTGTCCTCGCACAGGCTTAATTTAAGGCCAAGGAGGCCCCAGATGGTGGATCCTGCAGAGCTATAATGGTTTTTAACCAGCCCCAAATCAAACTTGTTGTAATATTTAACGAGCCACAAATCAAAACAGAGCCTTGTTTGTTTAAAGAGTGTCTTTATGGCTTTATAACCTGTGATGTGCCGGCCACATTAACTGTTTGTGTGTTTTCATTTTCAACCACCTGTGTCATAAATTGTGTCACTTTGCTGAGAGCCTTGATGGTGAGCAGGGGGGCTGTGACCCGGGACCCCTCACAGCTCCAGGCACCTCAGACGAGCGGGTTTGCACCCAAAAAGTGCCGAAAAGGCGTTTAGGGGCCGACCCCGACATGGGGCCGGGGAGTTTGGGGCATCCGGACCCTCGGCTCAGCCCCCGGCTCGGGCTCGGCCGGGGCCGCGCGGCCGCCCCAGGTGTGCCCAGGTGGGGCGGCCATTTTGGGGCTGCCCCGCCCTCACCTGCGCCAGGTGAGCGCCATGTTCCGGGGCTGAGCCCAGCAGGGATGCGGCTCCGAGCGGCCGCCGGGGCTGGCGGCTGCCTCGTCCCGCGGGGGCTCCTGCTGCTGCTGCTCGGTAACGGGGCGCTCCGGGGGCTGGGATGGGTCGGGACGGGGTGCACTGGGACGGGAAGGAAGCGGCGTTGCCCGCGGTCTGGTCCGGGGAGGTGGGGGGAGTGGTTCCCGCGTGGGAACCGGGCGGGGAGCGCCCGGGATGCTGCTCCGAGGGTCCACGGAGCGGTGGGAGGCTCGGGAAGGGC
>VZRE01007692.1:252623-278106 GCA_013396775.1 Cephalopterus ornatus | reverse complement strand
TGGTGGATGGTCCGTGGGGCGGTGGGGGGCTCGGGAAGGGCCGTCCCGGGGCGGGGGTGGCCGCGGGTCGCTCCGGCAGCGCCGTGCGGGGCGCTGGAAGCGCCGGGGAAATAGAAACCCGTTCCTGCCCCTTGGGAGCCCTCGCAGCAGCGGAATAAGGTGCCACCATCAGGGCAGAACTTCCTGCAGCGTGTTCCCGTCTCCTCCTTCCTAAGCCGGGAGCGGGAGGTTTGGGAAAGGCAGGACGTGAGCGATGCTGTGCGGGCCGACCCCCGCAGCCGGGCACGAGTGGCTGCACTCGCTGGAAACGAGAACTAAAAGCACTTATTGCTGCGGGGTGACTCCTGACCCCGCTGCACGTGGAATTCAGGGGCTGTGGCGAGACACCCAGAGCCAAAATTGCCCTAAAGTAAAGCTGCCTTAAAGTAAAGCACCTAAAGCTGGTACTTTGAACTCCTCAGAGAGCCGGCTGATTCCATTTCTCAGCTCTTTATCTCCACATCTAAATATAAGCAGGCTCCAGCCCTGCCGAGAGTAGGTCATGGACGTTGTGCGCTTTCCTTCGAATTGCGTTGTGGAGGATGTAGTTATTACCTTTGAATTGTGGTAGACCTGCACATGTGTTGATACTTTTGGGACATCAACGCTCCTGTGCCTCGCTGGTAACAAGAAATTAACCTTCGCCTTTTGTGCCTGTCCCGTCAGGTGTCTGCAAGGCTCTTTCCCTGGAAATTAAAGCCAGTCCTAAAGTGAGAGCTGTCATTGGTGAGCAAGCCCTGCTGAAATGCTCGTTCAAATCCAGTTCCCCCATCACTGAGAGCCTCATGGTGTACTGGACATACCGACCCCTCGCTGGTGGCCAGATGGAGACAGTAAGTGGAACAGGGAGCCTTTTTCTGGAGGAGTCTGACCAGGCCTCTGTGCTTGCTGAAAATCTGAATTTTCTGTTTGCTTTACTGAGCTGCTGCATCACTTTGTGGTTTGGGAAATTCCTTTGGTGTTCTTTGGAAAAAAATATTCTATGTAAGTGCAAAATAGCACAATGATGATAAAGCAGATAAATTTTGGGGGTTGCTACAAATGCTGCATTGTGCACTGTAGCCACCTACAGTATGACTGTAAAGATCTGATTGGCAGCTTTATTTCTCTTGCGTAGGAAGTATTCTTTCTGACCTCTTAATGTGTGTTCATTCATGATTTCAATCCAAAAAAGCATTTCTCTTTGCTTTCTTGCACGAGTGTTTTATTGGCACAACTATTGCCTTTGCCTTCTTTTAGGTTTTTCATTACCAGTCCGTTCCACACCCAACAACGGTGGGAAAATTCAAAGACAGGATATCCTGGGTCGGGAATGTTGCCAGTGGTGATGCTTCCATCGCTATCCAGAGCCCCGAGATGAGTGACAATGGGACATTCTTCTGCAATGTGAAGAATCCTCCAGACGTGTACCACAACATCCCCCAGACTGTGCTGGTGGTTACAGAGAGGGGTAAGGCTCCCTTTCCACGGCTTGGGAATGCAAAATCATAATTATCTGTGGGATAGAGCTGCATTGCAGCTTTGTTGGGATCCCGGAAGTCTGAGCATCACATGGAAAACGTTCCCTGGAGTTCCATGTTAAAGTTTCAGCAAGAGTTACCTCAGCCCTGCTTTCTCAGCTCAATACATTGAGAGCTATTGAATTTATTTGGGGCAGGAGGGGACAGAGGGAGCTGTGGTGATAACAGAAATCAGAAGTGTCCCCTTTGTTCAGCAGTTTCAGCCTCCCCTTATTGCAGTGGAACAAGTTAAACGCTGAGGAAATACAGGCCTAAAAATAACACCCACATCACAGGCACTGACTGTCAGTAATACTCAATTTCCTCATCTGCCCTGCGTGCCAGACCTGCCCCAAATCTGCAGCTCAGCCGCGCTGATAGAACTGTGTCGTGACCTGCCTTCCTTTGTAGTTCCCTGCATCTAAAGCACCCTCCTGGGCTGGGTTTGTGGCAGGAATCCCGCAGATTTGGTGGCAGGCTGCCTCCAATCTGCCAGCGCCGTGCTTCACGTGAGAAGGCCACCAAGCTGTGTCCTGGGTGAAGGTTTGTCCCAGAGGCTTGGGAGAGCTCTGTGTCCCTGTATTTCCCTGTGTTTCACTGCTGGCACGGCGGTGTCTCCCCGCAGGCCTCTCCTTCCAGCTGACCTCGGCAGCACTGCTCTCCATCTCCGTGTTTCTCCCTTCCACCATCGTGGTCGTTCTGCTGCTGGTAAGGATGGGAAGGAAATTCAGAGCGCAAAAGGAGAAAAGGAAAGGTGGCTACAAGAAATCCTCCATTGAGGTGTCTGATGAGTAAGTTCTGGCTGCAGCCTAAAGCCTGTATTTCCACTTGGGCCTGTTGGCACAGGCCAAAGGATGGTTTCCCCACTGTCCTTCGTCACACAGCACTCGTTGTCTCAGTTCAGCCACTCATTCTGCTTCTCCAGGAGCATCATTCAGCACTCAGAAAGCTTTGGAAAACCCCCATGCTGGAGCATGAATCAAGTGCTGTACATCCCCTTTTTCTGTCATTCGTGTGAACCACAGAACAGAAGCAGTGTAGGGTTAGCTGGTCTTTCACTTCTGTAATGGGATTTATTTCAGCCTGAGTCAGCAAGATATTTTGCCTACGTGGGCTTTATGTGCTGCGTTTTGGTATGAAGTATCCATAACACCAGAACAGACCCAATAATGCTACCTGGTTGCTCTGTGGTGGCCTGAGCAGAGATGCCAGGTACTGAAGGAGCCTTGGAGACTGAATTCCCCTCTGCCCTGGAGTGGATTCTGCTCTGGAAGGGTCAGTAGTGAGAAGGGCCAGGTAACAGAATCCAGGACTGCAATCCACTGCAGAATGCGGTTTTACTGCAATTTCAGTGTTCTGACTGGTGTTTTGAGATTTGCCAGCCAAACAGCAACTCTTGTTTTCTTCTTTGTGGCACTTAAGTGAAATATCTGCCTTCAGAATGAGGGGCCTGACAGCCTTTATTCTCTTTGATTTTGCTGTGCAGAATCAAAGGCTTTTCGTCACGATGAAAAACCTTTGATTCCGTGTGGTATAAATAGAATTCAGAGTCTGTAGGACTTATCAATGTGTTTTGGGAGGAAAAGTCCAACCTAATCCTGTGCCTTCTCTGCAGGCCTGAGCACACAGAGAGCACTGGCTGCTCCGGGAAACTCAGGGCGTGGTGTCTGAACTGTGTGGTAAGTGAAAGCTGCTGTTTTCACAGTGGTTTTGCCATCTTTGATGCTCACAGGAGGTGGTAAGAGCAGCAGGTAGATCTTGTCACAACCCCTCTGGATGGCCAGGAGGTGTCCCAAATGGCTGTTTTGTCTTGAGATCCACCAAACTGATTTTTCACGTGACTTCATTGATCCCAAAGCCGTCGTTTTAGGGTGAAAAACTAGAGTTTAAGTGCAAGCTGCTGTGTAGTTTCTCCAAGGGCTCTGCAGGACCAGCCTGGGGGCTGGCAGTGCCCCAGTGGGGAAGGGAGGCAGGGGCACCTCGATGCACTGTGCTCCTTGCAGAGGAGGTACAGCCCTGCTTCTCTTTTGGAGACCTTTCCTCCTTTGGCCCTGTTTCTATTGCAACAGAATGTTGCTAAACCCTCGTGGGTTTTTTTGTTTGTTTGTTTGTGGCTTTTTGTTTCTTGTGCTTCGTTGTGTGTGGCTGTCTTCTAATTCTGCTGGTTCCCTTCCTGCCCCAGCAGCAGCTCCTGCTAATCAGGAGCCTTGTGCTGAGAGTACTGAGTGTTTTTGCCTCCTGCTGCCCTTGTTTTGTGTGAGCCCTGTGTGCTGGAACCAGCAGCCACCGCCACAAGTGTGGCACATTCCAGAGTAATTTAAGTGTTTTCATTTTTTTTCCACGGTGTCCTACTGAGCAAACTTACCCGAGGCACCTTTGCATCTCTTACACGCAGTCAGGACATACGCTGAGGAGTATTTAAATATGTGTTGCTTGACTCACTATTCTAATGCCAGTGATTTAAAATGTCCTAAATGCATGAGCCTTCAGACAGGCGTGTGCTGATGGTGTCTGTTAGACACAGAATGGAAAACAAGCAATTATGTAAGTAAAATGTTAAAGACATGGCAGTTACAACACAGCAGTGTTGGGAACAAGGGGTTGGAGAGGTGCAGAAAGTAGGAAATGCTCTGTGCCGAAGGGGAGGTTGCCTTGGGAGGTGGAAAGGTGGCATGCTGGGGAGCAGGGAGGGACCAGGTGGAGAGATGGGAAAGGATGGAGCCCCAGCTCGGTGAGAGAAATGCTGCCAGGCAGCGGGAGGACTCACAAGTTGAAAAACGTCTTCTCATCCTTTGAGAGGAGTTAAATTGGAATGATACAATCCTGCTGATTTCATGTCGAGTATTTTGTCAGATTGGATTCTTTGCTCTGATATTGAAATATTTATCTGATCAGGTGTCTGAGAGTCCTGTCGCACTCACCTTAATGACGCCGCCGTTTTGAGGTTTCTGTAATGTGCTTTTTCACGCTTAATATGCTACCAAACAACTAAAATGGCAAAGCCATTGAAAAATCTCTTTGGACTCAAAGGGACAGGAGAGTCAGTGAGATTTCCCTCGTAGAGCTGAGGAGTTTGAGTGAGTTTAGAGCTGGGAGCTGCAGATCTGACTCGTGGGGACACCAGCAAATGATTCCTGTGGTTGGAATTACAGACGACTGGGCTCTGAAAATAAGTAGTTGCTGTAGCTGAAAAAACAGTAATTTGTGCTGCTCTCTGCAGGGATTGGTGGTGCTTTTGCTTTGTGCTGCACTTTATGGCTCAGCTTTGGTTTGAACTTGAGCTGCTTCTTCTCTTAAAGCGCTCCTCATGTGCTGGTGGTATTGCGGTGATGGGTCTGTGTGTCTGTGAGACGTCAAACAGGTTCAGCTGCAAGTGCTTATACATTCATATATATGCATTTACATACATTTATACCAGTGTTTGTGCAAGTCCTCTGGCGTGCTCAAGCACAGCAGCACTTTGGGAAGCGTTTAGGCTCTTGTCAGAAGCCCGGCAGGCTCAGCATTTTGCTGAACTTCATGACCTGACTCATCTCTTCACACGCAGTCTCCATTTCTCTCCCCATGCTCCCTGCTTAGGACACGGATGAGGAAGATCCGTACTGATGAAAGCCTAAATCTGCGGAGAAAGAGCAAAATGACAGCACTGAAAACCGTGGCTGGGTACTTCTGAAGGCTGCTGGACAACCAGTGCAGATGGAGGGACATGCTCTGCTCTTGGTAGATCAGAAGAATGATGCTGCTGGCATAATTCACTTTTTTTTTTTTTAAGCACAAAACAATGATTTTTTAAAAAAATCCTTCTAATTTATTGGGGAAAAAGAAAATCTCTTCACCTCACTTGTGCAGTGCCTACAGAAGCCTCAGTGCCTAGAGCTGTAACAGGCTGTGTCCTCCCAGCCCCCTGCCAACGTGGCTTGGTTCACTTGCAAATTGGTGAGTTTTTGGTGACAGCCCTCCTTTCCTGAGCCCTTGAAACCGAATTTCCTGAAGAACAGGCTGCTCCAGAGCTCTCTAGGCTGGCCATCTTTGGGGATTGACAATGTTTACTCTCGGTTTTTCTGGAATGGATTTGCTGGCGGCCCAAACCTGTTTGATGAAGGGGTATCTGCCATCCTGGGAGCGAGGAGAACCTACTGCTTTTTGACTGATTCTTGGTTTAATCAGCTGCATCACTGGCTACATCTCCTTCTCCTTGTAGAGGTGAAGGACAATTCATAGAAAACAAATCTTTCTTTTTTTTTTTAATCAGAAATGCAAATGGGGACTCTGCATCTGGGGACACACAACCCCATCTACCTCAGCCGTGGACTCAAGCACTGCCCAAACCAATGTTCTGTTTGCAGTAGTTGTTTTCTCCCTCTCCTGGGTACACTTTTAGGGAAATGGCCAATCCTGCAGCATTGCTTCCCCCGAAGGAAGAGCATTTCCTCTTTCACCAACCTTGTCCCTTAATGAATGACAAGGAGCAGTGGAATCCATGTCTGCTCAACCCCTAAAGAGCTGCTGTTTGCTGCTTCCTTCCTGTGTGTGACATTGGTCAAATACTCTCCTTTTACAGACGTGGTACAAGTTTACCGCTGATTTTGATGTGCCATTGCGAATAAACTGCTTTATTTCATTTTTGGCCTGTGGACAACTTTTATTTGGTTAAATATAATTGGACTCATAAAACTGCCACCCTGAGTTGCTGCTTGGGTATAAAAATTGTCATGTGGTGATGGGTCAAGGGAGCAGATTTAACCCAAAAGGGAACAGGCTCCGAGTCCCCCTTTGGCAGCTCTGTGGTGGCTGCAAGTTTCAGGTGTGTTAAGTTCCTGACTGAGAAGCAGGTAGATTTGCATCTCCAGGTAGAGAAATACATCTTTCTCCTGCCTACTGTACAGTAATACTTAAAATGTTTGTGCTTCCTGGTGACACAATGCCTCTGTGGGCCAAAAGTTTCCTGAGAAAGGCTGCTGGTGGGATTATGCAGCCTGGAGGAAGTGGCTTTGCTGTCCCACTCTCAGAGGGCAAATATCACGCAAGTTCTTGGTGAAAATGAAAGACTCGTTTGCTGCCAAGTGTTTGCCTTCAACTGTGACTCCTTCGCAAACAACAGGCTGGACCCTGGGCAAATCTTTCTGGTGCAGAGCTGAACTACCACTGGAGGTACAGTCTGCACCGTGACTGATGGTGAGCCTGAGTGAGGCTGAGCTTCCTCTTGCTTTGTTACCCTTAGGGAAATCTCCTGGTGTACCATTGAAGCCACTGATACTGGAACAGAGAACAGTAGTTGCTTTGGTGTTTCAGAGAAAAGGGGAAGGATGAAAATGGGCTTTCAGAGTGGCTGCTGGGGGGTGTTTCTGAAGGGAACAGCTGTGATGGGGTGTTAACAGGGGTCCTTCAGCCCATGAGGTGCTTGTTGGGCTGGGGCTCCTGGTAACATCAGTGGTAAAGTCCAACAGAGTTACTCAGTGTTGCCTCATCAGGACAAGATCCTGCAGCAAGGATGGTTCTCTAACCAGCTCTGATCCCCCAGAACAAACCGGGGGGAGCACAGGTTGTATGCCAGGAATCTCTCCATCCTTTTCTTCCCACATAGTGACTGGTCAGGTTGCTCTGCCACGGTGGCAGGACTGCGACTGAGCCACAGTTTGTACCTGAGAGGTGTTTTCTCCTGACGCTGCTGCATCCCCATCATCTCCTCTCAGGCAGGATGCTCCTGCTGTTGGTGTGGCCTCTCTGTTGCAGCTCTTCCACATTCTGATTTGTTAATCTACTTCCTCTTGCTTGTGAAAGTGGTCACCAAGCTGGACCTGAGAGAAGGAACAAAGTCTGGCAGGAGAAATATCTTGCACATGCGACATCAAGATGATTTAGCAACTGGTTCGAATACTCCAAATTATTAACAACCAATTCAGATACTCCAAATTTGCCACTGAAGAACCCTTCATGCAAGACAAGTTGACTGCCCCAGGCCACGCTGGGTGAGTATTTTTTGCCATAATATTTACTTTTTTCTTTTTCCCCCGTGAAAAGAGAACCAGAGAATCAGAAGTGCTGGAGATTCACATGCCACGTGGAAAAATTAGGGAAATGTGAAGGCTGTATGATATCTCTGTCTTCTTTTCCCCCCAGTCTGTTTGGTAAAGGTGATTTGGATGTGTCAGCACCACAAAATGCATAACAGCAGGGTGAGTGGGTGCTGTCTCCAGCTGGTGCATCACAACACCCACAGACTGGTGTGTGTCACAGGGGGGAGACCCTGCAAAGATGTGTTCCCAGACAGGACCAGAATTTATTCTCAAAAACAGGGTAATAAACCCTGGAAGGACGCGATGGCACGTAAGGCCCAGAGCCTCAGCAGCTCAGCTGCAGGGAACCTGTGTGGTTCTGAGTGTGGAAATCCCAGGTTTCAGGGTGCTGAGGACTGTTCCTTAGGCTGGCTGTTACCTTGGGTCCTGCGTGGGGGTGCTCCTGGAAGGGTGCAGCTCTGCTTGAGCACGGAGCTGTGCTGCCCCAGCTGAGCTCTGGAGCTGAGCAGGAGTGGTGCTGTGTTTGTAGGTCGTGCGTGCACCAGCGCGGGCTGTGCAGCAAACTGTGTCACAGCAGAGCTGCAAACAGCACAGCCAAACCACAGCTCGCCCCTCCACCCCCACAAACCCGACCCCCGGGGGGGGCCTGTGCTTTGAAAGGCAGATTTGAGACAATTCCAGAAGGTGCGCTGCCACTTTGCAGGATTTTTGTTTGTAGAAAAGGGAGGGTGATCAAGGGCAGAGGGTTTTACATCTCTGACTGCAAAGCTGCAGTGACTTTCTCAGCCTGGAGCAGACCCATAGGTACCCACTAGCTAATTCTGGGCCTGTGATCCCTGCCTGAGGCTGGTCTAAGGATCCTCTCACTTGCACAATGAAGCCACCAAGATGTCAGAGATGAATCATCTCTTGTCTTTCTGTTTCTGCAGCAAAAATGTCTGTGCTGGAAAACACGTGCTGGTAATGGCAGCCTCAAATCCAACTGCCACACGCAGGTTCTCCAGGCAGGGATGGCCAGGTCAGTAACTTTGTGCCCTTGAATGTGTTTAGCATTTTTGGATGAGCATAGCTGGAGCTATAGATGAGCATAGATGGAGCAGGAACACGGCAAGCAGGGTACTGGTTTGCCTTCCTTTTAACAGCAGTTGGCATATTCCTGCTGATGACAGCCAGTCCTTCCTTGGGCTGCAGGATATATCCACGAGGTGTAGAAAGGAAATGTCAGCTTTATTTTGAGACATGTGCAGCAGGTCAGGCTGAATCCAGTGACCAAACATGGCACTATCTGAACAGAGCCTGAGAGGCTCCAGCATAACCTCTTTCCATGTGCAGCACCCTGGGGCAGGGGGGTTAGTCCTGCAGTAGGGGGGTCTGTGTTTTTAGAACCAAACTTGTCTGATTCTGTAGTATTCGAAACATTCCCACTGCTCTGTGAGCAGAGTTGACACCTGTGAACATCTCAGCTTAGATGTCAGAGGCTCGACCCCCAAACCACCGGAAAGATTCATGACTTAGGGGGAAAAACAAAGGGGTTTAGGCTGAGCCCTTTTCCCCACGCTTGCTCTTCCTGTCCAGGGCTCAGAGCAGTCTCATAAACCAGACCTGGTATCTGCCATGTGTGCTGGGCTGAGCTTCAGGCTCCCAACTTGAGAGGCTGTATGTCAGGCAGCAGAACCTTTCTCTAAGCTTGAGCTGGTGGCAAGTTGTCGGTGTCCTGCCCTAGGGGAGACTGATGCCTGTGTCACCTCTGCTGTTCTTTTCAGAATAAGATGAAGGTGTTGCTGAGCCTGACTCTGGTGCTGACATGGCTGGGTAAGCTATAAGTTTTATTTACCTTGCCTTCTTTCTGTGCTGCCTTTGCTGTAAGACCTGGGTACCGGTGACTCCTCTGGTCTCTGGGTGCTGCACCTTCCCTTCCTGCAGACCTCACATTTATATAGGCTTTAAATTGCAATGGTATTTGTGGATGTGTCCTGTACTTAGCCAGGCTCCAAGGCCCTGAAAGAAGTAGAACAGCTTCACCAAGTCTAAATACAGCGAAAGGCTTCCAAGGTATTGATTTTGGCTCTGCTTGAGGCAGCTCAGACCTTGGTCTTCTCTGCTGGCAAGTATTTGTCATTACGGCTCTGCAGCTGGTCAAGACCAAAAGAACCTGTTTGGGAAGCATTTTGCATTTATTATTTACAGGACATCAGACAAGAACTTGGTGCATGGCCAGGGCCCAGTCCTCTGTGGCTTGTGGACAGGCTGAGCAGAGTGGCTCAGACGCAAGGACAAGCCTACCTGTCAGAGCCCTGAATCAGCTCCCCTAGTTCTCAACAGACAACTGCCAGAGCCTCAGCCTCCCCTTCTAGTGCCAGTGCAGGCTCTGGAGCATGCAGAGTGTCTCTCAACAACGTCCAGAGGCATTTTCTGGCCCACTTTTTTCACAGAATCGTTTAGCTTGGAAGAGACCTTTAATGCCCTTCGTGCTGTGCGCTCTACAGCCCGGCGTGCCAGCAGCTGCTTCATGCTGGTTGCGTCAGCTCTGTGCTCTTTGATCTTCCTCTCTTTTGTTTTTTCCCACTGTCCAGCTTCTCTAGAAACCCCAGACTGTAGTTATGTGGCCAGACAAGTACAAGCGCAGGTCTGGAGCCTGTGAGCAAAGGGGAAGGAAGCCAAATGGGCAGGTTGTGAAGGAGGAACTGAAATCCATGTGAAGCGGTTGAATTGCCTCTGGCCTGGCACAGATGAGGGCGGCACAGGTTCTCCCAGCTAGTGACTCACAGGAACAGCCCCGCAGGAGCTGCAGGCTCTGGCTCCGAGGCGTTGGAGGGCTGGGGCTGTGCTTCCCGACTTCCCTTGTGCGTGGCTTGTCCAGCGAGCGCAGCAGCACCTGGTCTGGCGGCGGGAGGATGTGCTGCCCCACATCCCAGGCACGCCAAGAGCAGGGGTCAGGGAGAGGCTTTGCCTCTGGACTGGTCAGTGCCGTGAGCCCCAGGCTCACCTGGAGAGGAGATACCGATGGGGACAGGCAGGCTGCCCCTGGCCGTGCTCCCCGGGCTCATCCTGCTGTCCTTGTCCCCGGCAGAGCGATGCGGAGCGTCTGGCTGGGTGTTCACAGAGCCTCAGCTTCAAGCTAGCGCTGGGGACTCTGTGCTGCTGCAGTGCCGCTTCATAGACCTGGAGAACAAGGACTGGACTGTGACCAAGGTGGACTGGATACACAAGGCAGGGGCTGNGGTGGGCGGTGGAGCAGGACACGGGGGCTGTGGCGGGGGGGGGTGAGGCAGCTGTGGGAGGATCTGGGGAAGCCCGTCTGCCTGGCCCAGGCCATGAGAGGAGGAAGGTTCCGTGAGGGGAGGAAGGTTGCCTGTGTGGTGGTGGGACAGCTCCAGCACTCCCCGTGGCTGCAGGGGGAGCACCGCACTGGGTGCTGCATCCTGCGGCTTTCCAGGAGCACAGGAGTGAGCCGGACTCTGGGAGTGGCAATTGCTCCTTGGGGAGAGGGAGAGAGCAGGGACCTGAGGGCTCTTGAGGAGGGAAGGCTCACAGGGCAGTGCCCCTTCCACTGGGCTACCTTGACCTGATGCTGTCTGTGCCCTGGCAGGAGGAGATGGTGTTTTATTACTACAGCAACCGTGTGGTCGCTGTGGGCCGCTTCAAGAACCGGGTGTGGTGGGAAGGGAACCTCTCCCGCTGGGATGGCTCCATCCGGCTGCGGGACCTGCACGTGAACGACAGCGGCACCTACGAGTGCGAGATCCGGCTGCTCCTGAACAGCAGCATCTTCAAGAACAGCACGGTGCTGCTCGTCAGCCCCGCGGCACAGAGAGGTGCGTGCTGTGCCCTGTCACTGCTCCCCCCACCCTCGTGCTGAGGGGCTGCAGAGGCCCTGGAGGCTCTCAGACCTGCTGTGGTGCCATCCCTGCCTTGGTGTCTCCCCAGAAGAAGAAAGAGCAGGGGATGCCCAGGATGCTGCACCCCCGAGAGACTCCGGGTTTTGGCCGGCGGTGGTGGGCTGTGGCTGTGTGGCCGTGGTGGTGGCGTTCCTGGCCGGACTCTGCGTGAGGAAGAGGTACCAATGCTGGCTCTGGGGTTATGGGGCTAAGCAAAGCACCTCCCTGCACTCCCTGTGCTGGCGTCCCCGGCCAAACATCACCCTGAGCTGCCCCATGAGGGGCAGGTTCCCAGGTATGGGGGTTCAGCTCCCCCGGTGTGGGGTGCAGCCTCCTGCTGCCATCTAGTGTCACTCTGCCCTGGCCAGTCCCCCCTTGGCTCCCAAGCCTTCTGGGCTGGGCCAGCAACAAGGATGGCCTGGCTGAGGCACGTGCAATGGGATTCCAGTGTCCCGGGAGAGGGAGGGAGGGACAGGAAGGGCAGGCAGTGGTTCTCGCTGGAGATGATGACACTGCTGTTGCCTTCCCACAAGGTTTGCAGGCAACACGGCCCTGGAGAGGATTGGAAACAGCAAGAGCAAAGCAGAGGTGAGCGCTGAGGCTGGAGGGGTCACTGAGGTCGGGTGTGTGGGGAGGCCAAGGGAGGGGATGCCACACTGGCCAGGCACGAGGTGCCATTCACTGCCCAGACACAGGCATGGCTCTTGGTGCCTGCCCTGTGAGTGGGGTCAGGCAGCCCTTGTGTGTTTGGGGACTGCCCAGTTCCAAATATCCTGATCTCCCCCTTGCAGGAAGCGCTTTACTGCTCAATCCCTGGAGCTGAGATACCCAAGGCTGAACAGGATGCCAAGAAGAAGAGGAGAGCTGAGGACACCTACATAACCATGGTGAGGAGCGGCAGCTGCCCTGAGCAGGCTGGAGTAATCCCCCACATCACTGGTCGTGGCATCCAGGCCTGACCCCTCACTCCCCGTGCCAGACAGCAGCATCCCTTGCCCCCTGCCCCCTCCAAACAGACCCTGGTACCTTTGGTGACACCTGTGGTGACCCTGTCCCTTGCTCCCACAGCACCCCTCCCACTGCCGGGAGAACGGCGTCTACGTGGAGCTGTCCAAGAGGATGATCCCAGCAGAATGGATGGGAGAGGGGAGACAAGGTGATGGACAAAGCCAGGAGCCCCACAGCAGACCAGAGCAGCCACTTCCCTGTGTTCCAGAGCAGGAGAAATAGCCGTGCTGGGGGATGAAGCCCCTCAGCCAGGTGTGTCCAAGACACCTTTGTCCCTCTGGGTGGCCAGAACTGGTGACACTTCACTGTGTGCTCCGTGCCAGGGCACTGCTGGGGCATGGCCCACCCTAGCTGTCTGCAGGGGACCAGGGAAGACCTGTTCCTCTTGCCCTCTGGTCTCTGGAGAGGGGCACAGTGGGCACAGCCTCCATGCTCTAGCTTTGAGCCTGGTCCTGAGACAAGGATCTCCAAGGGGGCAGATGTAGCAGGGGCCATTATGGTATTATTCTGAAGATAATAAAACTCAGGGACTCTTCCCTGTTCCTGTCTTCATTTTACCTCTTGCTTAAGCATGTGATGTCCAAGTGTGCCAAAAGCTGCCTGGCCCAGGGCCTGGGAGCCCCTGCACCCACGTGCAGCCTCGCACAGGGCGCCTGCCTGGCTGGCCCCAGGGAGCAGGAAGGCCAAACAGGCCACAGAGAGGGTCCCTTTGCAGCAGGACAGGGGTGGAGGGGAGCAGGACAGACCCCACAGGCAGGTTGTGTGTGCTCACACGTCTCCCTGGCCATGGGTGAGCACCCACCTTATACCCAGGACAGGCAGCCCTGGCCGGGAGGAGCCCAGCACACCCCCTGAGGCCTCCAGGACAGCATCTGAGAGGGTGCTGGCGCTGCTCCTGCTCTATATATAGATGTTTGACACCTCCAGGTGCGGAGGGAGCGCAGGGGACCCTCCACCTCCCACCACTGCTGAGACTGCAGCGCTGCTGCTGCCTCCTTGGTTCACGTTGACACCCTGCTCTCTTTTCCTGGAGGGGAGCAAAGGGATGGGATCACAGCAGGAACCAGCAGCCGGAGCTGCTTTTGGGGTGTTGGAGGGTCACATGTGATCTCTGCTGCCTTTGTGGGTTGTGGGAGCTGCTGTGGCAGAGCAGAGTGGGCTCTGCCTGCCCAGTGTGCCGGGGAACTGCTATGCGTGCAGTGAGGGTGTTTGCTGAGCAGGGTTGCTGTGTTTCCCCTGACACTCTGATGCCTTCTCTCTCAGCTGTCCTGTTTCCCCTCCTGAAGCTGGTCAGGTAGCAGAGCCCCTCTGTGTCCCTCCTGCCTCCATGTTGCCCCATCCCTTCCTCCCCAGGTGTGCAGGAAGCGAGACATGCCCTGGCTCCAGGACACCCCTTGCCTTTCTCCCCACTGATGCTGTCTCAGCAAACTCCACCTCCCTGTGTCCCAGGGCATGAGAACCAGGGGGCTGAGCAGCTGCTGTCTCTGCCTTTGGTCTCCATGAGGCCACGTTGTCCCCCTCCTGCACCCACCTCTGCAGCCTGAGTCCGGGCTTGGAGTCTGGGGCCCAAAGACTTCCTTGTCCGGTGGTGCCAACGGGATCAAAGACTTTCCGTAGCCCTGTTACTGCTGGGCAGAGCTTCCTTGTCCCAAGGGCTGGGTGAGGAGGGGTGTTGCTTTGGGAGAGCATGCTGCTGGGGGGATGGCAGAGCTTGGCACCCCCGGGAAGTGAGGGAGCTGCTCTTGCAGTGGCCTGGGAGAAGGCAGGTGAGCGGGAGAGCTTTTCCCTGCTGCAGGTCACCTGCCCGTGGCAGTGCCTCCTCCTGGGCACGCTGACCAGGCTGCTCTGCAGGCTGCCTCCTTGGGACCCTCTGCTCTTCCCAGCCTGGATCAGCCCCTCTGCCCTCCACCTGGCTCCAGGAGGGCATTTCCAATGTTCCCAGGCCCAGCTGAACACGAACTGGTGCCGTGGATGGTGCGAGCGGGGCTGGTCGCAAGCCTCCAGCAGAGCCAAGGGGACACATCTGCACGGCCCCACTGAAAGCAGGGGGGCTGCAGGGGCCGGGGGAACCCTCCCTGTGGCACGGCCCACGAGGAGAGCACGGAGCTGGAGCTGCCAGGAGCTGTCGCCTGCAGTTCAGGGGAAAATTTTTCCGCCCTCCCACTCCGCCGGCTGCGATCCACCAACCACAGCATTTACTGCTTTTTTTCGCCCCAGCTCCGCTCCAGCCATATTGGGCTGTGGAAATAAAGCGGCTCTAATGTTATATGTCACCTGCAAATAACCCGGGCGTTCGAAAAAAAAAAAAACCTCCACCACCACCTCCAAAACCCACGCCAACACCACGTCCTCTCCACACACAAAAAAAAATCCTCCAAAAATGAGCCCGGAAGCCTGGCTCCCGCAGCCCACCTTGTTCCTCACTGGCCTCACCTTGCTGCTCTCGCTGGGTAAGTGTCTGACTGGATGCCCTTGCATGCAGCCAGGTGGGGAGGCACCCCCCTGCCTGGCCAGGAGCCCCCCCTTCCCCACATCCCAGCCCGTCCCGGCGCGGTGAGCCAGCGCTGTGCCGCAGGGATGGGGACGGAGGTGGTCCAGCATGCACCCTGCGGAGAGCCACCAGCCAGGGTGACCTGCTTTTTGGGCAGGGTGGGGGGTTATGCTGCGACTGCATCTTCTCTTAAAAGCAAGCCGTGCATCCCGCTCGCTGGACGCCGCGCACGAGGCTGTTTGCATGCCGGGGAGAGGAGTGGGCTGCCGCGGGGAGAGGGGCTGTGCCTCGCCGGGGAGGTGGTGGCAGGTGGGCTGTGGTGGCTTGCGGCTGTCCTTGGGGTGGTGGCTGGCGGCTAGGGGAGCGGGCACCGGGCTGGCAGTGCTGCACGGGCCGGGGGGGATGTGTCCCCTGCGCCCTGCCAGCAGCGTGTGTCAGCAGCTTTGGGTCGGTATCGATCGCGAACGGGAGCGCATCCCTTCTTTGAAGTGCTGTTCGCGCTGTCCTGGAGCTCCTGATGGGCTGCCTTATCGCTGAGGAGAGAGCCTGGGAAAGGAGGATACAAAACCTAGCGAGGTCTGCTTTAGAGCCTGCTGTAATTTTACCTCCCTGGGCGCAGGGTGCAGCGTGACGGAGCGTTTGGGAGCCTGCGCAGCACCGAAGGACGCAGCCTGGACGGTCGGTCCTGGGGGCTTTAGGGGCTTCTTCCCCCACTTCTGCTGTCCCCCAGTGGTGGCCAATGGCAGAGTTTGGACCCACGCACACGGGTGCTGCCAGGGCACGTACCCACCGTGTGCTGGCTGCCCGTGAGGACCCTCTGGCTGCGGTGCAGTCCTGCCAGGCCGCGGTGTCCCCGGCTGGGGCGACAGGAGTGCTGCTGGTGGGATCTCATCCCCCTGTAGAGCCATGGGGGCACCCTGAGGGCACAGAACAAAGCCATGTCACCCGATTGCAGGCACACAGGGCACTGTGTGAGCGGTGCTCAGACAATGACTCCATGCAGGGACCCCCCCCAACCAGGCCTGCTGGGACAGACCAGATCCTGGCTCTTCTCTCCCACCCCTGTGAGGTTTTCTTGGAAACATCTAAAGCTGTGATGGAGCAGCAGGGCTGTGACACTGGCTCAGGACACTTCTTCCTTCCTTGGGTGCTGTGACTCGTCCCCATGTGCCAGCTGTCCCCATCCCTGTCTCCCTGAGCCCCGTGGGAGCCCCCCTCCAGTGCTGGGGTTGGATGAAGGGTGCTCACCTTGGCTGCCAGCACAGCAAGGAGCCATCTCCAGGGCTTGGCCACACCTGGGGGCACCCCCTGCCCCCAGAGAGGTTCAGGGAGCTGCAGGTTCACACCTTGCAGCAATAGCTGTGGCTTTAAACAGCCATATCTGCGACTTGGGAAAGGCAGTTTTCCCTGGCTGCAGAGCCTGGCCCCTTTCCTGCCCTGCTTGCAGACGGAGCGGAGTGGCCAGCGGAGCAGCCTGGACATGCCTCCAGCTTGGCCACAGGGCTGGACTCGGGAGCACCTCGGGAAGAAGGTTTGAGAGCAAAGAGCAGCAGCCCAAGGGGAGAGGTGAGGTGATCCGAAAAGCATCTGGTGGTGGCAGCGTCCCTGCCCCATGGGATGCCACAGGCCTCCTTTATCATCCCCTCCCTCCCAGGGTGCTCTGTCCCTGCATCCCTCAGGGCTTAGCCAACTGGCTGCACAGGAGCCTGTCCCCTTTCCAGGATGCAGGCGCTGGGTCTGGGGTGCTGCTGGGGGAGGCAGCAGCCCAGGGGAGCTGCAGGGGTGGAGCTGAGCAGGGAGCAGGTCACAGACACCCCATCCCTGCCCATGTCCCAGCTGAGTCGTGCCCTGAGAGCTGCAGCAGGTACTGCCCCTCTTTCTCTGCCACAGCGAGGCTGGGGAGCAGGGAACTGGCCTCGTTGCCCCAGGAGCGACCCAGATCTCGCTCTGGTCATTCCCAGCTGGAGAACCCTTGAGTGGGCACTGCTGGGAGGGGGGAGCATCTGCATTCCCCCTGCAGCCCCTGGGGCCAGCCCTGGCAGATCCCAGCCCTCGCTGCCGTGCTGTGTCCTGCTGGGAATGAAATCTGATGAGCGCAGCCATAAATTTCAGGGTGGATGTGGCGCCGGGCCCCGTGTGCTGATGCTGCATCCAGCCCCGCTATGGATCCTGCAGCAGGAAAGCCTCGGGCAACGGCAGGGAGCAGGGCTGGCTGCGAGTCAGCCGGAGTCAGCACCGGGCACGGCACTGAGGGGTCATCAGCCCTGGCAGAGCAGGGATGTTGCTCTTCCTGTCCAACCAAGGGACTGTGCCAGGGCTGGGGCTGCTCCCCTTGTTGTCTGTCACTGCTGTGTAAGGAAATCCCACTCCTGGCTGGATGCAGTGTGCATGGATGTGCCTGGAAGGCGATGCCAGGCCCCGGGGCGAGCTCTGTGCAGGCAGGTGGCTGCAGGATGTGCCCCTTCCTAACTCCTCTGCATCCGGCAGCACCCCCGGGACTGGGCATGGAGGTCATGGCACCCGCCACCATCAATGCCTTGAATGGCACCTCCGTGAAGCTCTCCTGCACCTTCAACTCCTGCTACAAGGTGGAGAACAAGCAGTTTTCCCTCAACTGGACGTACCAGGAGTGCAGTAACTGCTCGGAGGAGGTGGTGAGTCTCACTGGGCTGGGGATCAGCTCCAAGTAGTCCTGTGTGTCCCTTGGGGTCCCTGGCAGGGCAGCACGTGCAGGGAAGGGGGTGGCCAGCCGGGGAGGGAACATGGGGGGTGCCAAGCGCCGTCTCACCTCCTCTCCCGCTCGGCTGCCCAGTTCCTGCAGTTCCGGATGAAGATCATGAACAAGCAGCTGGACCGCTTCGGGAACCGGGTGGAGTTCACGGGGAACCCCGCCAAGTATGACGTGTCCTTCACCCTCAAAAACGTGCAGCTGGAGGACGAGGGCATCTACAACTGCTATGTCCTGAACCCCCCGGACCGGCACCGGGGCTATGCCAGCATCAGCCTGAAGGTGCTCACCAAAGGTCAGTGTCCTCTCTGCAGTGGCCTCGTGGAGGGTTTGCTCCCTGGCCCTGGGAGCAAGAGCCCTGCCCACTCCCAGTTGCTCCCAGGGGGTGGCTCTGTGCCCTGAGCCCGTGCCCTGTCTCCCCAGAGCCCCCGAAGCACGACTCGACGGTGGCTGTCATCGTGGGTGCCTCTGTGGGCGGCTTCTTGGCCGTGGTGATCCTGGTGCTGATGGTGGTGAAATGTGTGCGCCGGAAAAAGCAGCAGAGGCTGAACACGGATGACCAGAAGACGGAGGAGGAAGGGAAGACAGATGGTGAAGGCAATCCTGACGAGGGCACCAAGTAGTGCCCCCCTGCCCGCCCCTCCCTCCTCACCCCTGTACAGCGTGACCCTCTCGATGTGCTTCCCAGAGCAAGGATTTCTGTGTCCCCAGAGCATCCCTCCTTCCATCCAAATACCCAACCCAGCCTGGAGCAGGGCGTGGAGAGAAGAAGGTCCCTGGAGCCTGGCCCTGGTGGGCAGGGCTGGGGAGGAGGGCTGAAGCACATCAAGGCTGCCCTTAGGCTGAGCTGGGACAGGCCTGTCCCTTGCTGAGTGCCAGAGTTGTGAGCAGGTGCTGGGGACAAGCTGGTGTGGGAGAGGGGAGACCAGTGTGGTCCCCACACAGAGAGGGACTTCAGCAGGGGCTGCCCGGAGGGGCAGAGGGGTCTGGGCAGCCACGTGCCCAGTTGTCTGCCCTCTGTCCCAATAGAAAACATGAGCAGGGGCCAGTGGCCTTCTGCCCTTGGGGCCATGGCTCATCCCTGAGGTGTTCCTGCTGTGCCTGGGGCACAGGCACCGGTGTTCCCATCCCCAGGGATCCCGGGTAGCTGCCAGTCTTCCTGCTTGCAAGTCCTGTGTGCCAGTGCTGAGGGTGCTGAGACAGAAAGCTCGTGCTCCTCAGGGACTGTCCCAGGCTGCTCGGAAGCCGAGGGCTGGGTAATGACCATAAGCCCACACGGTGTTTCAGAGCTTTGCTGTGTTTTGGAACCACTAATGGCTCCTGGTTTGTGAGGGATGTACCCTTCTGCCTCCTGGGCTATTTTTGAGTCTGAGCATCTCAGCCAAAGGCGCTGGGCTGACTTTTTTGCGGTCTTGGGGAGGGTAATTGTAATGGAAAATGTTCTGTTGATGTGTCAAACTGAGGTGGTGGGGAGTGGCAGGGTGACGCTGCTCGGGTCAAAGAGCTGCTGGGAGGAAGAGGAGATTTTGGGCACTTGCTGGGAAGGCACAGCAGCAAGCCTGGAGTTAGGACATCTCTGCCACCCTCGAGCAGCCCTGTCATGCTGAGACTGCCTCCTCCAGCCTCCCTGCAGAGCACTGCACAACCCATAACTGCCATGGCAATGCACTGCCAGTGTGCCCAGTGCCACCTGCCTCACCTGGCAGGCAAGCTGTGGGGGCTGGAGCACGCCAGGGTCAGGCAGGGAAGTGACCCAGGGCAGTGTCCCCTGCAGCACCATGCCTGGGCTTTCCTCCTCCCATGGCAGGCGGGATGTGGGGCAGAAGAGGAGCAGTGCACGGAGCCACAGGGGACACTGCCCAGGGCCAGGTGCCAGGGGCCCTGTCACCCACGAGCAGCACTGCCAGGGGAGAAGGGAGACCTTTGCTGTGTCCCTGGGCTGGTGCCATGCCAGCAGTGCCACAGGCAGTGCTGTCAGGCCCCGGGGGTGGCGGGACAGCCGTGCGCTCCCTGCTCTGCCCCATCGCTTTCCACCCCCGCCCCTCGTGCTCTCCCCATCCCGCTCCACCTCGCTGGGCTCCCACGCCGCTCCCCTTCCCATCTGCAGCAGGAATGTGCCGTGTCCCACACGTGGCTCCCCCTGTCCCGGGGAGGGCCAGGCTGAGCTGCCTGTCCCGCACACCCCACACCAACAGCTCCCCGCACAGTGCCAGTGGTGTTCCCGCACTGCCCTCTGCTCGGAGCCGGGCTCCCGCGGCTCCACGTGGGACTGAGCCGGCAACTCGGCGGACAGAGGCCTCTGAGCGTTGCACATGACCAGTCTTGCATCTGCCTTTCATTTCTTTCGTGCACTATATCCTTTGGATTGCAACTTGCCAATGCATCTGTCTGTACATAGCTGTACACAGCAGAGAGAGCCTACAAATATATATCTCTACACACAGGAGGGGCTGGTATCGGTCGTGCTGTGGCCTTGGGTTTGCGCCTTCCCGTGGGCTTCTCTTTCCAAGTGTTCTGCTGAGTGTAGGATGTTTTTATTGCTCTTTGTACAGTCAAACAAACAAAAGAACAACAAAACACAAACTTCGCACTCGATGCTTTTGTGCTGCTGCCTGGAGGGGCAGGACAGGTCCCTCATCTGCTCTGCCTGTGGGGATGACCAGGCCCCTGTGTGGAGCTCGGTCCTGCTGTGGTGCTTTGGGTGCTGAGGGAGTCCAGGGCAGCCTGTGTGTCCACAGCTCCCTCCCTGGGAGCTGCCACAGAGCCAGGGGCAGGCGGGGCAGTGCTGGGGGTGGGAGAGTGGCCAGTGGTGCCCCAGCCTTCCCACACCGAGATTTCAGGGGTGCTCAGCACCCACTGCGGCGACTCCAGCTGTGCCACAGGGACCCATGCCCTGCCAGCTTCCCCACCTCTGCTCTGCAGAGAGCTGGGATTGACAGGTGCTCAGGGCTTGGCAGGTAAGGCTCAGCAGGCTCCAACAGAGCCCGGGGCGTGTGCTGGGTGATGGACACTCGTAACTGTGCTTCTCTCCCACTCAGCAATCCAGCAATGCCGTGTGGATGCTCGGCACAACTGGGGCACATTTAATAGGCACATCCATCAATTTGCCCACTGTGGAGACAGGAGGTGAGCTCTGACAGCCACCCTCTGTCATGCCTCTCCCTGCTGCCCTTCAACCAGGGCCGCTGAACACCGCTGCATCCCAATTCCACACAGAGGCAGGGTCTGGCAGCTGCCCCTACACACCTGCCACCACCTCTTTCCCCGGGCAGCGCTGCCTTCCTGCCCTGCCTTGCCCCCTCCCCAGCCCACCACTGCTCCCAGCAGCAGGGTGACAGCCAGCAGTGCCAGCGGGATGGGCTCTCCCAGTGTCCCTGCCTGCCCGGGCACTGTGCCCTGAATGCCTCGCCCTGTGCCCCGCCGTGGGGTCAGCACTGCAGAAAACTCCCACCTCCCCACAGCACCTCTCCCTCCCTTAGGAAGGGCACCCAAATCACCTCTGCTGTCCTGCTGACACAGTCCTGCAGTGCTGGGCTGCTGCCGGGGGGTGCAGCCAATTGATACCTGGCCCGTGGCAGGGAACAACTTTGCTGTGCAGTGAGGAGCAGCTCTCCGGAGGACAGCATGGGCTTTTCACCCCACCCAGCTCTGGGGGGTCAGCCACAGGCAAAGGGGATGGGGGACCCACAGCTTGGTGCTTTCAGGACACCTCTTGGAATGTTGCTGGCAAAAAGACTCATGAGGAAGACGAGCACAGTGGGATCACAGAGGAAACTCCGTGGGACACCACCAGGGTGAGTTCTCATCACCACAGGGGACCAAGGGCAGTGACTGCAACCCCCCAGTGCTTCTCCAGAACCAGGGACAGTCCCTTTTACAGACCACTCAAATTTCCTTGGACTAGGTGGGATTACAGGTGTTAAAGAGCAAGAGAAGGGTCGGGAGGTGACGGGGAACTCTGCCTGGTGGTGTGCAGAGAGTCATGGGGGACTGCTGGGGAGCCTCAGGGGGAGCCCAGAGCCACTGTCCCTGGGATGCTGCCCTGCTCCTGGGGCTGGAAGAAGGGGACAGCCAGGGACAGTGAGCTCCAGGATGCTGAGGGATGTGAAGGGCAGCCCTGAAGAGATGGAGTCGGGAGGTTTCAGTGGAGGCGGCCTCAGGCTGTGTTGGGTAAGAAGAAACTTTCTCCTGGGACGCAGGAGGGTTGCCTCAGCGGTTCTTGCAGATGCCTCTGCAGTGGCTGCCGGGGGACACTGCTGCTCTTTCCCTGCTTGTTTAAAGGGCCCTTGAAAGGGGGTGAGGAACCTGTGCACCTCCCGGAGGCAGCCGGCTCTGCTGGCAGGGGCAAGGAGGCAGCAGACAGCACAGCACTGGCAGGGAGAAGGATGCAGGGAGAGGGGAAAGCATTGCTCCGAGGGAGAGCTGCAGGCAGAGGAGAGCTGGAAAGACAAAGGCAGCCAGGTACTCACCCGCAGTCTGTTTGCCCGGGACCTCTCAGCTCCCAGCCCGGCGTGTCCATCCCAGCCAGGACAGTCCTGCAGAGTCTGATCCCTGAGGGTGCCTCCTGCCCGCTGCCAGCTCCCGGGCTGCCAGGCCACCTTGTCTTTTAAAGGTCACAGCCAGAGGACCTTGCAGTAAATATAAGGTGCTGACGGGAAGCTCTGTTCCAGCGTTGCCACCTCCTCCTCCTCCATTGACAGGAAGGCTCTGGCTGCTCCAGGTCCAGGAGCTCAGCATCCTCTGGCTCAGGGAGGTCTGGGAGGGGGCTGGGACTGTCCTCCTGGGGCAGCCCCTGGCAGGATGATCCAGGGCAGCCGGGGCCAGCGCTGCGCCTGCTGCATTGAGCTGGGAGGCTGCAGCCCAACTGCTCTGCTCAGCCCTACCTGGTCAGCACCCACGTGGAGGGAGGCAGGAGCCCTCCTCGGAGAGCAGCAGCCTGGCATTTTAACCCTCCCAGCTCCACCAGTGCAAGGTGAGAGGGAGTGAAGGTGCACAGACAGCCACTGTGACCCCCTCCCACAGGCTGTGAGCCAGTTGGCAGCACCCCTGAGCCCTCCTTCCTGTCCCCCAGGGAGGTGACAGTGTCCGAACAGAGGGTGCTCACCTTCCCTGAAACCAGACACAGTATCCTGGTGCTGGGCTCAGCAGAACAAGTTTCCGCTGAGCCGCAGGAATGCCGGGTCCCATACTGGACATCAGCACAGCGCCAAAATCCCGGGGCCAGCTGCTGTGAGTGCCCTTCCTGGCCGTGGCACCGCTCTCCGGGGCCAGGGTGTGGGAGACCAGAGCCTTTGCCGGCCCGCGGCAGTGGCAGATGTCTCACGAGATCAATCAGCCAGGGAGAGCGGCTGGAACTGCCAAGTGTGACAGCTCCATCAGGCTCTGGTGACAGCCAGCATCCCACTCCGAGCCCTGGGCCGTGTGGGCACAGCTGGCCCCGGGTGTGCAGGGCAGTGGGGCACCAGGCTGCTGCCTCTGCAGAGATGCTCAGCAGGGAAGTGTGGCTGGAGGAGTTTGTCTGCGTGGAATAACTGGGTACCCACCTCCCCAGCGCACCTCATTTGTGCCAGTGCTCACAGGAGCTCTTTTGTATTCAGTGGCCAACCCCTGCAGCCAGGCGGTGCTGCTATTCCCAACCTTCCTGACTCCAAAAGTATTTAGGGCTCTGCTGGCAGGATTCCTAAATGACAGCTCGGCCAGATGCATCCTAACTTGATCCATCATTTTGGAAGCAAACTTCGCAGACAGGTGAGCATCCCAGGAGGGGGTTATTTCCCTGCACCAGGGTAAGGGTGCTGCTGTTCCAGGTCCCCAGAGCTGCAGGTCTCCCTGGTCCTGCTCGCTGGATACTGGAGATTCCAGCCTCAGGCTCACCTGCACCTGTGACTCTGGCCCCAGCAACCATCATGACAGGCATCATTTGCGGGGGTGACAGGCATCCCTTCACCCCTTCGGACCTCTGTGCCTCCCCTCTCACCATTAGTGATGCTCCAGCAAACTCAGTGCTCCTCCTCCTGCCTTGGCACAGTGCCTGCCTGGTCACCGGTGCCTGCAGCTCCACTCACCTCTCTGCATCCATCCCCTCACTGCATCCATCCCCTCCCTGTATCCATCCCAGCCGCCCGCCAAGGCACCTTCTGCTGCATCAGCAGTACCGCGCACGCCGCTCCCGCAGCGCCGGCTGCCAGCGCTGCCCAGCCCCACTCTGCCTGTACTTTTCCTGTCTCTGTTGCCAGCTCTGCAGCCCTAATGCCTCAACTCACAGGCACTGCTGGCATCCTCTCAGGCTCCCCTGGGATGTCCCCGTGCCCTGCAAAGCCTCCAGCTTTCCCTCTTCCCTCCTGCTTTGTGCTGCTGGCCAGGTGGGCGGGAGAGCGAGCTGCAAAGGGGCTGCAGTGGGGATGAGGAGACTCAACGTGCCCTGAAGGTGACAGGTCGTGGCACCCAGGACGCGCAGGCAGCATCCCTGCAGCTGAGCTGCTCTCACACCCAAAAAGGAGCAATCCAGTTTGAGGAGCCATGCTGCAGTGACTATCAGCAAGGGAGGTACAGCCTCACCGGGTCCCTGGGATGAGCTCTGCCGGGACATGTGCCGTGTGTCACCAAGGACTGCAGCCCGGAGAAACGGTCAGTGCTGTTCCTGCTCCGTGAGTGTGGCAGCACCTCCCCCACTTCCCCCTATGCCTGTTTTGGGATGCGTCACCTCCCGCAAACAGCTGCTCTGCACAGGGGTCGGTGTCTAATGGACCAGAGGCAAAGCTCTGCCTGAGCTCCTAATGGAGGTCCCCCACCGCCACCTTTTAGGTTGTGGTCGGCTCAGGGCAGGTCTAATGGATGTGGAGGCGAGGGAAAGGTTGCTGACACATGAACTTAAGTGCAGCCAATTATTCTGGAACAAGCTCACGGTGAGAAAAATAAGTTCTCAAAGTGTTCCCTTTGGTGCAGGGTGGGTCCCTCTGTCCATCAGTGTCTGGCTCCGCATCCCCACCTGTGTCTGCTGCCTGCCTTGGGGCTGGGAGGTGCCTTGGCGATGGAGGGCAGAGACACGTGTGCTGTCACTCTGCTGAGATGTCCCGATGAGAGCTGAGCCCCAGCCCTGTCCTGTTTTGTTGTCCTGCTGGCGGCAGCAGCAGGGAAGCCACCAGCCTGAGTGGTGCTTTGGCCCCTTCCAAAGGTCGCCCAGGGCCACACCAGCCTCGCATTCCTAGGCCATCAGAGAATTGTTAAGGCTGGAAAAGCCCTCTAAGATCATCACATCCAACTCTTAATCCAGCACTGCCAAGGCCACCACTAAACTCTGTCCCCAGCTACGACATCCACATGTTTTTTGAACTCTTACAGGGTTGGTGACTCCAACACTGCCCTGAGCAGTGTATGCCAATGCTGGACAACCCTTTCTATGAAGAAGTTTTCCCTAATATCCAACCTAAACCCCTGCTGGAGCAACTTGAAGCCATTTCCTCCTGTCTTGTTACCTGGGAGAGAGAACTCGACCCCCACCTGGTTCCACCCTCCTGTCAGGGAGTTGCAGAGAGCGAGAAGGTTCCCTCTGAGTTTCCTTTTCTCCAGACTGAGCCCCTCCAGCTGCCTCAGCCGCTCCTCATCGGACTTGAGCTGCAGACCCTGCTCTGGACATGCTCCAGCACCTCAGTGTCCTTTTAGAGAGCAGTCCAAAACTGACCCCCGGATTCGGGATGCGGCTTCATCACAGGGAGACCGCCACTGCCCCGGTCCAGGATCTCTCCCCGATTCCCCAGGGTGGGAGGACGCGCGGGGCGGGGGAGCGCGGGGATGCGCAGGGGGATGCGCGGGGGGATGCGGAG
>VZRE01007692.1:226141-252201 GCA_013396775.1 Cephalopterus ornatus | reverse complement strand
AGACGGACGGTCCGGGGGATAAGTCACTTGGCCAAGGTGACTTCGCAGCCGAGCCCGAGCTCCGAAGTCCCGGCTCCGGCCCCTGCCCTGCCCGCACCAGCGCTCCCGTGGCCGGCGCTTCTCCTGCGAGCACTGCGGCTGCAACCCCGCTTTGCCCCGCTCCTGCGCTGCCCGTGACCGGGGGATGGCCGGGGGAGGCCGTGCACTGCTTCAGCGCCAGCACGCCCGCCGACAGGTCATTGTCTTAACAGTTCATTTTGTACGACAACCATTCGCATGCGCTTGGCCCCCGGCGCGGGGACGGACCCCGCGCTGCAGGGGCCGCTGCTTCGGAGCATGATGCCCAGCCCTGTGCCCGGGGATGGCCGAGATTCCCCCGCCACAGGGTGCAGGGAGGTGCTCGCAGCCTCCCGTCCCCACTGCACACCTGGGGCTGGTTCCAGCCTCCTGCATCAGCCTCACGCACCCGCTGCACTCCTGCTCCCGCGGGTCATCCTCGTGTCAGCCTGGAAACAAGGGCTGGATGTGCAGCGCTTGCTACCGGGAAACTCCCTTGGGAGGCGTGTTAGAGGGCATAGTTCTGAGTTTAAGTGAGCTGGAGACGCAAAAAAGGCATGTAAGTACCTGACTCCCTGCAGGATTTGGGTGCCAGCGCCTGGTGCCTCCTCAGACAGGGGCAGTGCAAGCTGCTTTGGGCGTGGGGCTGGCACTGGGGTGGAAGGAGAGACTTGGAGATGCTGGAGACCACTCAGGGATCTGGGGTTCAGAGTGTGGAGGTGTGAACCTCGTCCCACAGGTCGCTCAGGTGGGCTGGGAGCTGGCGAGGGAGGTGGGAAGGGGAGTGCCGGGCAGGTCTATGTGTGTGTGTTTCAGGAATGCCGTGCTCCTCAGGGAGTGACACCGAGCTCCTGGCTGCACCAGGGAGCCACGGCACGGCCCCTTCCGTTGGTCCCAGCCCCACAGAAAGGGTGAGATCCACGAGTCCTGTCCCACAGCACATCACACCTGGGCTCCAGTTGGCCTGGGAGCTCCTTCCTTGAATCCCTCTGGAGAGGAACCCGGCCAGCCCGCCAGGCACGGCTTGTCCCTGTGCCAGGGGGTCACACTGACTGTTCTGGGCTGTGAAAGTTTTTGCAGAGCAGCTTTCCCAGAGATGGTTATCCTGGGTGAGCACATTGCTCAGTGGCTCTGGGACCCCTCACCAGGGGCTCACCCTCTACCAGAGCAAAGAGCAGGCAGCCAAGCCTCTGGCTCAAGGCAGGAGTGGCTGCTTCCCACTTCCCTTTGGCTCTTAGGGAATGCTGGTGCCTGCAGGCATGGAGGGAGCCTGGAGCCCCCCGGGGGGGTGGTGTGTCCCTGTGCACTGAAGGCTCTGGTGGTGCAAAGTGCAGCAGCTTTGGGCATATGGAAAAGTAGTGCTGACAGCTGGTGTGCGGCAGGTTCAGTCAGTGATCTCCCAGCGTGTTTTCCTCCGTGCTTTATTTAGTGGTAACATATCAATTTTGTCTTCCTGAGACCACAGCGTGACAGGAACAAGGTCAGCCTCGATTTACCCCACACGTTCAATTCAGATTATGTTCATGACGTTCTAATAGTGGCAGACAGGATTAAAAGTGTTACAAGCTGCAAGGAATCATCTTTCCTGTAAGTAAGTGTCCGCTTGCAGCACCCTGCCAGCTCAGGAATACCTGCAGAGCCAGGCATCCCTCTGCCAGCTCCTACTCCAGGTAGCAGCACGATTCCCCCGGGGCACTCCTGCCTGTGAAGTCCCCTCTGTAGCATCCCCGGGGGCCGGCCTTTGAGCCTGGCAGCTGCAGGAGATTCCATCTGGTGGGGAGCCACTCCCTGACGTTTGCCACGGCCTCTCGAGCAAAACGAGGAGTGCTGGTGTGTAAAGTTAAATAACTCCTTCCCTGCAGTGCTTGCAATGCAGCACTGCAGCAGGGCCCGGAGCCCAGGATGCAGGGCTCTCGGGCTTGGCTCTGGCTGCGACGTGCCTGGGGAGTTGTTAGCACCGGCATGTGTGGGAGAATAAATCAGCAGCCGAGGCGGCTGCAGAGAGATGTGAATCGGAGACTGAGGGCGGTGTGTCCGAGTTTAGGTGTTGGAGGAGCTGGGGATGGGCTTGTAGCTGTGGGAAGGGCTGTGTGTTCCCCCTGGCTTTGGTGTCAGCGTGCCCAGGGAAAGCTCTGCAGGGCTGGCTGAGGTCTGGGCAAGGGGAGGACGGTGCTTTGCTGGGCTGTGTCACGTCTTAGCCATGCCACATCATACAAACAGGATGGGGCCATGGTGTGGTGGGGATGGGGAGCAGGGCTGCTCCTCTGGCCAGGAGCAAAACATCCCTGTGCCCCTGGAAAGGAGCTGTGTGGACGCTGCCCAGTGCACAGGGGTGTGATGCCAGTCCCTGTGTGGCACCCCAGGAGCTCTGAGCTGCAGCTGGGCTCATACCTGCTCCTTGGTGCCTCTCTCCCTGCTCCCGGGGAGGTGAGGAGCAGGAGAGCTGCATTCTGCAGTTTGAAGGTCATCTGGCAGCTCCAGAGGGAGCCAAGGCTCCCGGCTCCCAGGAGTGAGGGTGCTGCTCCGGAGGGTCACCCGGAGCTGTGTGGAGCTGCACGGGCTGCGGGAGGGACGGCGGGTGGCAGGCGGCCAGGACAGCGGCGATAATTACTGCTCCAGCTCCTGCCTGAAGAACAGAGCTCTGCTTTGCTTTGGCTTTTTTTCTCCCCCTTTAAGGTTTAGCTGAAGGCCTGTGGATAACATGCAAATCAGGGCTTTCATTTGTGCGCTTCACTCGTGGTGATATTATGGTTCCCTTCAAACCCGCAGTGCCCCTGTGGGTGCCAGCCAGCGCCAGGTCCTCCAGGAGCAGGTCCCCTTTCTCACCGAGCCACAGTGGTGCTGGGGACAGGCACCTTCGCTCCTGCCAAGGCAGCCTGCCCCGCCGAAGGGGACAAGGGGTGACAAACCCATGCCCTCACTCTCTCCTCCCCTCTCCCTGCCAGGCTTGCACGTCTTCGCCATCGCCTTCGCCTTGGAGGTGTCGGTGGGGAAGACCAACACTGTGATGGCTCTGAATAACTCCAACGTCCTGCTGCCCTGCACCTTCACCACCTGCATAGGCTTCCAGGACCTGGTCTTCACGTGGTATTTCAACTCGACAGAGCTGGTGGGTGGCTGTCCTGCCTTTGCCTCTGCTTTCCTGGCAGGTCCTTTTGTGCTTCCCCGGTGCAGACCAGCACTGCAGTTCTCACAGCTCCCGTCCGAGTCGTGCAGGATGCCCGTCTCTCCGAGCATCCCCACACTCACCAGCTCTGGCCGGGACAGGGCTGTTGAAACAGGGTGACTCAAATACCCCAGCACATCTGTGCTTTTGGCACAAAGCTGTTCTAGATTTGCTGCTGCCCACAGGCTCATTTATTTTCATAGATTAGCTGTTCAGGTGCAGGTCTGCAGTTTGGACAAAATATGGTTAATTTTATCCTCTGTAATACTAAGGCTTCTGTACAGATGTGCCTCCTGCTGGGAATATTCAGCTCCTCAGCTCCTTAGCAGGAGGGCTGGTTTGGAGCAGCTCTGGCTGCAAAAGGGCTCTCTCTGCCAGGGTTTCCCCCATGTTTTAGATGGTCTGTACCAACTCTGCAGAGCAGGTCAAATTAATCTGCTGTTTGCTGGTGGGATGTGCAGCAGGTCCCCCTCCACAGCCACTCCTGCTTCAATGGGATGTACTGGAATGAGTGTGTCTGTGTGTGCAGAGCTGGGGCAGGGCACCCTCAGGAGAACTCCAGCCTTTCCCTCACGTGGGAGTGCCGGGAGCCCAGCTGACCCCACACCCCGCACCCCTGCAGATCTACCATGGCAAGATAAAGAACAAGGCCACGGAGCCCACCCTGGTGTCACGCAACCCGCGGGTCGAATTCGTGGGCTCGACCACCAAGAAGGACAACAACATCTCCATCGTCCTGAATGGGGTGGAGTTCAGCGACGCCGGGAAGTACACCTGCCACGTCAAGAACCCCAAGGAGAGGAACGCACAGCACAATGCCACCATCTTCCTCACCGTGGTGCACAAGAGTGAGTGCTGGCCAGGGCTCCCCTGAGTGGTGGAGATGCCATCCCCTGCTGACCACCCCCCTCTTGGCTCACCTTTGTGGGGTGTCTTGGAGGTGGTTGGCATCCCTGACGGGCAGGGCTCGTGCCCCTCTCTGCTGTCGTGGAAGGGGTAGCTGCCTTTTTTGGGTGGGATGTGCAGCCGGGAGCTCCCCACTCCCCTCCTGAGCCCCCTCAGCACCTTCTCTCCTGCAGTGGTGGAGACAGACAACACTGTGACACTCATCATCGTGGGCGTTGTGGGGGGGCTCATCGGCCTCCTCATCCTCTTCATGCTCATCAAGAGGGTTGTGCTGTTCATCATCAAGAAGACCCAGGACGGGAAGTGAGTGTGGGGGTGCTGCCATGAGCCGGGGCTGTGGTGAGAGGGGTCAGGAGAGGCCGGGGGCTGTCAGCTGGCCGTGTGCTCTTCCCACAGGAAGGAATGTCTGGTGAGCTCGTCAGGGAACGACAACACCGAGAACGGCCTGGCCGGCTCCAAGGCGGAACAAAAAGCACCACCAAAGGCATGAAGCAGCGGCACCCCGAGCCCACCCCGCAGGGGGAGCCTGGGCAGGGGACGAGCCTTTCCCTTTTGTTTTCTTTCCGAACTGCCAACGCTTGAGACATGTTTCTATTACACACGTGCCTGCAACCTGCACTGCTTCTCGGAGAAGGCTTCGGCTGCCACGGGGACTGGGAGCTTCTCGCGCGCTCGGACTGGGAGGCTGCTGGGGCAGAGGGAGCCACCTGCTCCGCTCTGAGCGAAGGCAAGAGGGTGCCGGGCGGGCAGGGAAGGGCCCGGGGGCTGGGGGTGCCCTGGTCTGCAGCTGGGCAGGTGCTGTGCCTGGGGGTGCCAGGACGTGGGCGAGCAGGGGTCCCGGTGTTCCTGCAGGGTAGAGGCTGTGAGGAGCGTGGGGTGTCTCACCGGAGGCTGGGGTGACTGGGAGCTGCCTGCTTCATCCAGAAGGTTTCTGGGGCAGAGCAAGGATGCACAGAGATAGCTGTAGAGATGGAGTCTCCTGATGCTGCTGCCTCTCTCGTGGGTCCGGCACAGGATGGGAGGAAACAGGGCTGTTGTGGTGGGGCTTGGCTTCACCTCCCCTGTTAAGCATTTGAGAACCAAATCGGTGAGAGGCCCCTTACTGTGCCTCAGTTCCTCCCACAGCTGGGCTGGGGGGAGCAGTGGCTGGTTCTGGCTGTGTCCCGGGGTCACTACTGGCCCGTGATGGGGTGAAGTGTCGCATTTCACACTGGCTTTGCCCCCGTGCAGGGCCATCCCCAGGGGCAGCAGGGGCTTCTCCCCAGGCAGCTGTTTCTACTTCCCCCCTCCCCTGTTTCTGAAGCTCGGCACTCAGAGCAGCGATGCTTTTGATGCTGATGCCAAGGCTGAACTCGTTACATGGATATTTTTATATCAGACTCCAGTGGGAAAGCAGCCCTTTCACCCAAGGAAAACTGCGGCATCCATCTGCCATGCAGGGAGGGGGCACAGTCAGGCCCTGGCGAGGGGGGCCAGGCCAGGGCTATGCCATCGGCCCGCTGGGCAACCTTGGGCAAGTTGCTTTGCCTCTCCATGCCTCAGTTTCCCCATCTGTAAAATGGGGATAATAATACTGCTCTACCTCACGGGGTGGTTGTGAGGCTTCCGTGGCTAACGTTGAGACCCTGGGATGAGGGGTGCCACAGAAAGCCAGAGGGTCTTTGTGAGTGGACTCAGGCAACCCAGCTCCCTTCCCAAGGATGTGAGACACGAAGTGAATGAGCTGATTTTACAGCTGAGGGTGATAATGTCCTTTACAGTGTGACTTGTTCCCTATTTCTCCTATTTGTGGGTGTCTGACAGTGAAGCTGCAGGACAGGCAGCTCCCCATCCCCACTCTAATTTGGGAGTTGCAGCCGAGCCATGACTTCCCTGGCTGCAGGGTCTTGTGCCCTGACAGAGGTGCCAGGTGGGAGGTAGGCAAGGATTTGGTGGGCCAGGCGAGCAAGGAAAGGCTGGGTGCTGCCTTCTCTGGAGAAGGTGGTGTGGAAGGCATCTTGGAGCCTTTGTCAGGTGCACAGCGGGCTGACCACCCCAGGCTGGGCTCAGTGGCACACACTGGAGCAGGGCCATGTGCTGGGGCAGGGGACAGGGGACAGGTACCGGCACCTGGGCCCGGGCAGGTTCCCTTGGCTGCTGGTCAGACGTGGGAGTCGGGATCCTGGTCCCCTCCCTGAGGGTCTGTGGGACCCTCAGGCAAGTCACTTCCCTGTGTTTCAGTTTCCCTATCTGTGAACTGAGGGCGGTGAGGCTGAGCTCCCTCCCAGGAGGGGTGAGGTGCCCTGCATGGCTGTGCCGTGATCCCGGGGCAGAAGGCACTCTGGTGCCTGGTGCTGAGACCTGCCACCACCACGTGTGTGAGCCCGGGAGGAGGCGTGAGACCTCCCAGTCACCCCGAGAGACCCCCCGGCCCGTCCTTAGAGGAGCCCTCCCGTGGGAGAGGACAGCGAGGGGAGGGAGGTAGGGAGTTTTTTTAAAGAACTATTTTTAGCTGTCCTAACCTGTTGGCCTTTTTTAGCCGGTGTGTGTGGACGCAATTCCACTTCCTGCCGGATATGCAATGCTGCACTATGCATGGATTACTCCTCTGGCTTGATGGAAAAAGTCCACATAAGCAGTTTTTTGGAATGTAACTCTATATGCACACGGGTGCTGCCCGCAGAGCAGGGGCCCCGGGGGAGCGGGCTGAGTCGGGGGCTTGTGCCAGCACCAGCGGGGTCCCTGCTGTCTCAGGGGCTTTGGGGGGTCTGCAGAGGCTTTCCAGGGCACGCTGGGGGTGTGTGCTGCCACAGACACGTATGTGTATGAGCATATATAAATCTGCGTGGGAAACACCTGCGTGTAAACACAGGATGTGTGTGCGACAGGCTGTGTGATGACTTACAGCACATTTTTGCACTGTAGAGGTTTAGTTAGCTTTGCCTTGAATGAAATAAAGTTTATGTTTACTAGAGAAACTCGCTGTGGTTTGGGTTGCTGTGGGTGTCTTGTTTAGGCCTGTGAGGGGACTGGGCAAAAAGAGTCCTGCAAGCCCTGCAAGGGGACAAAGCGTTTGGAGGCTGCATGAAAAAACAAACCCTTTCCTTTAATGGGGATGTGGGGATACTCTACAGCACAAACATCGTATCTCTCTGTATAACAGGAGTGAGCTGACAGCAGCTTCGCCCCCCAGGAGCCATCCTGCCACAGGGGGGTCAGCACAGGGCAATAAATTAATCTTTCTCCGGAAGGGAGCTCAAGCCGGTCAGATTCCTTTGCGGTATCAGTGGCCGTCGCTCCGAGCCTTTTCCTCCTTGGCTGGGCTCTGGCACCCTAAACCACAGCTGCCAGCGAGGGTTTGGGAGGCTCAGCTCACCTCCCGTGGCTGGAGATCTGTGTCTTGGAGCCGAGACAGCCAAGGGTGAAAGGATGGAGAGGGAGGCTTGGGGAGAGAAGCGACCTGTTCCGGCAGGTCTCAGAGCTCCGACTGCAAGGAGACAGAGGGAGGGAAGAGATTGAAAGCTCTGAAAGAGCAGTTAAAAACAAGAGGAAAACAGCTGTGTCCTTAAGGAGACAGCTCAGCTGAAGGGGGCTGCCTCTCCCCCCGAAAGCTGTGCATAGAGCAGTGGAGTTGGCAGGAAGGACTGACCCTGCGGACGGCGTAGATCCAGCCGAGGTAGGCACGGACGCTGGTGTAGACGCCGGGCGTGCTGGGGGTCCCACAGCCCTGGCCCCAGCTGACGATGCCCACCACCTGCCAGTGCCCGCCCGAGTACAGGAGGGGCCCGCCGCTGTCCCCCTGCGAAGGGCAGACCCTCTGAGGGGGGCTCAGGAGCCCCCCCGGTCCCCAGCACTTGTTTCCCACAACAGCTTTCCCTTCCAAGTGGGTGCAGACCCACCCGCTGCTCTTCCCAGCCCAGGCTCCCCACCTGGCAGGTGTCCACCCCGCCCTGGGGCAGGCCGGCACACAGCATCCTGTCGGTGACGTCCCCGTGGTAGGCAGCCAGGTTACAGCTCTGCTTGTCTATGAGCTCCACCTCTGCCTGCTGCAGGCGCTCTGACAGCTTCCCTGCGGGACACAGGGCTGCTCAGGGGGACCCCGGGGGAGTGGAGAGCCCACCGGCAGTGCCGTCGGGCTCTGCCCTTGCCCCATCATCCCGTGCAATCCAGCTCACCGTGCTCCTCCGTGTAGCCCCAGCCTATCACCCACAGGGGCGTGCCCGGAGCCAGCTCGTCGTCGAAATAGGGCAGGCAGATGGGCTTGGTGCTGTCTGGAAGGGAGATGGCTGGGGGGGCTAACAGGGAAGGGGCCCAGGCTGGCTGGGGCCACCCACACCAGCCGGGCACTCCGCTCCCTGCTGTGCCCTCCCAGCCCCACTTCTTCGTGCCAACAGAGGACCCTTGGGCCTCCTGCCCCAAGCAGGGCTGTGCCATGGCTCACCTGAGACGTGCAGGGGAGAGCGCAGCTTCACCAGGGCGATGTCGTTGTCCTTGGGGGACGCGGGTGTCACCTCGGCCAGGAAGACCTTCTCCACGGCGGAGGTGGCGGTGCCGGAGAGGAGGTCAGAGCCGGCCTTCACCCGCCAGCTCTGGATGATGGGGTTGTTCCTGCGCACAGACGGCTCTGTCACCGCTCCCTGCTCGGCCCTCCTCGGGGACAGGCAGCAGAGCCCTGCCTGCACGCTGCCCGGCGCTGCCCTGCTCGGCATCGGACCGGGGGCACAGATATGTTAATTACACATGTGTTAATTGACATTTAATCAACACGCGGCTCAAACCCAACGGGACTCAGCCTGGAGGAGCCGCCCCAACCTCGAGGAGGTGCCGACTCACTTGAAGCAGTGCGCGGCCGTCAGGACCCAGCCGGGGTCGATGATGCTGCCCCCGCAGACGTGCTCCTTCCTGTACTGCAAACTGACCTGCCACGGCCACGCCTCGATGGCAGCCGGGCTGCCACCCAGCACACGGGGCATCCTGATGCTCTGCCCGCAGTCTGCAGGCGTGGGGGGCAAAGGGACACGTTAGGAGGGACAGGGTGAGCGGAGACCGAGTGTCTCGCACCTCCCAGAGAGGGGAGCGTGGCTGGGGTGCCTCACCCCCACAACACTGCTACCACCCCTCATCCCCAGGCTTGCTGGAAGCCATCCCCTGCCTGCTCCAGCCCACCAGGAGGATTGGTTTTATCAGGGTAATTCATCAGCAAAAATAAACCCATCCAGGCAAGCTGGGTAAGTCTCCCTCAGGTGTTTCATTTCTGGGAGGTTTGTACTTGGCTTAACGAGGTTAGCAGTAATTAAATCTGAATTTCCTCATGCAAACACTGTGGAAGTGGGGAGGGAGAGGGCTGGGAGCAAGTCATGGTACTTACTGGAGCAAAAGAGTGAAACAACCAACCCAGAGAGGCATTTCCTGGAAGAGGGAGGAAAACAGCTGGATTGAGTGGAGGACAGGCTCGGGCTCTGCTGCCGGGCACCGCGGGCTCCCCCTGGGGGCTCAGCAGCCACTTCCCACACGGTGCCCACTCACCTGCCCGGCTCCAGCACCTGGAGGCTCCCGTTGTTCAGCACGACCTCGCGGGGAGGCAGGGGCTGCCCTGCGCCCACCTCCACCCCCTGGAAAGTGGGGGTGCTGAAAGACAGGGAAGGCACGGGTCAGCAAACACAGCCAGGCGTGCTACCAGTGGCACACAGGGACTGGGACGGGGCAGGCACTGGTGCCTGAGCACCTTGGGAGCCTGGATCCCATGGAAAAAAGGGGTTCCTTGGGATAGGGACATGGGGATGCCAAAGGGAGAAGTGCCATATCCCTGAAGGGCCAGTGGCAGAGCAGGGGGGAATGTCCACAAAGCCCAGGACCAAGGACAGGAGCAACAGAAGGAAGGGAGAGCACTCCTGCTATGCAGAGGGGTGGGCAGGTGGCTCTGGGGGACATTTGGGACCTGTGCTCAAAGCCTCAATCCCTGACTGGATCTGATCCTGCAGCTGGAAAACACCACCTTGGGCTTAATCTGTGCTCCTGAAGGGGCTCAGACACCAGAATACATCTTCTTCCTCGTGTACTCCTAACTTGACTCAAATTCTCCCCTAATCCAGGGGTGATGTCAAGCACTTTCCCCCAGATTTCAAGTTTAACCAGCTGTAATTGACTGCAACACCCCAAACTTGCTGTTAGGGCAGGGCACAAGGGGGACACAGGTGGATGTCATGGAGCTTCGTGGCAGCTGTGAGGATCCAGCCTGTGCTGTCCCAGGCTATAAAGGGGCCCTGTGCCCACCCCTGCCTGGGTGAGTTATGGTGGCTGCTCTGGTGAGGGCAGTGCTGCTGGTGGGTGGGGATGAGGTGAGGGACAAGAGCAGGGCAGGGTGCCCATGGGCTGGGGGCAGAGCAGGGCACACTCAGCACAGCACTCTGCTTCCACAGGAGGCTGCCAGGGCTCTGAGCCAGCTCCTGTGTGGTGAAGATGGACTGAAATCATTAGGGCAGAGCTCCGAGTGCTCTACAGGTAATCAGAGCCCCACTCCAAAGGAGCTTTCATGGGAGAGGCACAGATAAAGCAGTGGGGTAAGGTGTGGGGAAAGCAGCCTGTACCTCTTGTAGCCCATCTGCTCACAGGCTGCTTTGGCCAGCACCAGGTCGAAGTGGTCGTGGCAGACACAGGACCAGGCTCCAGTGTTCCTGTTGAGCAGCTGCAGGATGGATCTGTCTTTGGAAACGCGGGCTGGAGGCGGACACAAAGTCAGCTTCTGGGTGGCTTTAGCAGGAGAGCACTCCAGAGTTCTCACGGGGTGTCCTGCACTCACCGCCCGCTGGTGGCCCCTCAGGGACCCACTGGGGACAGTTGGCCTCGTCCTCGCCCTGCAGACAGTCCAGCTCCCCGTCACACACCCGCTGCAGCGGCACCAGCTTCAGGGGCTGTTTGCAGAACAGGTAGTGGTGATCCAGGTAAACCTTGACTAGAGGGAAAGGAGGGCTCAGCACAGAGCTCCGGCTGCTGGGCAGGCCCAGGGCTGGCACGGGGGTGCCCAGCAAGGAGCCAGATCCAGAGCCGTGTTTGCTGAGCCGTGGCCAGGAGAGGGAGAGGACACTGGGAGCTGTACCCAGGAACCCGATGGCGACCAGGCAGGCGAGGGTGAGCACCACGGCCAGGACCAGGATGCCAACCAGCTTGAAGGACTCCAGTGTCCTCGAGGATTTGCGTCTCGTGCTGGGACCTGCAACACAGAGGAGTGTGGCCCTGCATGGCCAGGCTCAGCCTGGCACCCCTCACCCCCAGCCCCCACAGGAGTTACCTCTGCTGTTCAGCCGCTCCAAGACTGAGTCCTGCAAAGCAGAGGGGAAAACCAGTTACCAAGGGGAAACTGCAGCCAAAGGGTAGCTGGCAGGGTCTGTAGCAGCGTGGGGAGCTGGCCCTGTGGTGAGCTCACAGCTCACCAGCCACCCCAGGGAGGGCAGCAGGGATGAGCAGGGAAACTGCCCCAGCCTCCATCCAGCTTCAGGGCTGCTTCGGATGTGTCCTGGTGTGACAACCAACTGCTGTCACCCGGGGTCACCTGCCTTGTTGTTCCCATAGACACCACCTGTGCAATTCCAGTAAGTGGCTGTTAAGGTTATAAAGTTACTGCCATTAACACGCCAGAGGCTTAAAAAGTCATAGATGTTGCAAAAGAGGCACTTTCTGATGTGCCAAGAAACCCTGACTCAAGATACACAGGCCTGCAGGGCTGTGGCACGCAGGCATGTCACGACGGGGGTTTTATCTTCAGTAGGGTCAGACAGCAGGAACAACAGCCCGAGTGCTCCCCGACAGGCTTCTGGAGCACTAGAGGAACCAGCCCGCGGGAGCCAGGGCTCCCAGGGCGGGGAGGGAGGGAGTGCAGGCTGTGCCGCTGCTAGGACACGCAGTAAACACAGCCCGGCAGCAGCCAGGGCTGGAGCCCTGATGAATCAGGCATTGATCCGCTTGATCTCCTCACAATTACGCTCCTGTACCAGCTTCTCGTGGGAGAACTGCCCGGCTGCAGGGGGCAGCTGCTTCTGGACTCTGCCAGGACACGTAAGGGAAGTTTTTTGCATAGACAGAGGTAAGGAAGATTAAACCTGCTGTGATAAACCCACAGATCCAAGAGGGTTTGGGGTTTGGAAGCCTTTGCTCCCTGTGCCATCTCAGGGCTTGGAGACTGGGACTTAGAAGAGCATTACAGTGGGACTGGGCATGTGGGTGAGGGTCTGTCCTCCAGCCCAGGACAGGTTAGAGGAGAGGTGAGCCCTCCCTGTCTGGGTCACTGCACCGGGGCACGCTTAGCCATGCACATACCATCTGCCAGCAGGATTTTGCAGGCGAGTGCCAAGCCATTATTCCTGGGCTAACACGCAGGGGCAGCTGGGGATGATGTGCTGCTCGCTTGGCTCGCTGCCCCTCGCTCAGCCAGGACATGTCGCCTCCCCATCATGTCCCTGCTCTGTGGCTTGGGCTGCCGGTTTTGGGAAAAAGAAGTGACCTTTGCAGGTGAGGATCCTTCCTGGTGCTGTGGGCATGTGGCTGTGCCCCAGCATGCCAATGTCTGGCTCCTTTGAGGAAATGCCAGCAGCTTTTCTCTGAACAGCTGAGCTCAGCTGGCACCTGTGCCAGGTGTGGGAAGGTTGTGCCAAATTCTCCACCCCTGGATAGGCTCTGCGGTGCTCCCGGGGGTGCAGAGCATGGCACCTGGCAGCAGGAAGCAGGAGAGCAGGGTGGGAAGGGGAACATGCATCCTGCATCTCCCATCTGTGCTGCCCTTCCAGAGCAGCTCCTCTGCAGCACCTGGTGCCTGCAGGAGCCCCGGGGGGTTCTGTGGTGCTGCAGGTACGCCCTGCAGTGCAGCCCAGGGCATGTGGGGCTGGTCCTTCCTCATGCTGACCTCCTGCGTCACCGTGGGCCTGGGCAGGGCAGGACCTGGATAATGGCATCCTAACGGTTCCTGGTGGGAACGGTCCCAGGCCACGATGGATCCTCCAGCCTCCACGGCTGAGGGGCACTGCAGTGGCAGTGCGGCCCCTGCCTGTCCCCGAGCTGCCCATACTTGTCCCCATCACCTAATCCAGGCTCCTTTCTGAGACATCTGTGCAGGTCTGGGGCAGATGCAGGTGGGATAAAAGATTACTGTTTGTTTGGGGGTTTTTTTGCATTTTCTTCAGTCCACAAACCTCCTTTGTTTCAAAGGGTTTCACATGCTGGAAGTGCCCAGAGCTGCCTCTCCGCGACTCCTCTCAAACCCACACTTGGGACAAGAGCTGCACTGGTTAAATCCAAAGCAAGGCAAGAGCTGTGCCCACTCCTGCATGGAGTGGAGGCACATGATTTCCCGGAGAACCCAAGGCTACCGTAACTAATTGAGCTCCCTTGCCGTGTTCTCTCAAAGCACTTAATGTCACTATGGCCATTCTGTGCTCCAGCTGTGCAAATGCCAGCCCAGGAGCCGTGGAGTTCTGATGAACCTCTTCACCTACACCATCTGGGGGCTGCAGGATGTGCTGAGCCATGCTTCTTCCCTCCCTGAGGAGGAGGTGGGATATTCCTTCACAAAACCAAGCTTCCCAGGGTGATTGGATTCCGATGCTGACTCCTTGGCTACGGGGATTTAACCCGTGGGAGTTAACCTGTTGTTCCCGTGCAGGGGGTGAGCTCCCCACCCTGGAGGGAATGATGTCCTGGTGTGTCGCTGGTGGAGGGTTTTACGGTGCCCAGCGAGCTGGGTTGTATCTGTCTGCCCTCTTAGGGAAGCCTTTCCCTCCTAGGGAGGGACTGCATGCCAGGCTGGGGTTTGGTGGCCGTGGCTTTGCTGGCAAAGGGCACTGCAGGCAACGACAGTGTCCCCAAACAGAGGGACCCGCTGCAGTGGGAGCTGCACTGCAGGATGGGGGGGGGGGCTGGCTCTGACCCAGGTGGTGCCCAAGAACCAGAACCTTCTTGGGAGGGGTAAGACCTCCAGAAGGGCACGTTCCCCTTATCATGCAAACTGCAAGACACACTGCTTTGCTTGTCTGCTTCCCGGGCTGGGAGAGGGCCGAGGCAAGCCAGAGAAACACGGGAGCGAGAGCTCAGGGGGGTACTCAGGCACCATATCCACCAGCCGCAGTGGGGTGCTGAGAGATGCAGGTAGAACCCTGCCCTGCCTGGATGCTGCCAGGGCTGGGGAGCAGCAACTCTTTGAGTTTGGGCTGCCCCTTCACCGCTGAATCGCTCCTGGCAGTGCCAGGGTGGGAGCGCGGGGGGACACGGGGTGTTCGGAGAGCCAGGGGCTGGGGGCAGAGCTGTCAGTGACTCACCATGTTCATCAGCGTGGTCCTTCTGCCTGCAGAGACCCAGCCAATTCCAGAGAATCACAGGATATCCTCCAGTGCGGGCGCGGGCAGGCTGCGGGTGCCCCGATGCCCAGGAGCTGGGGCCGGCGATGCTCCGGCACCCCTGTGCCTGCTCTCTGTGCCCGCCCTGTGCTCACACTGGGGCAGGACCGCCCCAGCACTCCTTAAAACCCACAAAGAGAGTTGTGAAACAGGAATTATGGTTTGTATTGTAATACAACACCGGTCTATCAGCAGCACCATCACCTGCTATAATCTCCTGAGCATCTGCCAATGGGGGGGGGGTGACTCACCTGCAGGGCTGTTGTCACCAAATAGCTTATCAGAAGTGAACTGACTGATTTTTCCTGCTCCTCCCGATGATAAGGGGATGCACAGCCATCCCGCTCTTTGTCCGGCTCTTCCGCGTTACCTGGGTTGTTTCTACACCGAGGTTTTGGTAGGTGGAGGAGGAAAGGAGGAGAGTTTATGCACGAGGTTCCCCGGCTCTCGGGTCACCCGGTCTGTGTGTCCCCGTGCAGCCCCAAGTCACGGCTGGCAGCTGCTCCTGGCCGTGCTGGAGAGAAGGTAAAGGTGAAGAAAGTGGGTGCCCGTGTAAGGTTATCCTGAGGCTCAGGATCCAGCCCCCTCAGGAGCTGTGGGGACCTGGGCTGGCTGTGCCCACAGCTCCCGTCCCCATGGTCCATGTGATGCCCAGAGATTGTGGGATGGAGGGTGGGCATTGGCACTGGCAGGTCCAGCTGCAGGGTGCCTGTGCTGCTGTGAGAGATTTCAGCTTGAAAATCGCCTGGTTTAGGGGCTGCGGCCGTGGGCAGCTGGGGAGAGCTTGAGTCTCTGGTGTGCCACAGTGGGTCCTGACAGCCTTCCCAGAGCATCCCAGTGCCAGCCCTGCCGCCATGGAAGGGAGAGCAGCCCAGCAGCCCGGAAGCATCTGTGGGGAGGAAGGTGGCACAGCAGGAGCGGCCCTTCCTCCTTTGAGGTTACCAAGGCTTTGAGGAAGCAGCTGAGGTTTGCAGATGTTATGTCACAGCTCTGCTCGCCTTCGGGGCTTTGCTTCCTGGAGTGCGGCTGAATTTCCAGCCCTTCCCTGGCCTCCTGCCCCCAGAACCCTGGCATGACACAGGTTTCCAGGCATCCTGGCTCTGTTGGGGTCAGGCAGGGGTCAGGAAGAGCTGGTCCAGGGCTCTGTGTGGCCATCAGTGTCCCCGAGCCACACATGTACCCACCTCATCCCTGTCCGTCAAGGAGTGGTCCCATCCTCTCTGTGTGAGCTGGATACTGCCAGGATCTAGGGGTCTGCAATGCCCATTGTCCCTCTGCGTCCTGCTGGCTCTGCATCCCGCTGGCTCTGCATCCCTGTAGGGCCAGGCATCGCCCCTGCTCTTGGCACTGAGATACTCACCCTAGGGAGGGCTGTGGGGCTTGGCTCCTGCCCTGGCCGCCCTGTGTCGCTGGCATTGGGGTATGGTAGGGGCTGGGCCTGCAAGGTGGCACAAACCGGGAAGGAAATCTGCCCCTGGATGTCCAGTTTCCAGCTGTTGATGGTTATTCCTGGTTGTCACTTCTCCCTGCAGCCACGGGAGGTGGTTTTCCCTCTTTCCACGAGCAGGAGCTGATTTCCCACCTGACCCTGTGATTCGGGACTTTGAGAAGATGATCTCATCCAGCTGTAAGTGCATTATCTCGGGAGATGTCTGGCGGGGGGCACCTGCTGGGGGACACCCTGTCCCCCTGGGGTCCTGCACGGGGCCATAATCTTTGTGGGTATCCCCAAATGCCCAAGCCCCTGCCACCCTCCTGCCTGCCGGTCTTTGCGAGGAGATTGTTGCCAAAGGACATGGCCACTTGGGCACTTTGCCAGCGCTGGACACACCTGTGTACAGGCTGTCCTTGTCCCTCAGGCTCCCAGTGCTCCCAGTTCAGCCTCTTCCAGCAGTGGGAGGGCAGAGCTGCCCACACAGGTGGGCATCATGCCCACCCCATGGGGTGGGGAGGCTGGGCTGGGCACCGGGATGTGCTGTCTGCCGTGTCTGCTGGAGCTCCTCTGCTTTCTCCCCGGGAACCAGTTGGACCAGTGGGCGAGGACTGGTGCCTGGGCTCGATGCAGTGGGGGCGGTGAGGCAGCTGTGTCACCGGGAGAGGAGGGCACGGGCAGGACGTGCCAGGCTGCAGCGCACACACGGCTCTGCTGCGGCAGTGCCAGGCCAGGATAACCGTGAGCAGCTCCTGCCTGTGACACCAGGAAATGGACGCCCAGAGAGGTGAGTGGGGGGTCTTTTTTTCCTGTCGTGGGGCAGAGGTGGGATGGTTCATGGCATGGGCAGTGTTTTGGTGACCTTCCTCCCCTCTACTGCCTGGGACTGGGGCTGGTGCTCGCCTGTTGTGGTGGCTCTGCCTCCAGCAGTGCTGCTCGGAGCCATCCTTCTGGGATGTGGGGATGTGTGTGAGGATGTCTGCTCCCGAGGGTGAGGGCAGGGATGCCTCCCACACATGGCACGGGGCAGGGCCTGGGCACGAAGCCATCATCCTCCCACTGGCAGTGGGCGTGGGGACAGGGCAGTTTCGGCAGCCACCTGATTCAGGGAGGCTGTTGCACCACGTCCCTCCTGCCCCGCAGCTCCTGCACATGAGTCACTGCTGCAGCAGCTCCTCACCTCAACCCTGCCGGGGCCTGGGGTCCCAGGGCTCCAGCTCGCCCCTGCCCCAGCAGGAGCAGGAGGCACTGGCTGCCCATGTATCCCTCTCCAGGCAGGAGGGCCTGGTGGAAGGGAGGGAAGGGCAGTTTGCTCCTGCTGCTCTGCCATGGAACCCGGGTGCTCGCAGGCTCTGCGACTCCCAGCTCTTTGCGGGATCCCATCAGGTAGAGCAAGTGCTGCGGGTTGCAGGATGACCCGGGACCTTGCTCACTATGCAAACACTGTGACCACAGGGGAAATGTGCTCACTCCACTGGCATCTGCCTAAATTTAGCTGCTGTTAGGTCATCCCTTTCCGCTGCCTCCTCGCTCCAGACTCTGCACTGCGCAGGATCCGTCCCTGTGCCTTGCACTGCGGGGCTGGCCATGCTGTGGGGCAGTGCCCAAAACCCCTGTGCCCTCCTGGGCACAGCCCTCCTAGAGCTGTCAGCAGAGAAGTAGATTCTCAACAGCTCTGCTGTGTTGGGCACCTCGATGTCCCCTTGACAATCCTGGGAGCATTGGCTGGTGCTGGACTTTGCCAGCCCCTGTGACATGGATGGGAGGGATGGAGTCGTGTAGAGCCCCACAGTGGTCCTGCACAGCCCCTTCCGTGTCCCTACACAGCCCCTTCCATGTCCCTACACAGCTCCTTCCGTGTCCGTCCCACCCGGCGCTGGCAGCAGGAGGCTGCTCGCCCTGACAAGTGCATCCTCTAGAGGGAACTGCCAGCCCAGAAATGGGTCTGCGCGGCTGTGCAGGGCTGGCTGCAGGCATGGATGGCTCCCGGGGCAGCTGGGCGAGGTGCTTCACCCCACGGCGGTGTGAGTGGGACCAGAAGTGGGGATACAGCATTATCAGGGTGGCCAGCTCCCTCCCCAGTCACCATCCCGCCTGCCAGCTTGCCTGGGGACAGCAGAGGTGGTGGCTGTGTGACCAAGTCTCCATCACAGGGGCTTTGGGGGTACCAAAAATCTCTGTGCCACAGCACTCAACAGCCTCGTGGTGTGTAACCCTTCCCTGTTGTAGGGACAGCAGAGGATGGAAGGTCATATCCCAGCTGTCCTCTCCAAGCCCCCAGGGGATGACTAGAACCCCCAGCCTCCCAGAGGTGTTTGTCTGCAGAGCCTCTTCTCCCTCTGCTTTGCAGGGCAAGAGCCCATCAACGTGACCGGGGCTGTGCTGGGCATCGGGCTGGCCCTGCTGATCCTGGTGGTTTTTGGCTACACCTTCATCTGGTGGTATCAGAGAGGCCAGTGCTGGCACCGTGAGTGTGGCTGGGGCAGGGGGACAGGAGGTGACAGGGCAGGGAGGGCTCAAGGGACAGGGCTGCAGGGTCTGGGGAGGACCCCTGACCTTTGCCGGCCCCTGGGCAGCTGGGGAACCCTATGGGCAGGGGGGTCTGGGGCGAGCTGAGGACATGCAGAGCCGAGGAAGGGGATGCACGCTGATGTCCTGGTGCTGTCCCACCACCTGTCCTGCCTGTCCCCGTGCTGCCGCACAGACTCACAGCAAAGCAAAGGGGGGTTTGTGGCACCACGTGGCTCTGACACCTCTCCCTCCTGCCTCTTCAGGTCCTGGCTTTGTCTTCAACCTCTACCACATGCGGTGAGTGATGCCGTGGGGGCACCTGGGGTGGGCTGCCTGCTCACTTTGCACGGTGCCGAGCTGTCACACACCCTCACCAGTCCCAAATCCACCACATTCTGCCGTTTGCAGGCGCTGCCTCCCCAGGACGGCTGTTCTGGGGGTCTCCACAGGGACAGTCCCCACTCTGAGGGCTGGCAGGGGCTGGAGGGGGACGGGCAGCTTGCTGACATCTCTGCTTTCCCCGCAGTGGTGGGGGGTCCGTGGCAGTGGAGCTGCTGCCCCCGTTCAGCATCAGTGGCTCTCTGGGCACCACGGGCAGCGGCTACGAGCCCTTCCACACCCGGGGCCCGTGAGGAGGGAGCCAGGCTGCTGAGCAGGTAGGACATCACCCTGTGGTGGGTGTGGGGTCCCCAGCCATGCATGTGCCCCCAGCACAGCCCGTGGGTGCCTCTGTGAGGAGCCCGGAGGGGTTAGAGTGCTGTGCCCCAAAGCCTCCCTGATGCCTTGTAGCCCCTGGGCATCGCAGCTTTCCCTGGGGTAGTCCTAAGGTTTTTCCAGCAGAAATCCCGTGACTGTGGGGCTACGGGGGCTTTCCCCAGCAGAAATCCTGTGGCTGTGGGGCTACGGGGGCTTTTCCCAGGCTCTGGTTTTCGTTCCCCCTGGACAGGCTTTGGTTTGCATTTCCTTCCCCGCTGTCCTTGGCCTGGGATGGAACACGTGGGGAGGGACAAAGGGGGCTGGGGCTGGAGCCCAGGTGCTTCTGCAGCGCTTCCTCTCGCTGCCTCTCACCCACCGCCCAGCCCCAACTGAAAAAGCAACCAAAACCGGCCGGGGGGAACTCCTCCATTTTCACTTCTGTAAAAAACACCCCGAGCGTGCTGGATTTCTACTGAAATGGAAACGGCGCAGTTTCTATTTTCAAAAAAAGCTTCACAGAATCACAGAATAGCTGGGATTGGAAGGGACCTCTGGAGAGACCACCTGGTCCAAACTGCCACCTAGAAGCAGTGACAGAGGAATGCATCCAGGAGGATTTTGAATGTCTCCAGAGAGGGAGACTCCACACTCTTCCTGGGCAGCTCCTCCATCTGTTCACCAGCCACAGCTCTCTTGCTGTCCTTCCCTGGCCACGGACAGCACAGGAGGTGCCTGGGGCTGGCACTGGCACAGCCTCCCCTCGCTTGGGATGGAGGAATAGGATGCAGCCTCATCCCAGGATCCATCAGCACTCATTCCAGAGAAAACAGCCACCTTCCCCACGGCTCAGAGACCCTCCAGCCATCTGCATGCCCAGGAGACCTGGGACTGTGAGGGCAGGGCACCAGCTAAGGAGAGCACCCAGGAGCCCCAGAACTGGGTGGCTGGGCTTGTGCAACTGTGGAAAATGCTGTGAAGAAATGGGAAATGTGCTCCAGGCCCCCTCCTCATTCCAGTGTCTGGACCAACGTGGAAGTTTGTCCACCGCACCAATAGTGCAAGCAAACACCTCAGAAAGCCCCTGTGAGGTTTGTCTTGATTTTTTCATACCAACGGCCTTCAGTCTCAGCAGAGCAAGCGGCTGTGGAAGTGCCCAGAGCGTGAGAGCAGCCGTGGGGAAGGTGCTGTGTCCACAGAGAGGGGCCCTGGGGGGCTGGGGGCGGGCCTGGCGAGGCACAGGGGGCTTTGGGACCATTTCTTTTGCAAACTTTTCTCAGAAGGAAAACGAAGAGAAACTCATGAGACCCTGTGGCCGTGTGTTGGGAAACCAGTGAGGACAGAGTGGGATTTCCAGGCAGTCGGAGGGACTATCACCACTCTCGGCTACCGAAGCCAAGCCCTGTGGTCTGCAGCTTTCTGGCAAACTCCTGGGTTTGGTTGAAAGGAGAGCTCCAGCTGCTCACGGAGCCCCAGGTGCTGGGAGCTGGAGCCCTTGGTGGTGAGCAGGGACTGCCAGCCCTTGGCACGGCGCAGGATCCGCCCGCGGAGCTTGACGTCAGCGGCGTTTAAAAGAAAAACCAAAAAAAGTCACGCTTAGTTTTGATGACTCTGTTTTCCAGAGGAAGTTGAAAAAAAAGAAAAAAAATAGAAAAAGAAAGAAAGCAAAAAGCTCCAGCCCCCAAAATACACAGAGGCAGGAGAGCTGGGGCCAGCAGAGGGGCAGGAGGAGGTGCACAGTGCCCACCACGGCCGGGCCCCTGCGGGATGCAGGGACTGATCTCACGTGTGAGTAGTGCAACATCGGATGTAACAAAAGGCAACCTGGCAATGAACAGCCCCTTTCTCCTGCCTGCACTGACTCATGCTTTCACCTGAAAAACATACTCCCCGAGGAGGTTTTCCACCAGCAGTTTTCATGGGACTATCCCACCGTGAAGGTTCTTGGAAACTACGTGACTCTTGGAAAAACTTCCCTGCGATCTGGCAGCAGTTTGTGTAGCTGACGGTGAGTTGTTCCATCTCTTGCTGTTTCCATTCTGACAATAACTATTCACAGAATCAATTAGGTTGGAAAAGACCTCTGAGGTCATCAAGCCTAACCTATGACCAAACACCACCATGTCAACAGGCCTGTGGCACTAAGTGTCACATTCAGTCTTCCCTGGTTTCCCCAACCCCTGGGTTTGATTTGTTCTGCTCTGCCCTGAGGTACTCTTGTCCCTCCCTGGTGCTGTCCCATGGAATCCCTGTGTATTCCCTGCTGTCCCATCCCATCCCTGTGGAATCATGATGAGCAGCCCAGCTCCTTTTCCCTGCTGCTCCTCTGGTGACTGATCCCACAACACTGCCCTGGGACACCCGTCTTGGTCCTCAGGTGCGTGACAAGCTCCCAGTGATCTGCCTTGGTTCTCCTTTTTGCAGCTGTGACGTGCTGGAAATGCTCTTCCCCATGTGAGGCAAAGGCACGTTTCCCTTTGCTGCTGGGGAATGTCCGTACGTGAAAACGGAAAGCGCAGCTTGACCTTAGGAGAGGATGAACAGACAAACGGCCCAAATAAATAACACCACATCCTTTGTATTTACAAATTAAATAGAATAAATAATGTCTGTGTACAACAGGGGCAGAACCTGGCCCATAGTGTGAGCAGGGCTGGCCTGGCTCATCCTGTATCCCGTAACCCATCAGAGGCAGGCAGCACCCCGGGGCTCTGCCGTGGGGGCTGGATGCCAGAGGGTCTCTGTAGGGTCAGGAAAGTCCCTCGCTCCCTCCATGTGAGGTCAGCCAGGGAGGGAGCCCCAGCAGTATGATGGCTGATGTCAGGCTGTCCTTTGCTCCCAGTGTCTGTGTTGTGAAAGGTCTGGATGTCACTGGAGCTGTGGACGTCAGTGTTGGCCAGAGAAAGGGGGAAGTGGAAGCACAGAGCTGGCCCCAACCCCAAGGGTGGCCCTGTGCCTCATGCTGGGCTGCTGAGGAAGGCAGACAAGACAGGATCATCCTCGGGAAACATCCTGATGTGTATCCTTGAGCTTGGAGAGCCCCTCCAGCACAGTCCATCCCTGTCCCTTGTTAGCTGTGCACCAGAGACCAGCTGGAGGGACACACTGGGGGCTGTCCACACAGTCCTGGGGCCAAAACAGCCCCAGCAGTAGCTGAGCAGGTGCTCCTGGGATGTGTCTCGGCCCAGCACCGCTTGGTTTGATGTGTTAACATTCAGGGGGTGGCAGTAGCTTATTGAGTGGCTGCTCCCCACGGGCAGTGGGTAGAAGAGGTAGTTGTGTCAGTGTGCAGGGCTGGCAGTACGGCTTGGGGACGGCTCACAGGCGGCTGTCCTTGCTGTCCCCACTGAGCAGGCTCAGGGGGTTCACGGGCAGTGTGAGCCAGTCCATGCTGAGGCTGGAGGGGAGGGGCAGCGTCCCCAGGACGTCAGTGTTAAAGATGCTCAGGTCGAAGGGAGCTTTCAGGAGCTCAGGGCCAGCTTTGGAGAAGAAGGGAGCACTTGGAGCCCCCCAGCTCAGCAGAGTGGGGGCTAGGGGTCCAACCTGGCTGGAGGAGTCCAAGGAAGGGGCTCCCGATGGAGCAAGGTCCTGTGCGTGGCCAGGGGGATGCTCTGGAGAGGACTGCTTCAAATACCCTTTGCACACAGCCAGCTCGGAGCACTCAACATCCAGCACGAGGTCAGTGCCCTGCCCAGACCCTTCACAGCCCGAGAGGGGCATTGCCTTGGCTGGGTCCTGCCTTGGCTCCACCGTGCCCTTGCACTGCTGCAGGTACCCGCGGAACTGCACGTCCTCCTGGCCGGTGGCAGGGCAGAGGTCTGGCCCCCCTTGGCTGCTGTTCCCGCTGCTGGAGGAGCACGTGGGACCAGGGCAGGTGCTCTCCAAGCCCACACCACTGTCGTCACCAGTGGGCAGCTGTCGCCTGTAGCCCTGGGGCTCAGGGCCCGCGGAGCAGCTCAGTTCAGAGGAGGAGGAGGGGATGTGCAGGCAGATGCCGCTGTCCGTGCTGCTGCCGCTGTTGTCTCTGCTCCCCACGGGTGCCAGCAGGCACAGCCGGTCCTCGGGCCACACTGGGAGCCTCCAGCCCTGCTCCAGGGGCACCTGGGCTGTGCTAGTGCTGCTGTCCGGCTGGGGCTCCTTCTGGGACAGGAACAGCTGCTGGATGGGGTCTGTGTCCAGGCTGCCCAAGGACGGGGGCTCGTGCTCCACCCAGAGCGAGCTCTGCTTCATGAAGGACTTCTGCGAGGGAGAAAACGAAGGGAGTGAGCCGGGCTTTGTCCCTCTTGTTGCTGGCCGCTCCCAGCGCTCCCCAAGCCTGTGCCTGCACCTCCATGACAGCCATAAAAGGTGCCTTACCAGGACAGACGGTGTCCTCACGGGTTTCTTTACGTAGGTGTGCACCAGCAGAGCCCCCAGGATCCCCAACAGCACCATGAAGCAGGGGCTGAGGATGCTCGGGAGAAGCTCCACAGTCCCTGCAAGAGAGGGCGTGTCCAGCTGAGGGGGACAGGCAGCATCCAAAGTGCACAGAGCGTGTCCCCAGGGGCCAGGAGGCTGAGGAGGGTCTGCATCCCTCCCTTCCCTGGCTCCCCACTCACTGTCTCTCTGGGCGGTGGTGACACACTGCTCGTCGGTGCGCGTGGCGGGGACGGGCCGGTTGGTCACACTGGGCTCCACGCTCAGGCAGTACTCAGTGCCCCAGAGCAGGTCGCTGAGGGTGAACTCTGTCCTGGTCTCCACCACTTCAAACTGCAACAAGAACAGCACAGGCTGGTACCTGAGAGCCCCCAGCTTTCCTCCCCGCTCCTCCCGTGTCCCTTGGGAATGGGACATCTCCCCTCCCCGGCTGAGGGCAGCTAGGCCCAAAATCCCAAGAGCTGGGGAAGCTGCTGCAATAAAACACGCAGAGAAACCTCTCTGCAGTGTCGTGGCTCTGAGAAAGCTCGACATTTAGTTTTACAGAAGGCTGTGCTTTAACAATGTGTTTTTCCTACTCGAGCAGCACTGTGTGGGACAGATGGGGAGAGCACGGGAGCAGCAACTCGTCTCACCGTCTTGTTGTCCTGCGTACTCCTGGTGTACACCCGGTACTGCCTCATGTCCTCATGGATGTCCTCGTACCTCACAGTGACGTTCCCAGTCCGGAAGAGCAGCTGCAGCTGCACGTGGATGGTGTTGCCCCTGACGGAGAGGCTCTGGCCCGACAGGCGCAGGCTGGCTGGAAGCAAGTCAGTCCGAAGAGCGTGTTAGGGCTGTGTCCTGCTTGCAGCACTGGACTGAGCTGTGACTGTCCCTTGCAGCCAGTGCCACCCATCCTCACTTTGTCCCATCGCATCCTGCAGCCTCCCTGCCCTCCAGGAAGGTATGGAGGGAAACATCCCTGCTCTCATTCATCCCACAGCTCTTCCCAAGAGGTTTGGCACGCTGATCCTCAGAGCCTCCTGCCCCCGACCTAGGTGAAGGCAGACCCCAACCTACCATCCTGTGGGGAGAAGACGTTGGTCCTTTGCCACGATGACGTGTGGTTCCCAGACACGGCCCTGACCCGGGCGTAGTAGCGCCTGTTGGGATCCAGGGTGTAGTAGGTGAGGTCACAGGATTGTCCCGAGGACTTGGTGCACTCTGGGACGGCTGTCCAGGGGATTTTCGTGCCGTAGCTGCGGGGAGAAGCACGGAGGGGTGAGAGCCGTGCGGGCAGTGCAGGGACACAGTTGTCCCTGCTGCTGGGAGTCAGATGCCAGGCAGGGATCAGCCCGCTGTGCCCCCACGGCTGCACTCACACTTTGTACTCCACGTCGTAGCAGACGTCCCCGGGGTGGCCATGTCCCGGCTCCCACCGCAGCACGTGCCACGCGATCTCGGCAGCGAAGCGCACATGCCGGGGGCTCGCCAGCGCCTCACCTGCGGGACCCACGGTGGGTGTTGGGTGAGGCTGCACAGCCCACATCCCACTGGTGCCCACGGGAGCTGGGCAGGGCCTTTGAGATGGCCTCCTGGAGCATCACCCCGTGTTTAGTGCAGACCACCCAAAACGTGAAAGGATTTCCCCGGATTTCTTTGTCCAAGTTTCAGTGTTTGCTCATCCCAATCTTCCCCTTCCTCTCTCTTTGGGCAGAGCCCAGCTCAGCCCAGCCAGGAGGTTCCCCGTGCTTTTCTGCCCCAAGCAAGGATCTGTGTTTGCATCCCCAGCCGCCTGCCATTGGCCATGGGGGCTCTGTCTGGACTCGGCTTTGTCGCAGCTGTGTTTGGACTCTGCTTTCCTGTTTTGCTCGTCTGCTGCCTGGATGAAACAGACGTTTTTCACACCTCCTGCCTGATTTCGGTACTGTCACCTGGCAGCAAAGCCTCGCTCGATAACATCTGCCATCCCCCCGCCCCGTGTGGGTTTCCCTGGCAGCCGCTGTCTGACGGCAAACACCGAGCCCGGCAGCGGCCGTGGCACCTCGCCTGTGATCGCAGCGGTGGGGATAAGCGAGGCTGGGGACTCAAGAGGCTCTGGGCTCCCAACCAGCAACAAAAGGCAAGTGGCAAGCGGGGAGCCCTGGCCGCGTATTGCTCCAAAGCGCCGGTCTGAGCGCCCAGTGATGGCGTCCGAGCTGTGGCTCCAGCCTGCTCCCCGCCTGCCTCCCCCACCCCGCTGTGAGCAGCCCACCCGCAGCCGCGGAGATGAGCGGGGAGATGAAAACCAGCGCGGCGCGGGCAAGAGACTCACCGTCCGTGTGCCGGGCGAGGAGCAGTGCCAGGCACAGCGCCAGGGTGGCGGCGGAGGGGCCCATGGCAGCTCAGCATCCTCCGTGGCAGCTCAGCATCCTCCGTGGCAGCAGGGCGAGTGCGGTGCCGAGCTCTGCCCCGGCGGGTCCCGAGCGCCTGTTTTTCCCCGGGGGTTGGCTCAGTGACGTCTCGGAGGCGTTCGCAGAGCGGGAGGAAAGTCGCT
>VZRE01007692.1:208588-226116 GCA_013396775.1 Cephalopterus ornatus | reverse complement strand
ACTTTTTTTTTTTTTTTGCTGTCCACCCACTCACCCCCAGTCAATGCCTCAGCCCCGGGCTGGGCATTTCCGACAGCAGAATTAAAGGAAGAATTTTGGGGGCTTTTCTGAGCAAAACGATGCAGTGCTGAGAAAGGCAAGTACAAGTACACGACGTCTCTGCCTTCGCTGCTTCGTTTTGAAATGAGATGTTAAAAGCACAGCCAAGGTGAATGTTAGCACTGATGGTGAGCTGTCACAGGGATTTGACAGAGCACAGCACCATGTCCCGTCCTGCCAGCAGCTAAATCCAGCCAGGTTCCATCCAGCCCTGGAGCCCCAGGAGAGGGTTCTGGCTTTCCCTTCCTTTAGGCTCAGCCTGTACCCTCCCATTTCTTTCCCCGTGTATGGGGCTGAGTGACAATTTCTGGGCTGTTCTGTGTCCTGCAAACCCCTACACACATCTGAAGTCCAGTGTGGCAGGGGTGCTGTTGCTGTCCCCGGGGCTCTGGTAGCTCCCCAGGTAAGGCCATGACTCTCGTGGCTGTGGGATCTGGCCCCACAGTGATGTCCTGCCTGTCTGGTGATGCTGGGACCTGAATTACTCCCCACAGGGCTGTGAGTCCTCTGCTTTGCCTTCTGGCAGGTGGGATTATAGGAGAGCTTGCTTGAGGGTTTTCCTGGGGCCCTCATGTTATGGTGAGTGATTCAGCACAAGAAGAGGAATTTCCCTCTGGAGAATAAGTGGAAAGGACACAGATGAAAAAAGTAAGAGAAACCAAAAGTGCTCTGGACAGAACTCAGAGAGCATCGTGTCAGGTCTGGCTTGGTGGGCACAGAGGTGCAGGAGCTCAGGTTCCTCCTTGAAGAACCATCTTAAACGCCTAAAGTGGAAGATTTCTGCTCTTTTCCCTGACTTGTCCTTCCTGCTAAAGGCCAAGGGCTTCCAAAAACTTGCAGCCTGGCCAGAGCACCAGCTGCTGATCCCCTCACTGCTCTGGGTTTATTCCCCAGTCCTTGGCAGATCAGCTGCTGTCCCGTTACTCTGCTATCAGCTCCTGAGTCAGATCTGGCAGCCACTGAACTTAGGAGTCCTGAGATGAAGCACAGCCCATCCCACACAAAGCCACAGCTTGTGTTCTGTGTAAAATAATGACAATTAAAAGCAACAGGACCAAAAACGAGGGAAGAGGGAGCTTTGTGGAAAAGACACAATGGGGCTGGTCGCGTGGGTGAGGCAGTTCAGAGGCTTGGGAGAAGGGGTTGGCAATTTAAGGGAAAATGAAACAGGCTGAGGGGAAATGAGAGTTCTGCAGAAGGCTGGGATGGTGAGTGACTCAGGCACTCTGGGAGACTTGGGCTGGCACCTGAGCTGCTGCACGGTGGGCAGTGTGTGATGTGGCTGATGTGGCTGACCCTGAAATATCTCCTGGTGGACGCACCATAGAGAAACCCAGGCCAGGGACAGCTGGGTCTGTGTTTCCCTAGCCGGTGTCCCTCGGGAAGTTTTCCCAGGGGTCAGGCAGCGATGCTGCCCTGTTCAGTGCAGGGCTGGGGCCGGAGGGCTGAGTCTGCACAGCCCCGCCGCAGGACAGGAGCAGGGTGATCCTCTTCCCTTCCCAATTCCCTCGTGCCTGGAGGTTGGAGCAGAGCGTGGAGGAGCCGCCGGGCTCTCCTGGGCTGGTGGAGCCGGCTCTGGCTGTGTGTGCTATTATCACCTCTGTGCTAGCTGGGAGGGCAGGAGGGTGCTGCAGGGTTCACAGGAGCAGTTAGCAGCAGGCAAGGGTGAGGATTTCACCCAGGAGGTGTTGTGCTTGCTGACATTTACCATCAGGCTGCTGGGGTCAGGCCAGACACGCTGTTCTCTCTGACTTGTTCTCTGTAGGTGGCTTTGTAGAAACACCAGCAAGCAGTGAATGATTCCTGGAGTTGTCACCTGGAGTTGCTTTCTGAAAATCCCTTTTTGAAGAGGATGTGGCAGCTTGTGGGGACATGGCTGGCTGGCTCAGGGCTGGCTGGGGATGCAGCTCAGTGCTTGGCTAGCCCCAGCATCCAGTAGGCTCAGTCTGTAGAGGCACAGAGGAACAACAAAAAGCAAACAAAAAACCCCCAAATCCACTTCTGCCTGGGAAAACAGCAGAGGGGTGTGCTGTGGAGTGAGGGCTGGCTCAGAAACCCCCCTGGAAGACAGGATTCCCAGAACAGGAGGGGACACTGGGATCCAGCATAGGCTTTTCAGTGTCAAAGTGAAGGGGTTTTGCAGCAGGGTTTCTCCAATCTTGGATGTCCCTGCTTGTCTCTTGCCCTTCGGATGAGCACATGTGGGTGGGGAGCTGGATGAATAAGGGACTTACTCTATGAATAATGCCAGGAGAAATGTGTGGCAGTGAGGGTCATGGGTCTGGGTATCAGAGAGCACACAATGGAGCTGGGCCTTCTTCTTTTAACCTGGATATTTTTATCTGTTTCTACCCGAGTTCTTGGTTAAGCAAAGCATCCTCAGCTTGCGCCTGAAGGGGAGGCAGGAGGCTGCTGCTGGCTACTGGCAGAAGCATCACTTCATTAGTAAAGGAGTGAAAAGGCCTCTAGAGAAACTGGAGGAAAACTGCATTTCATTTCCCTCGGAACAGGGAATTCTTGACTTCTGGGTCACACCAGAGAGGTTTTCCTGGGGTTGGGCACGGCTGTGCATCCCCTCCTCTCCCATCCTCAGCTGGCACACTTAGCCCAAGGCTGGACTGGAGAGGTTGTGGGTGAATGTGTGGTGGGCACAGAGTGAAGAAAGGGGGGAATTGGGCAGGCAGGCAGCCAGGAGAGCAGCGAGGAACTCCCAGAGACCAGGATGCCACCATCCCCTGGTGATATCTCACCTGCTCCCAGACTCCCTTCGCTCTGGCCTTGGGCAGGCTCCCACTGCCCCTGCCCCGCGTCCCTGAGCGCCCGTGCGGGGCGGCCGGCGCAGGGGCAGGTGTTTTGCATGCTGTGCCTGGAGCAGTTGGGAAACAGGCAGCGGTGGAGCCGGGCGGCAGGTCGGACTGGTTTCCCTCCGCGCTGGCACTGACGTACGAGCCGCTCTCCAAACAGACTCTGCCCCGTCCGCGGCACCCGGCTGTGCTCGGCCCCGCGCTGTGCGGGATGGCCGTGCCGGAGCTGTGAGCCCAGCCCAGCCCGCAGCGGCCCATGGACGGCAAAACCTCTCCGGTAAGGTGCGGGCAGCTCCCTGGTTTGACTCTGCTGGGGGGACGGGGATGCTCCGGGGCTGGAGGGACCCGCTGTCCTCGGGGTTTGGTGGAGAGCCCAGTCTCTCCTCCCTGCTCTCCAGGGTGTTGCCTTCGAAGCAAGCACTGGGGAGAAGGAGCCAGGATGAGCTGCCTGGGGGGCTGCTGCCTCCGGCACCCATGGGCACGTGGAGGGAGGGGGACAGTCACCAGCATCCCCATCCTCTGTCAGCTCCGTGCTGGCAGAGGAGGTGTCGGGGCCCCCAGCATCCTTTTTTGCCACGCTGAAGTGGAGTTGTGAACTGGGGAGACCAGTTGGTGCTTGGCACCTGTGGGAGTTCCTGAGCCCTCCGGCACTTTCCACCAGCATTTTGGCAGCAGTGGTGGGCTCAGCCCTGCTGCTCTCCTTCCCCGTCTCTCCAGGCAGTTTTTGGGCTGGGTTGACTGGGACCTGCTCAGCCTTGGATGTGGGACTTTGCTGAGCATCCTGTCATGAGGAAAACATCCATCCCGGCTGGGCACCGGGTGAGGCTGTGGGTAATTACCGCGCTGAGTGCTGCCGGCTGTGCCAGAGACGTCCGGGACGTGCAAAGCCAGCAGTGACAGGGTGGATGGGGCTCAAGGGGAGGCAGGGCCAGCTGTAACACCATTCCCTTCCTGCCTCTTGGCGTGGGGGTGCCAGGAGCAGGGGCAGAGTGGGCTCATGCCAGGTGCTGGCTGGGTCCGCGGAGCAGCCTGACCCCAGCACTGCACTGCAGAGTGGTGCCGGCTCTGGGTGGCCCCAAAGCAGGTGGTATGACTGCATCTTCATGACAGCAGGGCAGGAACTGGGATGCCCACGTATAGAGACAGTTGCCCAATACTGGACATCCCCACTGGGACACCTTGGCTTTGTCACTTGGATTAAATGGGCCATCAGGAGTCCCAGGAGCCACCCTTGGCTTTGTCTTTCCATGCCTTGGTTGCCCATCCGTGGAAGGGGGTGAGCAGCCATTACTCACCCCCTGGAACATTTTCGGGTCTCTGCCCAAACGGCTGCTCACACTGGCACAGGGCAACCTGTCCCTGGCCACATCAGGCTGACTCAATTGTCGTGGCTTGTCACCTGCACTGGCAAAATGGCCCTGGTGTGCTTTGGGATTTCACTTCCCCCTGTGCCCTTTACAGCATCAGGGCTTCAGCAGCATCCTCTTACAGCCCTCGCCCCATTCTGGGGCTGGGGTCTGTCCCTTCCCAGGGAGGCTCCGCTCAGCTGTGACACTCGAGCAGGACTGTGTCACCAGGAGAGATCGGGGCTCTCACAGGCTGGGCAGGGCTTTGTCCCTGGCCAGGACAGTGTCTCTGTTGTGTGCTGGCTGAGCTGATCTGCACAGACAATCGGTGCTCACAGGCAGGTGAAGGAGCCGGTTCCCAGCCTGGACACGGGCCTGTGGGCACCTGGGAGCCATGGTGAGGGTGGGCAGCTGAGCTCAGCTCGGGGGGATGATCAGCTACTGAGGCAGCTCCTTCCAGCTTATTTAAGGCAGGCTGCCTCCCTCCCCTCTTGATGCTCTAGATTCTGAGGAGCTGCCTGTGTCCTTGTGCTCGGAGGCACGGCTGGGACTTGGTCTGGTTGCAACACCCAGGTGTTACCTGGCTTCTGCTCTCCCTCCCACTCCGAAACTGCGGGTGACTGCTGGCTGGTTTCCCTGCTTCCCTCCCCATTGCCCATGGATCCTGAGCCTTCAGCCCAGCCCGGATCACCTTTCCCCTGGTGATTGTCCTCTGCTGCCATGGATCTGGGGGCCTTCCCTCTGCAGCAGGGAGCTGGGCTGCAGGTCAGTGCATGTGGCAGCTCACGGTGCAAACAGGATGGGAATCTCAGCGCTGCTGTCTGTGGTCCAGGTGCTTTGCCCAGCTCTGCTCAGAGCCTCAGAGCAGGGAGAGGGAGTGAGGTGGTGTTTACACTCCTGACACGTTTAGCAAAGGGTTTGTGTTGCAGACAGGCACTATCCACTCGTCCCCCAGCACAAGGTGAGCAGAGCTGGCTGGGAGTCCCCACGTGCGTCCCCAAAATCCCTCATCACTGTTCTCTGAAATCCATCCCTGACACAAACAGGGGCTGGCTGTGCTCCCCCTCCCCACCCCTGCACGTACCACTCTCAAGGCTGGTGGTGGAACGTTTGCAGAGAGGGCGTCGGGGAAAGGCCTCAAACCACAGCTGCACGTGCGATAAGGGCTCGGCTCTGCCTCTGACTTTTACTCAAAAGCCAGCAGAGGATGAGTAAAGGTTTTGTGGGCAGGAGCTGTCACTCCCTCGCCAGGGTTATGCGCTCTTCTTAACAGATGCATCTTTGTAAAACCACTGCTATTTTCTCTCTGCTACAGTGGCCTTACAATAGCTTTGCTGGTTACCTGGAGCCCGTGGCAAAAGCTTTGTTAGCTTCTCTGATAGGCCTACAAAATTATTTAGACTTTGGACTTTTGAGGAAATGAGTAGCTAAAAGTTCACCTGAACATAAAAGGGCATGTGCTTCCTGCTGAGAAGCATTCAGAACAGTTTGACCTATGGCGTTACCTTGGTGTTTATTTGATATATTTGCACTCGGAAGGTGGAAGTCTTGTAGCATCATCGGCTCCCTGGGGGAGCTGGGCTGTGTTTTCTGGTGTGATGGAGAGGTTTGTCCTTTGGAGGATTGTAATTCTGCTTGTCTGATAAGTGAAGGGTTATGCTTGCTGCAGGGACGTGAAATACCAGACAGTGCAGAGATAGCACACAAATGCCACTGTAAAAGGGTATTTAAAAAAGTTTCATTTGTACGTAGACAGGAGAAATTCTTTTCCCAGGAAGGATTCCTGGCATCCACACAGTGCTTTGTTTCTGCAAATCAGCAGTTCAGGACCTGCCACAGCTCTGGCTCTCGCCCACTGTGTTTGCTGTCTAACACAGGGCACTGAAGGTACCCAGGGATGCCCCCCGTGTGGGTGTGTGAGAACTTCAATCCCATCTGTGTGACTGCTCAGGCTCATTAGGAAAGGGCAGCGTGGGGAACTCCCCAGCCCTCCCAGCTCCCAGCTCTCAGCAGAGCACACTGAGGGGCTCTCCTGGGCTCCCCAGCACCTTTGGGAGAAAGCCAGGCTGCAGCACGCCGTCCTGGGCTTGCACACACAGCTGCTGGGAAATCCAGGGAAAATGTAGGGAAACCTCAGCCTGCAGGCTGAGCAGATCCAGGCTTGTTCTGCGGAAGGGGTGAGAGTGGGCTGGTGCTGTGAAACAGAAGGTGTCTCTGCTCCTCCTCACTCACACGAGCCCGGGGAGCCTGACACGAGCGGGGAGGTGGCTCCCCACGGCCAGGAGATGTTAGTGCTGCCTTGCCAAGGGCCCCGCGGGCGGCGGGAGCAGGTCGGTGCCGGGGGCTGGCCCCGCACGCCCCGCTGCTGGCCAGGCAGGCTCCCCGGAGCCCGGGGTGCTGTGCCCGCCGGCTCTGCGGCTGATGAGCTCCCCAGGCACAGCCCAGGAGGGGGATGTGTGTGTGTGTGTCCCCGGTGTGCAGCTCAGACCCTGCGCGTGGCCACGCCGGCGGTGTGACTCACGGATAATGCCCAGGAAGTTACACCACCGCATTGCAAGAAAGGGCACAGCCGTATTTACAGAGCGTGAGCCGGAGCAGCCTCGAGACCTGCCCACTGGGGCTCCTGATCCCCATGCGCCAGGAAACGCGAGGGGAGAGAAAATCCAGCTGGAAGGGCAATGATGGCTCCCAGCACTGCCCCTGCTCTGCCCATGTCCCATCCTCTGCCCATGTCCCATCCTCTGCTCTCTTCCCAGAGCCGTGATCCAGCCCGGGTGCTGCTTGCTGGCTTGTCAGGGAAAGGGATGTTTTCTGGTCCTGGGGAAAGGTGATCTCTAGCAGCTGCAGCAACAAAAATCAGACAGGCTTCCAGAGGGATGTGTTAGAGCCCACCTCTGGCTGGGAAGTGATCCCTGGGGGTGATGGCTCCACTTCTCCTGGGTGTCCTTTCTGTGGGACATCAGTGGCATTATAGAATCCTGTAATGGTTTGGGTTGGAAGGGGCTTAAAGCTCATCCAATTCCAACTCCTTGCCAGGGGCAGGGACACCTCCCAGGACACCGGGTTTCTTCAAGCCCCATTCATCCTACAGAGATTTTGCAAAAGGCAGAGGAAACAGCATTTATTTGGGGATTTGTATGCAGGTCCTCTCTGAAGGAAAATGAGAGGCTCTGGCTTCTGTAGCTGATGGAGCACTTGGAAGAGTGCATCTTGAGGAAAGCAAACAGATACATATTCTTCTGCGAATTCACGGATTAGGAGTGACACAACTGCAGAGCAGCATTCCAGGGTACAGGACGTTTCAGGGCTTGGAAAACACCGATTATTAAGTATTACTAAATAACAGCTGGAAATTACACTGTATTTTTCAAATGGCTAATTAAGGATAGATGCATAAATTGGGGCACTAGCCCTGTGGAACTGGGCCACGGCGTGACTGACCCAGTGCCAAATACCGGTCTGATTGCTCCCATCACAGCAATGGGTCTGGGGAATTCATCCACCTGGGGGGGAAAGGCTCCGTGACAATGAGGTTTTGGGCCATCCTGGATGGGATATGGCTCAGAGAAGGGCACCAGAGTGGTGACTCTCCATGAGGTCCGTGGTACTGTGAGGAATAGCCACCAGTAGCCCCAGCTGGCGGTGCCGGGGGGCTCGGTGCTGTGCCAGGGGGCTCAGCTCTGCGTCGCCCTTGCCTTCACAGCTGGCAGGGTGGCAGCTGGGGGACTCTCCAGTGGGCATCAGTCACTGCCAGTGACAGTCTCCTCTGCTCCCAGACCACTGCATCACTGGGCAGTGTCCCTCCCAGCCTCCATGCCTCCACGGTCAGCAGCATCTTCGGTGCCCGACCTCCGCAGCCCCGGGAGAGTGTCCTGGGCATCAGCTTCAAACCCTACAGCCCCGAGGCCAGCCCGGCCCCGACGCCCTGCACGGCCTGTGAGAGCACACGTAAGGATGGGGCCCAGGCTGGTCTCTGGCTGCCCTGGCCCTGGTCCCACTCGTGGTGGGGAGGGGTGGAGGGAGGCAGGGATGGGTGCCTGTGCCCACTGCTGGCACAAGCCTTGGCCACAGGTTGGTTTTTCCCTAGGGGTGTGAGGAGTGCTGGGGGCAAGGGAGAGGACTGCGACCGCGGGGCAGTGCGGGGTGTGCACGGCCCTGCTCTCCCACATCTCGGGGCTCCTTTGGGGACCCTGGTAGGTAGCAGGGTCTGGGTGTCCCGTGGAGGCAGCTGCTCCCCTGACCCTGCCTCCACCCTGCTGCCAGGATCCTCCATGTTCAGAGCTCCCTGCATGAGCCAGCGGCGGCTTGCGCTCATCTTCTGCGTCTCCGTCCTCATCGTGCTGCTCATCGCCCTCATCCTGCTGTGTGAGTGGGGCCCCAGCCCAGGCTGGCTCGGGGCTCCTAGAGGTGATCTCAGAGGGGCTGGGGGGCAGCAGGGACTGGGGATACCTATGCTGGGAAGTGCCAGAGGGAAACCCCCGGACCCAGAGGCAGCAACATGTTCTTGCCATTCCCTGAGTGTTCCTGACATCTGGTGGAGAGACGGGAGCCTGGGAAAGGAGATCTGCTGCCTGGGCTGACAGCGGTATTTGGGGACCTTGGGGCTGCAATGTTCTTTCCTTCTGCTGGGCTCTCTTTGGTGGGCAGAAAGGCCTCCCCAGCAGCACCCACAGTCGCCCTCCCCTGGGCAGAATCTGCCAGACAAATTGTGGTCCACAGGCGGAACACACACAGACACCAGGGAATCCCTTTAATCCCGGTAACATCCAGCTGCCCCTCTCCAGCTGGTGGGCTTGAAGCACTTGCAGGCAAAATGCATGTTTCTGTGGGTGAAGGGAGAGGGACTTGCAGCAGCTGGGCAGCTCAAGGGAATGCTCAGGGTGGCCAGTCCTTCCCCAGCCCTGCGTCCAGCAGCTTCTCACTCTTGGCTCAAACTCAGCTCACGCTCTCACCTGGTGTTTGGGAACGCCCCTGTGCCCGGGGGATCTTTGGATGCCCATCCAGGTGGGTCACAGCCCCCTCATCCATGGGCAGCCCTGGCCTCACCACAGCATTTTCTTGCTTCCAGTTATGTTCTGGCGGTCACAGACGGGCATCGTGTACAAGGAGCCCGCCGAGAGCTGCAAGGACAGTGCCGTGCGCTGCGACGGCGTCGTCGACTGCTCCCAGCGCAGCGACGAGCTGGGCTGTGGTGAGGCAAGGGGAGCTGGGGCAGTGGGAGCGAGGGGAGCCCCGGGATGCTGGGAATGCCCCTGATTCACCTGCTCCATCCCACAGTGCGCTTCACAACCGAGGAGTCCTTGCTGCACATCTACTCCAGCACCGAGAGCCAGTGGCTGCCGGTGTGCAGCAGCGCCTGGGACGAGTCCTTCTCCAGAAAGACCTGCCGGCAGCTGGGGTTTCAGAAGTAATTCCTGAGGATGGGTGGTTCTGCTCGGGCGCTGGGGCACTGCCAGCCCCCTGAGCGCTGTGCTCTTTCTGCCAGCATTTTGTTTTTCTGCTGGAAGGTGGCACATCCAGCGCTGCTCATAAGGCAGGGACCAGCCGGTCAGTGCCTGGCCACGGGGACTGCCTCTCACTGCCTCTTCTCTCCCTTCCCAGTGCATCTCAGACCGAATACATCCCCCTACGTGTCTCTGGCAAGAGCCTCACGGTGACTGACGAGCGAGAGACCATCCAGCAGAGCCTCAACAGGTACCAGGCAGCGCCGCCTCCTGCCCTGTCCCTGCCCTGGTGCCACAGGAAAGGGGCTGAGGCTGTGTCTCCCTCCTCTCTCCTGCAGCTCACAGTGTCTCACGGGAAAGTACGTCTCCCTGCGATGCACAAGTAAGGGGCTGGCTGGCACACGGCCAAGGGCAGGCAGGGAGCCTTTCCACAGGCTTGGGAGTGCTTTCCTCCCTTCTCTGCACAGGGTTGGGCAAAGGGGGTATTTTCTAGCAAACTGGGCAATAGAAAACTAAGAAATTGCATTCCCTGGTCCCCACTGCCCCTACGAGTGGTGCCTGCGGGTGGTGGGGATGTTATGTGTGTGTCTCCCCTCCAAGCCCACCTTCCCTCCCAGCCCTTCTCTCAGCCCCACTCTCCCCTCTCCAGCCTGCGGGCAGAGGATTTCTGGCCGGATCATTGGGGGAAAGGAAACCTCTGTGAACAAATGGCCGTGGCAGGTCAGCGTGCAGTACGGGCCGATCCACATCTGCGGCGGCACCATCATCGACGCGCAGTGGGTGCTCACGGCAGCGCACTGCTTCTTCATGTGAGTGCTGCTGCCAGGCCCACTCAGCCCAGCCCCACAGCCCCCTGGCTTACCCCTTCCTGCCCCATCTCACCCTGCCAGGAACAGCATGAAGATCCTCGACGACTGGAAGGTGTACGGGGGGGTGTCGGACCTGAAGCAGCCCATGGAGGGTGTCCCTGTCTCCCAGGTCATCATCAACTCCAACTACAGCGACGACCACGACGACTACGACATCGCTCTCATGAAGCTATCCAGGCCACTGACGCTCTCAGGTGAGGCCTCACAGCTTACCTGGACCCGGCTTGGGGTGGGGTTTGGGGGGACAGGGAGAGGCTGAGGATGGGCAGGGGTGAGAGGCAGCTCGGGCCCCCTTGGAGCCACACCCCGAGGTGTGTGGGGCTGCTGCCAGCTGGAGCATCCAACTCTGCTGTGGCCACTTTGCTTTCCCTGGCCTGTCCCGTGGCCCGGAAGGGGCTGGCACACGCAGCCATGAGCTCAGCTGTGCCACCAGCATTGTGTCCCACATGGGGCCAGCAAGACTCTTCTGGGGTGGGCAGACCATTCCTGCCCCCCACACTCCTCCCTGGCTGCAGGGCTCGTGAGACTACGGCTGCTATTTTGCTCCCGGGTGACTCATCCCTCCCTCCTCGCCTGGCTTTCATCATGTCTCCCTCCAGCCCAGGTTCGCCCAGCCTGCCTCCCCACGTACGGCCAGCGATTCCAGACCGGCAGGTCCTGCTTCATCACGGGCTTTGGGAAGACCAGGGAGAATGAAGGTGAGGGAGCAGGCCGGTTCCCCACAGGCAGCTCCTGCCCATGGGCACAGCTCTGCTGCGGTGCTCAAGGACCATCCCCCCACAGGGATAACTCTCAGGGGTTGCCCTCCCCAGCCGTGAGGCTTTGCAGAAATAAGACCCATGAGAAACATGAGCTTCCTCCCTCGCTGCTGCAGAGAGGCCTTGGGGCCACGGGGGGACGAGGCCCCCCCTGCCCCACAGCTCTTCCTGCCTTGCAGATAACACGTCCCCGAAGCTGCGGGAGGCCGAGGTGAAGCTCATCGACTACAAGATCTGCAACAGCGACAAGGTGTACGAGGGCTACCTGACCCCGAGGATGATGTGCGCCGGGTACCTGCAGGGAGGCAAAGACGCCTGTCAGGTGAGCTGGGGGCACGTGGCACACCAGGAGAGGGCTGCCTGCTTTTGGGTACCCACAGAGGGGCATCTGCTGTCTCCTCTCCTCACTGCTCTGCCCCTCTGAGCCAGGGTGACAGCGGAGGGCCCCTGGTCTGCGAGGACAATGGCCGCTGGTATGTGGCCGGGGTGACGAGCTGGGGAACAGGATGTGGCCAGAAGAACAAGCCTGGAGTTTACACACGTGTGACAAAGCTCCTTAGCTGGATATACAGCAAAATGGAGGTGAGGTGGCAGGGGCTGCACTTGGGCAGGAAGGGGCTGGTGCATGGAGAGGGGCTGCACCCCCCCAGTCCAGCCTCTGGCACCTCAGCCTTGCTCTTCCCTCTTTCCCTTGCAGAGCGAGAACGACTAAAGCTGGGATGGACGCTTGCCTGGGCTGTACCTCTCCAGCTGGCACAGGCCACGATGCTACCAGCACATCCCACACCTCTCTCTGGACTGTCCATGCAGCCAGGGACCTGTCGCTGCCCCCCAGCTCTGAAAACACGGCGCCTGTGAAGTGACTCTGCCCTCTCCTGGTGCCAGGGGTGACCTGGTGGCTGCTGGGCACAGCTCCAGGGGTACACAGCTCATGCTGGCAGCTGGCTGTGCTGGCTGGGGGGCAGCTCCTCGCCCGTGTCTGTGGTTCTTCTCCTGTAAATAGACCTGTCTGGATGGGGTGTCACGAGTGCTTCCTGGCAGGACTGTGGCACCCTCAGCGGGCGAGGTGCCTGCAGTGGCAGTGGGGTGCCCATGTTGAGCTCCTCTTGCCGGATCACAGCTGTGCCCACACTGCCCACACCTACGGCTTTCCCACGAAGGGGAGCCCCGAGGTGCAGTTACTCCACCCTCCGGGGGGAGCGGCGGCCGGTGCTCTCATGTGTGCGGATAGATTTAGGAAGTGCCTTTTACACGGTGTTCCTCCCGGTGAGAGAAATACCTGTTTGTTTATTTTTCCCTGCCGTGGATCTGGTCTGAGCCAGAGCTCCCCCCAGGAGCGCAGCTGGCCCGGGTCCCCACCCTGCTCCGGGGAGGATTTGGCAGCAGCGTGGGGCAGGTCTGCGCTCCGGGGGTGGCTGCAGGAGGGGTGACTGAAGCCAGCAGCAGCAGCCAAAGGCCAAGCTGGAGCGTGATGCAGAGCAGCCACCCTCCCGGGCAGAGCCCAGCGTGAGCCAGCCCTGGATCCCCCTGCTGCGAGCTCAGCGGCCGTGCTGGATTGCTGCCTCCTCCCTCCGGCTGCCCGGCACGCGGGGATGGCCCAGCCAGCCTCACCTCCCGGGCCACGCTGGAGCAGGGACACCTTTCTCTCAAGGAAACAAGTGCCTGCATCTCCCTGTGGATGCTGGGGGCACACGAGGTGCCGTGGGAGATCCCCACGGTGAGCAGGGGCTGGCTCCTCCTCTCCCTTCTCTCCCCAGCCACGTGTTCAGCTGCAGAAGGGTCCTGGATTGCCTGGCCACCCTGCACTCTTCTAATAAACATTTTAGTAGTGTTCCACTTGGAGATGGCTCTTCTGAACGGGCTGGAGAGGAAAGGGTGAGTCCCTGGCTGTCACCGTTCCTGTGGGTACGTTCGATGGAGTGGCCCTTCCTGCCCTTCAGCCTCCGGGTTATTGCTTGTGGCTGGGAGAAAAGGAGGTGTCTTGAGTCCTTCACCTCCTGGGAGCATCCTCCAGGTTCCCAGCACTGTCTGCTTCCCATGGAAAAGGTTATGGGCAGGCAGAGAGCTGTGGCTTGTGTTTGAAGTTTGGGATAGCAGGTCTAGTCTGGCTCTAGGTGTGCAGAAAGCAGCTGCCTCTCGCTGGGACTCGGGCTGCCACCTGCCTGCTGGTGGGGAGGGGTGAGTGAAACCCTTGTGTTGTTTCACTCTGGATTTGGAGGGAGCTGGGCGGCTGCTCCGGACCTGAACTATAACAAAGCGAATCGCTGCCTTTTGGGAAGCACTGAGTCAGCCTGACCTCAAATCCCTTTCCAGAGCAGCAGCCCAGAAACCTCCCACGGATGCAGGAGCCGCCTGTGAAGAACAGGGTGTGCAGAGCCCAGGGGACTGTTTGCACTTTATAATCTGTGAAAAGGGCCTGGGCAAATATGCTGAGTTCCAGGGAGGAATGGGGGCTTCTTGCTCCCTGCACAGAGAGGATGGACATGTTACCAAGACCACCCTGCAAGTGCAGTGGTGACAGCAACAGATTTTTCCACGAACAGAGGCAGCTGATCTTTAGTAACAGTAGGGGCCCCGTGTGCCTTCCCCATTTTATGTTGGTCTGGTTAAACTCAGAAATCAAAGGGTTTTAAGTCACAGACCCAGATTACATTTGTCCACAGGCTCTCTGGAGTCTCGGGGTTTCTGTTGATAAGTCCTGATGTGCCCCATGGAGCAGCTCATTTATTACTGAAGAAATCGATCTTTTGAGAAAGAATAACCCAAAAACTGGAACCCAGTAAGAGCTGATCTTGCTGATCTTGTTCCTGGGCACAGTGATGGTAACTCCGTTTCAGTGTCTTGGGGGCCTGCTCCTCTGCTGTGGATTTCACCTCCACAGGGGTTATTCTCCTCTGAAATAGTCTCTCACAGCAGAGAAATGCTTTCAGCCCTTAATACAAATTTAATTTATTCCTTCTAAACCTGCCATCCAGTGGTGTCCCCTCCCAGGCCTGGGGGAAGGTATGCTGTGTTTCCCCAAGGGCTGAAGTTTTCTAAGCAGATTAGAAGTGATTAGTTTCTGTGAAGCTGCCTGGCCACGGCTGTTGGGCTGTTCCCAAAGACAACACCGTGCAGATGAAGCCTTGGACACCATTTTGCTTCTGCTCCTGGAGCACTGTCCATACCCAGGAGGAGCACAGACGTGGTGGGTGTCAGCCCAGCCCTGAGGAGCCCCCTGGGGCAGCCCCAGCCATCACCTGTGGCTCTTGCAAAGCCCCTTTTTCTAGCTCGATACATCCTGCTCTGGAGCATCTTCCGAGACGAGGGGTGCTGAGCATGGCCCCACATGTGGCTGGGCTTTTCCCATGTCCCCGTGTGCTTTGGAAATCATAGGCCAGGGTCCCCAGGGGATATGACTTACAAAAATACAGCCTGGCGGGCACCACGCGAATTACCGCCCATTAGTGGTGGTTTTCCCGATTTCTCCTTTTATAGCTCTTTGTTCTGCTGTGTCAAAATAGATTTGTTTATAGGGTTTCGGCGATGATGTTTCTCTACAAAAATGTTTTCCCTCTGGTTTGGTTCCCTTCCATGGTCAGTAACATCATCACTTGGCACGGAGTCGCTGGACTTCATCTTGTGCAATAGCAGCTCTGGCTGTGCTCAATGGGGAATGCAGGAGCTTCACTGCAGCCACTGCTTGATCCTCGCTCCTGGAGGGATTCAGGGCACTGGGAATGACTCGGGCCCGATGGAAAATGGTGCCATTGGGGTACACACAGCCTTATGGCTACACAGAGCTTTTGTCACGGCTTGTGTCCCCAAGCAGTCTGGGGGCTGCATTGCCACCTAACAGGCAGTTTGCAGGCTTGGCATTACAGGGAGACCTTAAAATTGGAGGTGAAAGCTCTAGAGGGCAAGTGGCTCTGTCCCTGCTCCAAGCACCCGGGGAGGAGGTGCCTGCTCCAGGGTGAGGGACACACGCTCAGATGAAATCATGCCCTGTTGAAGCCACTGGCAGTGCTCCTGTTAACTCAAATAGCTGAGGAGATCAGCCCAGGCCCTTCATTAGCATAAATCAGCATCTCCTGCCTGGTCTCCACATTACTTTTGGCCCACTTTGCCCAGAAAAGAAGCTGGAGCTCAGTACAGTCTCCCCGGCAGCAGGGCCCTGGGGAAATGTTTACCATTGGTGGCCGACGGAGCTGCTTTTCTCTGATGGGAGCAGCACAGCCGATCCTTCCCTTCCCGCCTTCACCGTGGGGGTCTCTATTTTACCTGAGTTTGTAGAGGGGAAAAAAATCTATACTGCCAATTTTTTCGATTCTAATCACTTTGGGCAGCGCCTTGGAAATTTTAAATAAGGAACCGAGGGAGGGATGGGGAGCACAGAGCACACCCAGCTGCATCCAGCCCTGGGTCCTGGCTGCTGCTGCACGGGGGATCTGGTGTTGAGGGCTCTGCAGAAACCCCCCTGACGCTTCCTGCAGTCCCCAGGGCATGGTCACACCTCAGTATTTTACTGTGTGCTGTGGATAATGGCAGCTGAGAGGCAGATGAGGTCGGAGAAGCCCAAAACTCAATTATAACAGCTTGATCCCAGCTTCCCTCTCTGCAGGGTAACTGACAGCCTTATCATGTTATCCCTATGCATTAAAGAGACTTGATGTTGTCCAGCTCCTCCGTGTTGGTCTGTATCTCCTGACCCTTCGAATAATTGCCTTGAAATGCCAGTGCTGGTTTGTTTTCTTTTTTATGTTTTACTGGAACCTGGGAAATGGCTGTAGAATAGTCTGTGTGCTGTCACTGTCTGATTTCTATCTAAGACACATTTGAGTTATTATGGGATGAGCCAGCTCAGTGGTGAAAGCATTGCTGAGGTGTTTTGTCAAGAAGAAATGGTTCTCCAGGGCAGCAGCAGGAGCCAGGCAGACGTGGGTGTGCCAGTCTGGCCTGGAAGGGAGCGGTGCCCCGGCTCCTGGCAGTTGGTTACTGCCTAGCAGTGCCCCTAGCACCCTGATCCCATTTCACATCCTATATTAAACACGTATCTCCCTCCCAGTCTTGCTCCTCCCCACATTCCCAGCTGTCTGATGGGAATAAACTGGTCGCTTGCCACAAAACTCCGTGACAGGGCATTCACAGCAGTGGTTTGTCCAGCCCTTCTCCTGTCAGGCAGCATTTCGCTGTGGCTGCCTGAAGTGTGTGCTGGTTCCTGACCTGCTCTGGGTAAGACTCTAAGGGTCTGTCTTTCTGCAGCTGCTCGGTGCTGGTGGATCCGGGGGAGCCAGTGCAGGCAGCAGGTCCTGAGCATGCCTGAAACCAAACCAGGTGCTGCCACGACTGAGCCAGGCCAGGCTGGAAGTGCCCCTGCTGCCCATCCTGGCCGGGGTGGCCCCCGAGATCTGGCTGAGTGACGTGACTGAAGGCCTGTGAATGGGGCCACCTGGCCTGGCAGCGTGGCAGCCCCTTTCCCAGCTCTGCCTTCCCGCCCTCGGGAGGCAGCAGGACACAAGAGCTGCTGCGCCGTGTTTACCAATTCATCTGTGTGTGCTTTCTGTTGGCCCCAGAGGAGCTCCAGCATCTGTTCCTTGCTCGCTGCTTTCCCTGCTCCCTCCACGGCAGGTACAGAGCACGGGGCAGAGTCCACCCCCTGCTCTCCGGTGTGTGAAGGGATGTTCCAAAGCCAGGTAAGCCTTTCACGCCCACATTGTGACTTTTGCAGAATCGCAGAATGGGTTGGGTTGGAAGGGATCTTAAAGCTCATCTCATTCCAACCCCTTGCCATGGGCAGGGACACCTTCCACTAGACCAGGTTGTTCCAAACCCTGCCCAAGCTGGCCTTGGACATTTGCAGGGATGGGGCAGCCACAGCTTCTCTGGGCAACCCTTGCCAGGGCCTCAGCACCCTCACAGGGAAGAATTTCTTCCTAATATCTAATCTAAGCCTGCCCTGGCAGTGGGAAGCCATTCCCCCTTGTCCCATCACTCCGTGCCGTTATCCAGAGTCCCTCTCCAGCCCCCTCGGGGCCCCTTTAGGCACTGGAAGGGGCTCTGAGGTCTCCCCGGAGCCTTCTCTTCTCCCAGCCTGCGTTCGCAGCGGAGATGCTCCATCCCCCCTGAGCATCCCCGTGCCCTCCTCTGGGGGGATCTGGGAGCCGCCGAGGGCCGGGCCGTGCTGGCCGCGCCCCCCGCCGCTGCCCGCGCCCCTCGCCCCGCAGGCACC